>CP049711.1:3540185-3573304 GCA_004148225.2 Heterodera glycines | reverse complement strand
AAACAGAAATTTTTGCGAACCCGTCTCAACATCGAATTTGACCACCATTTTTTGCGGCGCTCTTTTTCAGAAAAACTTTTGGGTAACAAAGGGGTGATGAGGGCGGTGGTGTTAGGAGCCGCGAGGAAATTTTTTTTTTTTTAATTTGAAATTTGTTAACAGATTTTTCCTAAAAATACCAATTTTTGCAATTTTGGGACATTTTTTGCAAAAAAAATTGAATTTTGGGGGGCCGGCGGTGCCGATAGGCGGCGCCGAAAAGTTTTTCGGAATTTTTAATAATTAATATTAAGAAAATTGTTCAAAATTTCATAAATTTTCAACCTTTCCCCTCTTCGTTGTTGAATTAACTTTTTAAATTTTACAATGCTCGGGGTCCCCGATTCCCCGAATTAGTGTCGGGGAGACGGGGGCCGGGACCTCGGGGAGCGACATGTCGGGGGTCGGGGCGGGGAATAATTTTCCCACACGATTCGAGAATCTTATCTAAGAAATTTGTTGTATTTTTGACTACAGTCTAGCAGGAAATATTTTTTTAGAAAAAATAAAAGCGATAAATTTTTGACAAAAAAATCATACAAGTCTTATTTTTTATTACTTACTTCAATTATAAATTTTGTATATGCAAATTGTAAATTCATATAAATTCATGTGTACAATAAATCTTGTAGAAAATTAATTTAAAAGTACTGTCGAAACCAAACACTGTCGAAAACACCTGGTACGGTTTTAGGAGCTTGTTTTCATGAACTTGTTCATATACCTTTTCCAATTTTTCGTGCATATTTTAGGTGCCTATTTGAAAATTTTGGTGCCTAAAAATTCAGGCCCTAATCATCACTATTAGTGTCAATTTTCTAGCACGTCCACCAAAAAAGGTTTGATCAAAAACCAATGATCTTTGTCATAGCATATGGATATAGATGTGCATTATCATCATTTTTAGCCTGCTGCTTTCACTGGGTTGTTGGACTTCGGCGATGCTTCTCGCTCGGGGGCTGCCCCTCACCTGACACGGAAATTGCCCCTCTTCCAATGCATTCTTCGTAAATATTTTTAACTCGTTGACTGGCCTCAAGCTTGTTTCCATTGCATGACAATGTTAGGTTTTTGAGCTGAATATTTTCAAAATGCTTGATCGTCTTCTTGATCTTCGTTTTCAATGATGAGACTTTTTCCGTTGCCTCCACCGCAATGGCATATTTTTTGCCATTGTATTTCACATCAATTTCGAATTTTTCCTTCAACGACAATGACAATTCACTTAGTGATTTAATGCCGTAAGAGGACATGGTTTCATTCTCATCAGGCACAGAACGATGCAGAATACCATGTTTAAGCAGTTGGTGTTCGGGCAAAATGCCAACCGTTTTGTGGATCTTCTCCTTCAAATTTTTAACTGTGTCCGTTAAAAGCACGCGAAAGTCGTACAAATAATTTTCATATTTCACAAAGATATTAATTGATTCAACGGCATAGGATGACACCATCATCGGCATATTGATCTGAAGAAAAGAAAGACAATAAGCTTTTCATTTCCTGCAGCGAAGCGGACCGGTTCCGTCTTATTAAGTCCGTAGCCGGAGTGGGGAGGGGAAGTGGGCAATTCCCCCCTCCCACCCGGAAATGAAAGATTAAAGATTTTCCAACAAATTTTGTGAAGGTTTTCTATAATTTTTCATTTATTCACAAAAAAAATTCGCCGCGGCACCCCAGACTCCATTTCATAATTTTTTAGAATATTGTATTCCGCCTCATAAATGTTTTTTTTAAATTTATGTATTTAGAACGCTTAATAAACAAGCTCTATCGATAAAATAACTAAAAAACTCAAATAACTTGATAATCCAAAAGAAAGTTTCCCAGAAACATGTTAAATTCGGTGAATAGGTTGAATTTTTTTTATAATAATAGATTTTTGAAGAGCTTTCAAAATTAACTTTATCCTGAGAAAACCGTTATCAATAGGGATGCAATTTTTAGGTTTTAGCCTATTTTTTCCTGAGCTCCTAGTAGCCTGAAACGCACGAAAAACATGTTTTTTTGGACTGTTGTTAAGCTACTTTTCGAGATGTTAGTGCCTATTTTCTTGGCTTTTATTTTTAGAGCCAAAAAGGCCGAAAAAAATTTTCAAGAGCCTATTTTTGCCTATTTTGGCGTTTTGCCGAAAATTTGTTAACAAAAATGCAATAAAAACGAAAAATACACCCCTAAGAAACGACCAAAAAATTTCTGAAAATAAACCTCCTAAGAAATGAAAAATTTTCTCAAAAGCATCTTTAAAATTTTTTTTGGACAAATTTTTTAGTTTAAAAATAATGATACTCAATACTGATTTGACTTATTTTTTACCTTTTTAAATGAATTTTGTCATTTTACACCCCTAAAAATGAGGTTTTTTAGAGCCTATTTTCCATCTTTTAGTGCCTATTTTGGGGGGTTTTTAAAGCTTAAAAATTGCATCCCTAGTTACCAATAATGAAAATCATCTTTTTATGCGAGACTGACAAAAAATAAGGCATATGAATTTTCGAATCCCTGATCCTTTCTGGCTTTAGTTATTACCAGGGATTCTTTTTTTATGTAAATACATGTTTTTTTCCTGGATTCTCCATAGCCTAATTAGTAGGAAAAACACTTTCTTTTTTGTGTTTGCGAACAAAAGTTGGGACTTTTATTTACATATTTCGGGATTTTTCTACAATTACATATGTACATATTTTTATACACATTTTGGACTTTTCCGCATTTTTTCGAACATATTTTGAAATTTTTGAGGATCTTTTAAGGAAATTTTCATTAAATGTCCCCAAAAAAACCCAAAATTTCACAATTTTTTGTACATATTAGGATTTTTGAGAAGTGATAGAAATTTCATATGAAAAATTTAAAATTTTTTTTGAAAATATACCCCTAAAAATCGTCTTTTCAAAAAAGAGATAGTAAAAAGGGTGCTTCTAAGCCTATTTAGGTCATTTTTAGGGCATTTTGTACTTATTTCACCCCTTTACGAAGGTTTTTTTCCAAAAACACCATTTAAAAAATTTTATTTACATATTTTAAGCACATATTTGGTTCTTTTTGTACATATTTCATACATATTTTAGCATTTTTTATACATATTTTATTTACATATTTTGCGATTTTTCTTACATAAAAAAAGAATCCCGGGTTATTACTAGCTAAATTTACATCTGACAAAATGGCACAAGTAAATTCATATTAAATTCAATAATTGATTGTTTTTTGTGAATATTGTGCAAATAGAAAGGGGAATATTCAAATATTTGCTTTTATTGAATTACCAGTTGTTATATATATAATATAGGTATTATTTAATTGAGGAAAGTGTTTTTCTTGGTAACGGTGTGCTCTTCATTTTTATAGAACCCATAACCCGGATGAAAAGTGGACAAATGAAAAAACATAGCCAAAAATTTTGATGGGAAAACTAGAATAGATCGGGACCGGGAATTTTAGGCAAAACTGGGACCGGGACCTTTTCGGGCTGATAAACCGGGAATTTTTGGCTGGGAAAACCGGGACTAGTCCCGGTCACGGTCAAAACCGAGACCTGGGTACTCAGTTGTCCGCTTTTTTCAGTATCAGGTCCCGGTCCCGTTCTACTCTAGGAAAAAGAACGTTTAGCAACGTGAAAATGTTCAGCATCATCATAATCTTTTGGCAGAAGAGCTCTATGTTGTTCTTAAAATACGGCTGTTCAAATACTTAACCTTTGCTTTCATTTTTGTGATTAAGCTCCACGCGCTTGTGTTGAACTGCTCCTCCTCCATAATTTCAACACATGTCACAAAAATCATTGATGCTTTTACAATGCCGTAATATTGCAGAGTTGATTTGTTGTCATCAAGCGCACGATTTTGTGGATGCATACGCAGTCTTTGGTTTTCCGGCGCAATGCCAATCTCAGGGATATTTCGGATCTTCCGCTTCAAAGTTTCAACAGTGTCCGTTTGGTGCACCCAAACGGAGAATTTTTTCTCCTCTTCGTCTTTCTCCTTTATATACCACACGAAAATTTCGTATTCGTACAACGCCAAGTAAACGGTTTCATCATTTACAATGCCACATTCTTCAATTGTTTTGGCGTTTTCAAGCGCAAGATGAAATTTGTTGTACCGTCTCAGCGTATAATTGTCGGGACTTTTGCAATTACTTAATCCAGTAGCTTTGATCTTGGCTTTCAATTCAAAGACTTTTTCAAAGGCTTCCACCTCAAAAATTTCCGATTTGTCTCCATAATTAACACTAATTTTCATGCCGTCAATAGTTGGCGTCATCATAAGCAGAAGCATTGTGATTATCCCAACGGATATGCCAGGGGAGAAAAAAGAAAAACTAAAATGCATTTTCATTAGGGAAAATTTAATGGCAATAGAAAGAAGTGGAGGGAAAAGAATAAATGAATAAACACTAGAATAAATATAAGACCAAGTGTAATATCGATATCGATCAATTGGATTGATTTGTGGGCGAGATAATCCACTATACCTTTTTATATGCCATGGGGAGTAAAGCCTCACGCAATTATTGGTTATAGAAAGTGTTGCTTTAATCCTCTTAAGTACTAGACATTTGGCTCTATTTCACTTTAGAAGTCCAAATATTTTTGAGAAATTTCTGTCTACTCATCGTTATCATTTTGTTTGTCGACATTTTGTGGTGTGATTGACAATTGAAAATTTTTTGACATAAAAAGATTAAAAAGTTCTCTGAAAAGCAAGCACATTTAATATAGTTATATGTCCATGTCCTAAGTGTTCTCGATTAGCCTGCAAAGTTTCATAAAAAATTCGTTATCTTTATAACTCAAAAACCCTTGGTTTTTAACCTTTTTGTCATAACTTTCTTGGATCTTAACGAAACGTTTTGAAATTTGGCAGGCTAATCGAGAACACCGAATAAATAATTACACGAGGAGTCATTTTTTATTTCGTAGGAGAGAAGGAAGCTAAATAAAGTGATCACTCTATTTCCAATTCAATAATAAGTATATTGAGCAAGTTAAAGTGATCACCCGCTTGCTACTATACTAAGTGCTTAAGTAGAATTCCCCATATTATTGCTCCCTTGACAGTGGTGATAACTAGGGCTGGGATTTTTATGTTTTAACATATTTTTTTTGCGGCTTAGTTATGGCGAGAGAAGCCCAAAAATAGCATTTTCTCCGAACAATTTTTGATTTAGAGCGACTTATAAAAACATAAAAACACATATTTTGGCGTTTTCGCACATAAAAACATATCGCACATATTTCGGGGTTTGGCACATATTTTGCACATATTTTGGCATTTTTGAAAAAAATATCTAAGAAAAACACAAAAAATTCAAAAATGCACCCCTAAAAATCAAGTTTCTTGCCATTTTTATAGGCTCTTTCAAAATTTTCTTTATTTATTTCGTGTACCGAAAATCGAATTCTTCATTAATTTGTTACTGGATATCGAAGTTTCTTGCTGGCACTTACTCAACTGATGGAATTAGATCCGAAAGTGAACGAAGCATTGGAAAATAAAAAGATAAGTGAATTGCAATTAATTGATATATGTAGCAAGATTGAAAAAGCTTTTTTGTCACCAAATTATCATGCTTTTCACTTTTTGTTCCAAGGTTTTTGAATTTTTATATGTCTATCCAAACTAAAAATAAGATTCTAATAAGAACTGTCAACTGTTCGCGAAATATTTGAGTCTACAAAAGCCAAAAAAGGCAGGCAAGCTGGAAATCGGACGCGCAGAACATCTCCAGTAAAGCATTAAACATCGGCACGGCACACCATCAAATAACAAAATTGGTGCGATTTTTGACGAGGCCGAACTTGTACCGAAAGAAGGATTGACAAATTCTTTACATCTGCTCGGACTTGGGATGCATGATTTTGTAGGGGCTTAATGATGTTCGTGGAAACGAAGAAAGTGGCGAACAAACTGAGACCAATGAAAAATATTTTAAACATTTTAATATTTTATTTTGTATTATTTTTCTGATATTTTTATTGTATAAAGATTTCTTTGCTTCTGTATACACTTTTATGGTATTAAAAGCAAAAAATTTTGAAAAAAATAAATATAATCCATATTTTGGAATTTTTTGTCCATATTTATTGTAAAGTAGAGTCCGGCGGGATCGGGACTCCCGCGGGATTTTACGGGAGTCCCGCTCCCGACTCCCGCTTTTTTCGGTGAACGGGATTTTTAACGGGAGCGGGATTTTTACGGGAATCCCGTTCGGGACTCCCGTCCCGGAAAATTTTGAACTCCCGATCCCGCTCCCGGAAATTTTTTTTACCGGACTCTATTGTAAAGCAAAAAATCATTTTTATTATAGTTGGCGAAATGTAACTTGGTGAAACGTCCAGTTTTGGTGAGTTGGCGAGGCGCCCCTACAAAGTGTCCAAGCCTCGAAATGTCCAAGCCTCGAAATGTCCAAGCCACGAAATGTCCAAGCCTCGAAATGTCCAAGCCACGAAATGTCCAAGCCTCGAAATGTCCATAAGGGTAAAAAACACGAAATGTCCAAAAGTCTAAAAAACACATAAAAACCCGGAAAACGGATCTAATTTAGGGTTTTTGGAGTCGCTGAGTACGAATATGACATTTACATTGCCCCTTGTCTATCCCTTGATCCACCCGAACATGAAATAAGTTCAAGAATTATTTTAAATGTGTGCTGTACTGACGACTTTAGATTTTTCTATTCATTTGGACCAAATGATTCGTAATAAGCTTGAAAGTCTACAAAAAAGTCGAGAGAAGCGTTAATTTCAGACATTTCAAACACAAATGAGGATGCCGTGAATTTGGGAGTGGAGCTTGGCGACCCGAATGCCGTGATAATTTTCGACAACGTTGACAGACTTTGAACGAGGCTGAAGTCTTAATAATGAACTTTGAGCGCGGAAAAACATATTTTGGGGGACATTGCCTGTGGCTGAATGGTATGTTTGAAGCGACATTTTTTGTCCAGCGCCGACCAATGTTTTTTTTTTCGTATTTTTGCATCGATTTCCAAAAGTTTAATTATTTTTAAGCTGAACTAGTGACAAAAATTTCGACCATCAACTCAGAACACAGCTACGCGGCTACTCCAATACAATTCGGCATCGGCTCACCGGCGCCTTGAACTCTACATGGCCAACCACCGTGACTCCACAAGAACAGCTTGTTCAATATTCTTTGAGCTCGCTATCGACTTCAAAACAACGCCTTCAGGCATATATTTTTTCACGATTTGTGGGCAAAAGGCCACAAAAATTTGCACTTCCCGGCAGAAGGGGAAGCAGACTCTCCCGGCAGAAGGGGGGAGTCTTTTAAGCAAAGCGAATTCCTGTCCAAAAGACAGAAATTCACTGAATGTCCAAAAGGACAAATTAAAGGAGGAAATTCCTCTCCTTTACTGAAGGGACAATTTGAAAGGAGGAAAATGCTTCTCCTTTCCTTTTGTAAGCCTTTTCTTTGACCCAACGGGGGTCAATGGCTTAATGATCTGTATGAAAGGGCTCCTGAGCGTCCCTTTTACAGATAGAGAAAAGACTAAGACTCTTTCTTAATCTTTATTCAATTCAATTGCACAATTACAATTTAATGCAAATGCTTGGACAGAAAACTGTCCCGACTGACTTAATCAAAAAGTGATCAGAGTGAAGAAAATGGAGAATGGGCCGGGCTTTTATACCCTCACAATCGATGGGGGCGGGGCCAGGCACGTGAAGAAATGCGCACAAGCAAAGGGAAAAAATTCCCTCAAAAATGATGACTCATAGCGAAATTTCATCGTCGGTTTGGAAGTCGACGAGCCACCCTAGGAGGACGATTCTCCAAACGTCCATCTGGTAGCTGTGCTTGGTCACGTGGAGGAGGGTGAGGTTCCTCCAAAACTGCTGGCGCTCTCCAAGCAACTCCGATTCTGGTTCGGATGTTGACCAGTTCGATCGGATAAATGTCGACAAGCATCCCTTGCTCGCGAGGGCTAAACCCTACATATTCTTGTATGCACGGTTTTACTGGGTCTACTTGAAGACCCAACCGTACAAAATGGTCGAAAAATGTTATGCCCGGAGAGATGAAAAGACCCTCCGGACCATAACAGGTGAATCCATCAAAATGGATCGAAGCAATTCTGCCAAAATGTTCTCCTAAGAGATTGGCCCCTTCGCGAAGTTCTCCGCGAAGGCGGACTTCGACAGCACGGCGCTCCCGTGCTGTTTCATACCAATGCGGTCCATAAGACCGCTCAATCCATGAGCTCAATGACTCAATTTGGCGAGGAATAGGAGGTTCCTGCCAGCGAGGAACTCTCTCCTCCTCTTCAAATCGTGGATCGCCAAGTCCGTAAAGGCGATCATTGAAGACCTCGGCATTTTCGGGTATGACCACCCGGCGAGCCGAGAAATAAGGTCCTTCTCGAATAGGAATAGGCATTCCGTGGAAGGATGATTTGAAGAGTGTGGTTGGGTGGCAAATCCGCCACCCTTTTATACCACCATTCGATGGAAGCGATGAATCATTCCCCACAACAAGGGATGACTCACAAAATTTTTTGACTGCCGAGAGGATAGGGATAGGACGTGATTCAACACCACATCCGAAGGATCCTCCCCCGGCCAAGTACAGTATTGCCAATACTGTAGGCACATTACCGTACCCCTTTCTCGTTATAGACCAGGAAATAAATTTCCAAAGTCTATAGAAAGGAGAAAGTTTAATGAAAATTGTTAGGCAAACAATGCCTACACAAATAATCATTATGAAGATGAGTGATGATTGGAGGCCAATCAAGGACCAAAGGGTCGCCTTCCAATCAAAATTCCAGTTAGGCCAACTGGACTGGCTGTTTATCACTCTTTCAGAGTGATTTGGACTGTAATCTTCTATTTGTTCGGGTTGGACATAGTGTAATGTCCCCCTGAGAACAAAAGAAGTGTTTCCAGCCAAACATTTTGTTTGGCAATTTGTGTCAATTCTGGCTTTATCAAAAGCCAAAATTGTTTGGTAAATTGATGCGTTGGAATCACATTTTGTTGAAAAATGTGTTCCATCGTCGCATTTAATTTCGGCAAGAGAATTGCCAAAATTTGTTGAGCACACATAACGGAATTGTGCTCCCGTGGAACATCTGTAACATCCAGATATGTTCAACGGCAAAATTGTGCAAAGGCTTTGGTGGAGTTCCAAAGCCATTTGTAGACCTTCGATTTGAAGGTTTAATTGGACAGGACTAAATCCTGTCAAGGCAATTACCTTTCTCCCAGTATTTCTGAGTTGGTTGATGTTTAATGGAAGTCTCCTCTCTGGACTTTCCATTAACTTTTCAAGGTTATGTGAACGGCAATTGCAGTTCACTAAACCTGATGAATGGTCAGGTATGCAATCAGTGCATGCCTGAACTCCAAGACTGCAATTGAAATCAATTGCTTCTTGCCGACTTTTACAGTTAAAGTCAATTGTCAATGGCTCTCTGGTAAGAGCCATATTGCTCCCGTCAAAAACAAAATCTGAGTTTAAGACGGGGGCGGGGGGAAAAGTTACTCCGATCGGAGTAAGGCTGATGTTGTTCCATTTCAGTGTTCTTCCTGGATAGAGGAACACCTGAGTTGACTTGGGTTTTTCGCCCAAGGTTTCCAGGCGAATTATTGTATAAACAATAAATTCCCAAGAATTACAGCCCATGATTTCATAGACTGTCTTGGACTTTTCCTGAGCATACCAACGATAAAAAAGGCACGCACTGCCGCCTAAGAGGCATTTGTTGCCCCAAAAGGCTGTGCTGTCCAGGCAAAATGAATTGCCTGGAAAATCGTTGGCATCTTTTAGCTCAGGAATGCAAGTATTGTGGCGAACTTCGCTACAATACTTTCCTTCACAGGAGCCCATCTTAGAGCACCTTTTACCGGCCAACACATTAATTGCGTATGAACGTTGCCAGGCTTTGGTGAAGCTTTGGCATTCCAAAGCTAAAGCCTTCAGCACAACGTTAAGTGAGCCAAGGAGAACACCTTCCTCTGTTTTCAGAAGAAGAGTGTTTGTTTGGCCAACTGGCAGCAACGTAAGCGTTGCTGAGTTTTCGACAATGCATCTCATGCTTGTCGCATTTTTAAAGCATTTTTCCGATTTGGCCATGACTGCTATGGTCTCTGCTCCAGTCAAATTCTGGAGAGAGTTAGCCATAAGGACAACAAACGCCATTGTTCTGTAAACACGGCGTGATGTCCAATTTTGAGAAGCTGTTGCCCTTGGCCTCCTCTCTTTCGGAGGGCGATTTGGGCCAGCTAAATAAATTATTGGCCTGATAAATTTAATTATCAGCCAAATGACCATATAGAGTCCTGAAAACAGGACTTTCAATATGGAAAAAGCCACAAAACTGATGCTTATGAATGATAAGCAAAGTCCCCCTGCTAACATTGATGAAATCAATGGGTAACAGGTTGGATTTGCTAACTGTTCAATGCAAAAATAGCATTCGATGAGTTCACACTCATCAATTGCTGGACATAAAATGTCCTTCTTGAACATGTGTTTCGAATCCATCCAAAAATGACCTTCGCATTGGAAGTCATTTAGGAGGATTTCCTTTGGTAGCTCATAAGTGAGCTTCTTTACATTCTCATGAATGTAACAGTTCTCTGCACAGCAGAGCTCAACTTTATTAATTTCCTTTGGAATCTTTGCTTTAACGCCTTTGTTAAAGCAAAGAAGTTTGCACTCATTGCATTGATTGGTTGGATAAGCATTTGTTTCTGTTCCCCCCTTAACGGGAAGAGGGAACAAACATGCTAAAATTACAGTAAACGCCATTATTTGCAAAATATGGCGCGCTGTACAAAATTGAGGGATTGCCCCTCTTTGCCTTCCTTCTTGAAAGCAAGGCGTGCTCTGATCCTCAAAACAACGTAATGATACTTTGAGTTGGATCATTAGCCAAGCAATGGTTTTACGCCCAATAGAAAGGGCTTTTAAAATTGAGAGAACCATCAGGCTTATGCTGATGTAAAAACAAAGCGTCAATGCTATGATTGATTGCTCTGTTCGATTAGGAAGAGTTTCTTCCCATTTATTGTCCATTCGATTAATACGAATGGAAAAAACTGAATGGCTCACAACACCATTCTTTTTTATGCAACAGCCACAGATTTTCTTATCTGTGGGAGTTACTTTCGGTGTCTTCTGCTCACCGAAATGAGAGTCAGATTGGTATGAAATCTGACTCGGTTGATCGAAAAGAACTGACTTTTCGATCATTTTTTGGTGGTCGTACTTTGGCATGACCATGGCACGACAAAAAAATGAATGTGATTTATTTGTCACATTTTTCAACCCACTGGTTGAGCTGCAGTCGAAAGCAATACTTTCAGACGGTTTATCCTCTACTCTAGAGGATACGCCTGAGTAAAGGGTTTTAGAACGAGGAAACTCTCCTCTTTGTTTGGAGGACTGTTTCTTCTGAACAGTCCTTCCTTCCCTTATCTGTTGCGGAGTGCTCCCAATTGGAGCATCTCCATGATAACAGATCATATAGTGGTGCTTTCCACCACACTTCAAGCATCTCTTTGGAGATTGGCATTGTTGTGCCTTATGATCTTTCATAAGGCAATTAAAACATTTTCGCTGTTTTGCGAGCCGCCTTCTGCGTGCTCCTGGTGTGGAATATTGGGGACATCGACTTGGAGGATGTCCCACAACACAACAAAGGGAACAAGTTTGTCTTGTCCCTGTCCCTATTTTTCTTTGAGAAAATTGGGGACTTGTCAATGTCAGAAATGATCTGTTTACTTGGGGAGACATCATCCCCACAGAATCATTTCTGTTGTCGGGTCTCTCGTGACCCTGGATAAACTGATTGGGAGGGGACTCTGTCCCCATCCCATGGAAATCATTCCTCTGCACTTGCGGAGGAATATTCCATTGTTTTTCTCCTCCATAACACACCATAAAGTGGTGTCTTTCACCACATTGACTGCACCTGCGGGCTGAGGTGCAGTTCAGGGAATTATGCCCCATAATGAGGCAATTAATACACCTGTCTTGGTCCGCGAGGCGCTTCCTTCGCGCCCCCGGAGTGGTGTATTTCGTGCACCTACTCGGTGCATGCCCCTTTGCCTCACAAAGGAAGCATATGCGATTTGAGCCCCTATTTGGAATAGGGGTTCGTTGTTGGATTATGGCCGAAAAGGAATGATTCGGCTGAGGAGACATCCTCATTGCCGTTTCATTTCCTTCCACTGGCCTCCACCGTTCCTCTCTGAATGGCTGGGAGAAGCGGAACGGTGTTCCTCTCCCTTGGTTGGCTCTCCCCTCATTTGAATGAGGGGGAAAATTCCGGGGTTTTTCCTCTCCCCGGAAAATTTGAGTACATCTCTGTACTTCTTCTTTGACTTCAACGATTGAAGTGATAGCTCTTCGGAGCTCTGTGCAGTTAAAGGCTCCTCCTGCCCTCATTTCCTTCTCCACCACTTGGGTGAGAAGGTGATAAGGCAGTTTGGACTTAATAGTGGAGGCCATGAACTTATTTTGTTCATTTTCTCCATAGTCCAACAACTGATGGCAAATCCGTTCAATGGACTCTGAGAATTGTCTCAGAGACTGAACGGATTCAGCTGGTTTGGCAAGGTGGAGCAACTCCGCTTGGAGGGACTCCACCATTGTCTTTTCATCCCCAAACCGCTTTTTCAGAATCTCAACTACCCTTGGGTAGTTTTCATCTGACGGTGGGTATAAGTCAATTGCTCTCCTAGCAACTGACTTCTCTGGGAGGCATCCCAGCAAATAAATGTGCTTCTTGAAGTCTTCAATTTGAAGACTTTCAACGGAAGTCTCAAAGAGCTTCCAAAACAAAGGCCATTCTCGGGGTTCCCCCGAGAATTTGGGCAATGTTATCGGCGGAAGCGTCACATCATGACGCTGATGCACCACTGGTGCCTGCTGCACAACTTGTGCTGGCTGATTTGGCTGGGGAATTGCATCCCCCAGCTCCGAGAGGCCTAAAGCCCCTTCAATGGTGTCGACAAGCCCTCGGGCTTGGTCGACCCAATGCATGAAGGCCTTGCCTTCTGGTTTGAAGTCTCTGTAATTTTGCTCTTCATCTTGAAGAGCTTGTCCCTTCACTCTCAGGAAAATGGCTTCCCATTTTCCATTGTATTTCTCCAAAAGAGAAATTGTTTTGCAGAGATTTTGTCTCTCCGCGATTAGATCTGCACGGACACTTTGGTCCGCCAGCTCTTTGCCCAAGTTTTCTTGGGCTGTCTCAATGTACATCTTGAGACGCACCACCATTGGTGCAATGGAGATACGCAAGAGCTCACTCATTGCTCTTACGCTTGATGAAAACGCAATAAACCCCTTTGGGTTATGCGTTTGATCCAAGCGCTACGGTTGCGCTTTGGATTGGCGTTTGTTGGAGGGTAGGCTTACGACTGGAAGCCGACCCCTACGGGGCTCCAATTTTGTGGGCAAAAGGCCACAAAAATTTGCACTTCCCGGCAGAAGGGGAAGCAGACTCTCCCGGCAGAAGGGGGGAGTCTTTTAAGCAAAGCGAATTCCTGTCCAAAAGACAGAAATTCACTGAATGTCCAAAAGGACAAATTAAAGGAGGAAATTCCTCTCCTTTACTGAAGGGACAATTTGAAAGGAGGAAAATGCTTCTCCTTTCCTTTTGTAAGCCTTTTCTTTGACCCAACGGGGGTCAATGGCTTAATGATCTGTATGAAAGGGCTCCTGAGCGTCCCTTTTACAGATAGAGAAAAGACTAAGACTCTTTCTTAATCTTTATTCAATTCAATTTCACAATTACAATTTAATGCAAATGCTTGGACAGAAAACTGTCCCGACTGACTTAATCAAAAAGTGATCAGAGTGAAGAAAATGGAGAATGGGCCGGGCTTTTATACCCTCACAATCGATGGGGGCGGGGCCAGGCACGTGAAGAAATGCGCACAAGCAAAGGGAAAAAATTCCCTTAAAAATGATGACTCATAGCGAAAATATGGAGAAAAGAAAAGATGAGTCATAATTAAAGGAGCGAGCGAAGGGAGAAAATTGATCGACGAAAAGGATCTAAAGGAAATTTCAAAGAAATTTGTGTCGCTTCGGCGACACGATTCTTTCGTTTATATTTAATAAAAAATTTAGTTCACGTGTGGGAGGAAGAAATCTTTCGGGCGCCCCTCTTCCCAATTCCAATTTGGAACATGCATTCGCAGGCCACGTCTGCCCTCGCTCATACAACAATGGACTGGAGGTAATCCATCTGCATTTTTTGGTTGTTTTAATTTACTACAGGCAAATTAAAAAATATATGTTTAGAAAGGTCTCTGCCACCACCCTGCACTCTCGGACTTCATTTGTGAAATCAATGAAAGCACCGACTGACGATGGACGCTGCCCGATCTGAGCTGCTCGCCATTTCATTCGCATGTGACGAAAGCGATACACCATGCAGGACGCCGTCATTATGAGAATTTTGGCGGACGCGAAATGCAACAACAATGGTGAAATAAATCCATGGCCTGGTGACGGCGATCGGTCTTAAAATTGAAGAACATTCAGGAAAATTGAAGGATTTCGGGAATTTTGATGATTCATTGTCCATGTTCCCTAATGAATTTTTCATTGAATGTTTAATAAATTCATTCATTTTCACTATCTGAAGTTTGTCAAGAGATAGAATTTGGATCATTTGGGAATCTAAAAACTTGTTCGAATTTTGGTCGCCATCTTGTATGGAATCCTTAGTTTTTGAAATTTTATATTTATATTTGGGTACTGGGTTAGGAAATGAGTTATGTAAATGTCATATTCGTACTCAGCGACTCCAAAAACCCTAAATTAGATCCGTTTTCCGGTTTTTATGTGCTTTTTAGACTTTTGGACATTTCGTGTTTTTTACCCTTATGGACATTTCGTGGCTTGGACATTTCGTGGCTTGGACATTTCGAGGCTTGGACATTTCGTGGCTTGGACATTTCGTTGGTCAGCGGTTGGCGAAACTTCCGAATTTGGCTTAGTTGGCGAAATGTCATATAGCCATTTTTGTAATTTGAATTTGTTTGTGCTTATATAATTAATTAATTTATTTCTCATTTTTGACTTATTTAATTTGGTTGTTAATCTCAATTTTTTATCTCCCTTTGCTTTAAATTTGTATTTCCCGCCAATTCTATATTACTGTAATATCGATTGTGTTTCTGCTGCTGACCACGTCATTCCCTCCTCATTCATTCGTTTTATGATATTATTCGTTTTTGTTTTCTGCTGTGAATTTAATTTTGCTGCTTCGGACTTTTTAAAATTGTAAAAGTAAATTGTTTGAATTTTGGATTTGGGATACAATTCTCCATCCCCATTTGGCTAATTGTGTGTGCGGTAATTGCTTCTTCTCGCCAATTCACCGCCGAAGCCTTTCTTTGTGTTACGACGCGGCGCTCCTGCTAAAAGAAGGTGAGAGCAACGGCAAATTTCGACTTTTGACAGTGCGGGAAGGAGCAACGAAAATAGGGAAACAAATCCCTAGAGTGCTGAATTGCAAAACGGAGAAACAAATCTCTAAATTTACGACGTGGAAAGAAAGCGCCGAATTCGTAAAATTGGGAAACAAATCCCTAAAAGAAAAACGAGAAAGTTGTGATCACCGAATTTTGAAAAGAGGGAAACAAATCCCTTTCTTCATCTCGCCGAATTCGCTGGATTTGTTGAAATTGTAAAACGTGGAAAACGAATCTCTACGAAAGCGGAGGAAAAGCTGACAACTAAGTCAAAAGCTTTGAAGTCATATCATCATCATCTTTAAGTTGAATTTTCTTCGATTTTTTCCAATTTCGGACGGCGCGTGGGTTTGCATTTTTTAGGAGTTTTCAAACCAAAAGAGAAAGTAGCATAAATTTTATTTCTTTCTTCAATGCCATATTCGTCCATTGTTTTATTATTGTCCAAAATTTCACCATTTGGCTTTTTCAGCTCCATCACTTTTCTTTTTAAGTTAGCATTCCGTTCGTTTTCTATCATCGCCTTGATCTTTCCCTTCACAATTTCTACAGTGTCCTCGCCATTTACCACAACTTTGACAGAACCATTTTCATAATTAGGATCTTCTTTGACGGCAAAATATTTTTATTATAAGGATTTTCTAATTTATATGACACTGAAATTTGAAAGGCTTCTGTTGACACGGAAATGGTATCGACTTTCATAATGTCATTGAACATCATATCATGTCTTCTGGGAAGCGCAGTTTTTGGCTTTCTGTTGGAATGAAGTCAACAGTAAATCAGTGGCTTCCACCTCAACGAGCCACTCTTTCTTTCCAAATTTCACTTTAATTTGCTTCAAACCAAGTGAAAAATGCTATTTTCGTGCTTCTTAGAAATTAGCTCGCCCCAAATTAGCAAAAAAAAAAAAACAGTAAATACTGCAAATGAGCATTTTTTATTTTGTTTTTTGTTTTTCTCTTTATAACCCCTTTTTGATTGATTTTATATAATGACTAGAGACCGACTAAAAAGGCACCAAAATTCGCGAAAAACGCACTTTTTATAATTTTTTTTCTAATAAGGAAAATTTTTAAACTAAAATTTTTTATTGGGATATTGGCGATCAATTTTTGAGAAAATTTTCTTTTCCTAGGGGTATTTTTCTGAATTTTTTCTATTCATTTCTTGGAGGTGTATTTTGCCGATTTTATTTCATTTTTTAAATGGAATATTTCGGAAAAATGCCAAAAAAGGCACAAAAGGGCAAAACGCCAAAAAGGGCACGAAAAAACAAAAAGGCATTTAAAGCACGAAAATCTCGAAAAAGGCAAAAAAGGAATAGTAAAGTCAATGTAGAAGCCTTAAACCAAGTGGAAAATGTGTTATTTCTGCACAATATATAGAAACTAATGCGCATTCATTTGGGTGAACTTTGTATGGATGTGGGGGTTATCACTAGGGCTGGGATTTTTATGTGCTAAAAATCCTGAAATATGTAATAAAATATGTGCTAAAAAAACCCAAAATATTTGCTAAAAACCAAAAAAAGGCCTAAATATGTGTTAAAAAATACAAAAATATGTGCTAAAAATTGGAAAAACCAATGGTATTTTTGCACAAAAATTCCAAAAAACTCATTCTTTATCATTTTTGCCCGCACAATTGCAAATAAAAAACATTTGGAGGTGTTTGGGGGTAAAATTAGTCCTTTTTTGATAAATTGTTTTTAAAGATAATTTTTCCATCAGTTGAGTAAGTGCCAGCAAGAAACTTCGATATCCAGTAACAAATTAATGAAGAATTCGATTTTCGGTACACGAAATAAATAAAGAAAATTTTGAAAGAGCCTATAAAAATGGCAAGAAACTTGATTTTTAGGGGTGCATTTTTGAATTTTTTGTGTTTTTCTTAGATATTTTTTTCAAAAATGCCAAAATATGTGCAAAATATGTGCCAAACCCCGAAATATGTGCGATATGTTTTTATGTGCGAAAACGCCAAAATATGTGTTTTTATGTTTTTATAAGTCGCTCTAAACCAAAAATTGTTCGGAGAAAATGCTATTTTTGGGCTTCTCTCGCCATAACTAAGCCGCAAAAAAAATATGTTAAAACATAAAAATCCCAGCCCTACTCATAAGATATAGCATAAAATCTTTTTATACTAGTTGGCAAAAAGTTCGGTTGGCGAAATGTCCGATTTTGGGTGAGTTGGCGAAAGGGGCGCGCCAACGATTCGTCAACTCGACGATTCGTCAACCCAGCCAAAATGTGACGATTCGTCAACTCAGCCAAATGTCAACGATTCGTCAACTCAATGATTCGTCAACTCGACGATTCGTCAACTCAATGATTCGTCAACTCGACGATTCGTCAACTCAGCCAAAATGCGACGATTCGTCAACTCATCCAAAAATAGTTTTAAAAAGCAGTTTCAAGAGCTTTTAATGGCGCTTAGCACAATTATAGCATTCTTTTAGGCTAATTTAGAAACAAGAACACATAAAATCACGACCCTTCCGATGAAATATTCAATAATTGCTTTAAGTTCCATTTTTTAAGTAATATTGATTGAGTTGACGAATCGTCACATTTTGGCTGGGTTGACGAATCGTCGAGTTGACGAATCGTTGACATTTGGCTGAGTTGACGAATCGTCACATTTTGGCTGGGTTGACGAATCGTCGAGTTGACGAATCGTTGAGTTGACCAATCGAGGGGAGGCGGGCGAAAGGTCCGAATTTTGCTTAGTTGGCGAAAAGTCATATTTTGAGTGAGTTGGCGAAACGTCCAAATTTGGCTTAGTTGGCGAAATGTCAGTTGGCAAGATGTCCAGTTGGCGAAATGTCCGTACACCTACAAAAAGTGTTTAGTGACAGCCGGATAAAAGAAAGAGAGCCAAAAAGGAAAAGAAAAGAATTGGTGTTTTTGATGGGAAATGAATAAATGAACTCGCAAAAGCAATGGGGGAAAAACATTTGTTGCAACTTTTTGGATCAGAGAATTTTTTTCGCTAAAATTTAATTTTGCCATAAAATGAAAAAATTATTTAAAGGTTTTGCGCCAAGAAATGACGTATTCTAACCGATTTTGGGGTTAAAATTTCAAAAATCAAGGTAACTGGGTGTCCGGCGATGCCGATAGACGCCGCCGGGAAAATTTTTTGGAAATTTAAATGATATATGAAAAAAAAATTGCAAATTTTCAAAAAAATTCCTTTTTTAAAAAAAAAATACTAGAGCCCGGACGGGCCCGGGGGCCCGGCGGGCTTTTACCGGGCGTCCCGGCCCCGGTCCCGTTTTTTTTTGGAAAAAAACGGGCCCGGGACGCCCGATAAAACGGGCTTTTTTTGAACGGGCGGCCCGCCCCGGTCAATTTTCGAAGCCCGGTCCCGGGCCCGGTCAATTTGACCGGGCTAAAACGGGCTTAAATTCCGCCAGCGAAACTGCACAAAATTTGAAAATTTAAATAATTATTTTGGCGAAATGTCTTTAATTCAAAAATTTCAAGATAGAACTTTGGATTTTTGAAATTTTTGGGCAATTTCAACTGTTAAAAAGACCCCAAAATCCATACGAAATTGAACAACATTTTCATAACTTTCTTTTACAAAAAAAAAATTTCAAATTTCATGAAAAACCAAAAATTTTCTTAATAAATTTCATTAAAAGTCAAAGTTTTTCTTCAGCGTCGCCTAGTACAAAAAGCTAAATTTTTTTCTAAAATGTAGCTCAAAATAGCAAAGTTTTGTCATTTTTTCGTGTAAATCTGTTAACAAACCAAACTCAAATTTTCAAAAATTTACCCGGCGGCCCTGTCGGCACTGCCGGACCCCCCCCCCCAATGTCGTCAAAATCTTTTTGAAAAAATACACCTTAAAATTCTTTTGAAGAGTAAAAAAGGTCGATTTACAATGGCTTGACATTTCTAAGCTAAAATAAAGGACTATAAAATTTTTTCAAATTTTTAATCAAAATTCCAAAAATTTTGAAAAAAGCCCGGTCCCGTACGGGCGCCCGGTCAAAATTTTGGACCGGGCCCGGGACGCCCGGTAAAACGGGCTTTTTTTGAACGGGCGGCCCGCCCCGGTCAATTTTCGAAGCCCGGTCCCGGGCCCGGTACTTTCAAAATTCCGGGCTCTAAAAAATACTATAAAAGTCATGAAAAAAGGCTTCAAAGGTCAAAAAGGTACCAAAATCGCAAAAAAGGCAAAAAAAAGCACCAAAAAGTTCCAGCTAGAAGCTTCAAACCAAGTTAAAACTCGTTTTTTGTGCGTATTATGACATAGCAAGTTATATGCCTCAAAATCCGGTCCCTAGTGATCACTCAATTGCCAATTCAAAAATTCACTATAATAATGCCAAATTAAAGTGATCACGCAATTGCCAATTCAATAATTCACTATAATAATGCCAAATTAAAGTGATCACGCAATTGCCAATTCAATAATTCACTATAATAATGCCAAATTAAAATGATCACGCAATTGCCAATTCAATAATTCACTATAATTATGCCGAATGAAAGTGATCACGCAATTGCCAATTCAATAATTCACTATAATAATGCCAAATTAAAGTGATCACGCAATTGCCAATTCAATAATTCACTATAATTATGCCGAATGAAAGTGATCACGCAATTGCCAATTCAATAATTCACTATAATAATGCCAAAGTGATCACCCATTTGCAAATATAATAAAAAATTTTGTGAGAATTTTCCCAATAAAAGGGCTCCCTTGACAGTGGATAAGTAATACCTCCACATTCATTCATTCAAATTTCCCCCAAATGAATCATTTTGACTTTTCTCTTTTTTCCGTTGGCATTGCTGCTGAAATGATAATGCTTATCCTTCTGATGATGGTGCCGTCATCCATTGCTGCTCCGTCTACAATTAAGATTAAAGTGAAAAATGATTATGACTCGAATGGAAAAACAACCTTTGAGATGAACAAAACGGACACTGTTGAAACTTTGAAGAAGAAGATTGAAGAAACATGGCAAGTTCAGCCCGAAAGACAAATACTGAAACTTAATTTATGCAATTCTGATGCTTCTCTAGTGAACAATAATAAATTGAAAGATTTGATTGGAAAATCAACCACCTTTTTTCTATCGGTGATTAAATTGGATAAATTTGAAATCACAATACAATACGGGATGGAAATTAAAAGCATTGAAGTGCAAAGAACGGATACAGTGAAACAATTGCGGGAGAAGGCCAATGACATGTTTAACATTCCGCTCGAATCACTAATTATGAGCAAATTTAGCAGCAGTTCTGTATTAGATGACAATGAAAAAACAATGGACGAATGTTACATTGATGAAAAAAAAAAAATTTGCGTATCTTGGGACAAATTTAATATTAATGTGAAATTTGGAGAGAAAGAGTGGTCCGTTGAGGTGAAGGCCACTGATTATTTGTTTCAGTTGAAGGAGAAGATCAAAGATTTGACTGGAATTTCAATAGAACGGCAAAAACTGCACTTAACAGACCAAAGAATGCTTTTTGACCATAATATGATGTTCAATAAGATTGTAAAAGGCGATACCATTTTTGTGTCGGAAATGTTTGAAATTTCCGTAAATTACCAATTCTCCATTCCTTATAGTGTAAGTAGTTTTTGCAACAAAGTTGAGGTGAATGCCGGGGACACTGTGAAAATTATGAAGGAAAAGATCAAGGCGATGATCGAAGAAAACTGGGGACATTACTGTGGAAAATTAGTGGAAATGGAGCTGAGAAATGAAGTTGGTAAAGTTTTGAACAATTACAACGAAACAATTGAGGAAGCTGGCATTAAAAAGAAGGAGATGAAATTTATGTGAAGTGTGCTTTCCCTCCGAAATCGGCTTAAATATAAAAAATTCGACCTAAAGATGTTATGACGAACGATTGAACAATTTTTTCCGTTGCAAAAACGATCATCCATTATTTCTTTACACAAATGTCCCCCATTTTTGGCTATCTGTCTTTCCTCCAATCGTTCGGTTTTATGCTGTGTCACTATTGGATGTGTTAAACATGTATTTCTTTATCATTTTTCGCCCCCGGCTGGTTCTAAGCACCCTGCCAGTTAAGCTCAAAAGGCTGTCCCCACTCTGACCTCTTCCAATTGTTCGTTTTTCGTCAGTATTTGCAATTACAGCTATATAAACTCCCTAAATTTGTCTTTTGTATGTTTCTATAAACTCAACTGGGGTTCGCTTTTACTAGAGCCCGATAAAAAAGTTGCGGGAGCGATTCCGGAATCAGAAAATTTTATTTTAAAATAACTAAATTTTGCGGTTCAGTAGCTTTGATCTTGGCTTTCAATTCAAAGACTTTTTCAAAGGCTTCCACCTCAAAAATTTCCGATTTGTCTCCATAATTAACACTAATTTTCATGCCGTCAATAGTTGGCGTCATCATAAGCAGAAGCATTGTGATTATCCCAACGGATATGCCAGGGGAGAAAAAAGAAAAACTAAAATGCATTTTCATTAGGGAAAATTTAATGGCAATAGAAAGAAGTGGAGGGAAAAGAATAAATGAATAAACACTAGAATAAATATAAGACCAAGTGTAATATCGATATCGATCAATTGGATTGATTTGTGGGCGAGATAATCCACTATACCTTTTTATATGCCATGGGGAGTAAAGCCTCACGCAATTATTGGTTATAGAAAGTGTTGCTTTAATCCTCTTAAGTACTAGACATTTGGCTCTATTTCACTTTAGAAGTCCAAATATTTTTGAGAAATTTCTGTCTACTCATCGTTATCATTTTGTTTGTCGACATTTTGTGGTGTGATTGACAATTGAAAATTTTTTGACATAAAAAGATTAAAAAGTTCTCTGAAAAGCAAGCACATTTAATATAGTTATATGTCCATGTCCTAAGTGTTCTCGATTAGCCTGCAAAGTTTCATAAAAAATTCTTTTTAACCTTTTTGTCATAACTTTCTTGGATCTTAACGAAACGTTTTGAAATTTGGCAGGCTAATCGAGAACACCGAATAAATAATTACACGAGGAGTCATTTTTTATTTCGTAGGAGAGAAGGAAAGTAGAATTCCCCATATTATTGCTCCCTTGACAGTGGTGATAACTAGGGCTGGGATTTTTATGTTTTAACATATTTTTTTTGCGGCTTAGTTATGGCGAGAGAAGCCCAAAAATAGCATTTTCTCCGAACAATTTTTGATTTAGAGCGACTTATAAAAACATAAAAACACATATTTTGGCGTTTTCGCACATAAAAACATATCGCACATATTTCGGGGTTTGGCACATATTTTGCACATATTTTGGCATTTTTGAAAAAAATATCTAAGAAAAACACAAAAAATTCAAAAATGCACCCCTAAAAATCAAGTTTCTTGCCATTTTTATAGGCTCTTTCAAAATTTTCTTTATTTATTTCGTGTACCGAAAATCGAATTCTTCATTAATTTGTTACTGGATATCGAAGTTTCTTGCTGGCACTTACTCAACTGATGGAATTAGATCCGAAAGTGAACGAAGCATTGGAAAATAAAAAGATAAGTGAATTGCAATTAATTGATATATGTAGCAAGATTGAAAAAGCTTTTTTGTCACCAAATTATCATGCTTTTCACTTTTTGTTCCAAGGTTTTTGAATTTTTATATGTCTATCCAAACTAAAAATAAGATTCTAATAAGAACTGTCAACTGTTCGCGAAATATTTGAGTCTACAAAAGCCAAAAAAGGCAGGCAAGCTGGAAATCGGACGCGCAGAACATCTCCAGTAAAGCATTAAACATCGGCACGGCACACCATCAAATAACAAAATTGGTGCGATTTTTGACGAGGCCGAACTTGTACCGAAAGAAGGATTGACAAATTCTTTACATCTGCTCGGACTTGGGATGCATGATTTTGTAGGGGCTTAATGATGTTCGTGGAAACGAAGAAAGTGGCGAACAAACTGAGACCAATGAAAAATATTTTAAACATTTTAATATTTTATTTTGTATTATTTTTCTGATATTTTTATTGTATAAAGATTTCTTTGCTTCTGTATACACTTTTATGGTATTAAAAGCAAAAAATTTTGAAAAAAATAAATATAATCCATATTTTGGAATTTTTTGTCCATATTTATTGTAAGTAGAGTCCGGCGGGATCGGGACTCCCGCGGGATTTTACGGGAGTCCCGCTCCCGACTCCCGCTTTTTTCGGTGAACGGGATTTTTAACGGGAGCGGGATTTTTACGGGAATCCCGTTCGGGACTCCCGTCCCGGAAAATTTTGAACTCCCGATCCCGCTCCCGGAAATTTTTTTTACCGGACTCTATTGTAAAGCAAAAAATCATTTTTATTATAGTTGGCGAAATGTAACTTGGTGAAACGTCCAGTTTTGGTGAGTTGGCGAGGCGCCCCTACAAAGTGTCCAAGCCTCGAAATGTCCAAGCCTCGAAATGTCCAAGCCACGAAATGTCCAAGCCTCGAAATGTCCAAGCCACGAAATGTCCAAGCCTCGAAATGTCCATAAGGGTAAAAAACACGAAATGTCCAAAAGTCTAAAAAACACATAAAAACCCGGAAAACGGATCTAATTTAGGGTTTTTGGAGTCGCTGAGTACGAATATGACATTTACATTGCCCCTTGTCTATCCCTTGATCCACCCGAACATGAAATAAGTTCAAGAATTATTTTAAATGTGTGCTGTACTGACGACTTTAGATTTTTCTATTCATTTGGACCAAATGATTCGTAATAAGCTTGAAAGTCTACAAAAAAGTCGAGAGAAGCGTTAATTTCAGACATTTCAAACACAAATGAGGATGCCGTGAATTTGGGAGTGGAGCTTGGCGACCCGAATGCCGTGATAATTTTCGACAACGTTGACAGACTTTGAACGAGGCTGAAGTCTTAATAATGAACTTTGAGCGCGGAAAAACATATTTTGGGGGACATTGCCTGTGGCTGAATGGTATGTTTGAAGCGACATTTTTTGTCCAGCGCCGACCAATGTTTTTTTTTCGTATTTTTGCATCGATTTCCAAAAGTTTAATTATTTTTAAGCTGAACTAGTGACAAAAATTTCGACCATCAACTCAGAACACAGCTACGCGGCTACTCCAATACAATTCGGCATCGGCTCACCGGCGCCTTGAACTCTACATGGCCAACCACCGTGACTCCACAAGAACAGCTTGTTCAATATTCTTTGAGCTCGCTATCGACTTCAAAACAACGCCTTCAGGCATATATTTTTTCACGATTTGTGGGCAAAAGGCCACAAAAATTTGCACTTCCCGGCAGAAGGGGAAGCAGACTCTCCCGGCAGAAGGGGGGAGTCTTTTAAGCAAAGCGAATTCCTGTCCAAAAGACAGAAATTCACTGAATGTCCAAAAGGACAAATTAAAGGAGGAAATTCCTCTCCTTTACTGAAGGGACAATTTGAAAGGAGGAAAATGCTTCTCCTTTCCTTTTGTAAGCCTTTTCTTTGACCCAACGGGGGTCAATGGCTTAATGATCTGTATGAAAGGGCTCCTGAGCGTCCCTTTTACAGATAGAGAAAAGACTAAGACTCTTCCTTAATCTTTATTCAATTCAATTGCACAATTACAATTTAATGCAAATGCTTGGACAGAAAACTGTCCCGACTGACTTAATCAAAAAGTGATCAGAGTGAAGAAAATGGAGAATGGGCCGGGCTTTTATACCCTCACAATCGATGGGGGCGGGGCCAGGCACGTGAAGAAATGCGCACAAGCAAAGGGAAAAAATTCCCTCAAAAATGATGACTCATAGCGAAAATATGGAGAAAAGAAAAGATGAGTCATAATTAAAGGAGCGAGCGAAGGGAGAAAATTGATCGACGAAAAGGATCTAAAGGAAATTTCAAAGAAATTTGTGTCGCTTCGGCGACATACTCCGGGCCTCAAGGATGGCGGCATCTATTGCCGTCTCTTCGCCAAAATTCTTTTCATCGTCGGTTTGGAAGTCGACGAGCCACCCTAGGAGGACGATTCTCCAAACGTCCATCTGGTAGCTGTGCTTGGTCACGTGGAGGAGGGTGAGGTTCCTCCAAAACTGCTGGCGCTCTCCAAGCAACTCCGATTCTGGTTCGGATGTTGACCAGTTCGATCGGATAAATGTCGACAAGCATCCCTTGCTCGCGAGGGCTAAACCCTACATATTCTTGTATGCACGGTTTTACTGGGTCTACTTGAAGACCCAACCGTACAAAATGATCGAAAAGTGTTATGCCCGGAGAGATGAAGAGACCCTCCGGACCATAACAGGTGAATCCATCAAAATGGATCTCGGCAATTCTGCCAAAATGTTCTCCTAAGAGATTGGCCCCTTCGCGAAGTTCTCCGCGAAGGCGGGCTTCGACAGCACGGCGCTCCCGTGCTGTTTCATACCAATGCGGTCCATAAGACCGCTCAATCCATGAGCTCAATGACTCAATTTGGCGAGGAATAGGAGGTTCCTGCCAGCGAGGAACTCTCTCCTCCTCTTCAAATCGTGGATCGCCAAGTCCGTAAAGGCGATCATTGAAGACCTCGGCATTTTCGGGTATGACCACCCGGCGAGCCGAGAAATAAGGCCCTTCTCGTATGGGAATAGGCATTCCGTGGAAGGATGATTTGAAGAGTGTGGTTGGGTGGCAAATCCGCCACCCTTTTATACCACCATTCGATGGAGGCGATGAATCATTCCCCACAACAAGGGATGACTCACAAAATTTTTTGACTGCCGAGAGGATAGGACGTGATTCAACACCATATCCGAAGGATCCTCCCCCGGCCAAGTACAGTATTGCCAATACTGTAGGCACATTACCGTACCCCTTTCTCGTTATAGACCAGGAAATAAATTTCCAAAGTCTATAGAAAGGAGAAAGTTTAATGAAAATTGTTAGGCAAACAATGCCTACACAAATAATCATTATGAAGATGAGTGATGATTGGAGGCCAATCAAAGACCAAAGGGTCGCCTTCCAATCAAAATTCCAGTTAGGCCAACTGGATTGGCTGTTTATCACTCTTTCAGAGTGATTTGGACTGTAATCTTCTATTTGTTCGGGTTGGACCATCGTCGCATTTAATTTCGGCAAGAGAATTGCCAAAATTTGTTGAGCACACATAACGGAATTGTGCTCCCGTGGAACATCTGTAACATCCAGATATGTTCAACGGCAAAATTGTGCAAAGGCTTTGGTGGAGTTCCAAAGCCATTTGTAGACCTTCGATTTGAAGGTTTAATTGGACAGGACTAAATCCTGTCAAGGCAATTACCTTTCTCCCAGTATTTCTGAATTGGTAATTTTTGATGTTTAATGGAAGTCTCCTCTCTGGACTTTCCATTAACTTTTCAAGGTTATGTGAACGGCAATTGCAGTTCACTAAACCTGATGAATGGTCAGGTATGCAATCAGTGCATGCCTGAACTCCAAGACTGCAATTGAAATCAATTGCTTCTTGCCGACTTTTACAGTTAAAGTCAATTGTCAATGGCTCTCTGGTAAGAGCCATATTGCTCCCGTCAAAAACAAAATCTGAGTTTAAGACGGGAGCGGGCGGAAAAGTCACTCCAATTGGAGTAAGACTAATATTATTCCATTTCAGTGTTCTTCCTGGATAGAGGAACACCTGAGTTGACTTGGGTTTTTCGCCCAAGGTTTCCAGGCGAATTATTGTATAAACAATAAATTCCCAAGAATTACAGCCCATGATTTCATAGACTGTCTTGGACTTTTCCTGAGCATACCAACGATAAAAAAGGCACGCACTGCCGCCTAAGAGGCATTTGTTGCCCCAAAAGGCTGTGCTGTCCAGGCAAAATGAATTGCCTGGAAAATCGTTGGCATCTTTTAGCTCAGGAATGGAAGTATTGTGGCGAACTTCGCTACAATACTTTCCTTCACAGGAGCCCATCTTAGGGCACCTTTTACCGGCCAACACATTAATTGCGTGTGAACGTTGCCAGGCTTTAGTGAAGCTTTGGCATTCCAAAGCTAAAGCCTTCAGCACAACGTTAATTGAGCCAAGGAGAACACCTTCCTCTGTTTTCAGAAGAAGAGTGTTTGTTTGGCCAACTGGCAGCAACGTCAGCATTGCTGAGTTTTCGACAATGCATCTCATGCTTGTCGCATTTTTAATGCATTTTTCCGATTTGGCCATGACTGCTATAATCTCTGCTCCAGTCAAATTCTGGAGAGAGTTAGCCATAAGGACAACAAACGCCATTGTTCTGTAAACACGGCGTGATGTCCAATTTTGAGAAGCTGTTGCCCTTGGCCTCCTCTCTTTCGGAGGGCGATTTGGGCCAGCTAAATAAATTATTGGCCTGATAAATTTAATTATCAGCCAAATGACCATATAGAGTCCTGAAAACAGGACTTTCAATATGGAAAAAGCCACAAAACTGATGCTTATGAATGATAAGCAAAGTCCCCCTGCTAACATTGATGAAATCAATGGGTAACAGGTTGGATTTGCTAACTGTTCAATGCAAAAATAGCATTCGATGAGTTCACACTCATCAATTGCTGGACATAAAATGTCCTTCTTGAACATGTGTTTCGAATCCATCCAAAAATGACCTTCGCATTGGAAGTCATTTAGGAGGATTTCCTTTGGTAGCTCATAAGTGAGCTTCTTTACATTCTCATGAATGTAACAGTTCTCTGCACAGCAGAGCTCAACTTTATTAATTTCCTTTGGAATCTTTGCTTTAACGCCTTTGTTAAAGCAAAGAAGTTTGCACTCATTGCATTGATTGGTTGGATAAGCATTTGTTTCTGTTCCCCCCTTAACGGGAAGAGGGAACAAACATGCTAAAATTACAGTAAACGCCATTATTTGCAAAATATGGCGCGCTGTACAAAATTGAGGGATTGCCCCTCTTTGCCTTCCTTCTTGAAAGCAAGGCGTGCTCTGATCCTCAAAACAAAGTAATGATACTTTGAGTTGGATCATTAGCCAAGCAATGGTTTTACGCCCAATAGAAAGGGCTTTTAAAATTGAGAGAACCATCAGGCTTATGCTGATGTAAAAACAAAGCGTCAATGCTATGATTGATTGCTCTGTTCGATTAGGAAGAGTTTCTTCCCATTTATTGTCCATTCGATTAATACGAATGGAAAAAACTGAATGGCTCACAACACCATTCTTTTTTATGCAACAGCCACAGATTTTCTTATCTGTGGGAGTTACTTTCGGTGTCTTCTGCTCACCGAAATGAGAGTCAGATTGGTATGAAATCTGACTCGGTTGATCGAAAAGAACTGACTTTTCGATCATTTTTTGGTGGTCGTGCTTTGGCATGACCATGGCACGACAAAAAAATGAATGTGATTTATTTGTCACATTTTTCAACCCACTGGTTGAGCTGCAGTCGAAAGCAATACTTTCAGACGGTTTATCCTCTACTCTAGAGGATACGCCTGAGTAAAGGGTTTTAGAACGAGGAAACTCTCCTCTTTGTTTGGAGGACTGTTTCTTCTGAACAGTCCTTCCTTCCCTTATCTGTTGCGGAGTGCTCCCAATTGGAGCATCTCCATGATAACAGATCATATAGTGGTGCTTTCCACCACACTTCAAGCATCTCTTTGGAGATTGGCATTGTTGTGCCTTATGATCTTTCATAAGGCAATTAAAACATTTTCGCTGTTTTGCGAGCCGCCTTCTGCGTGCTCCTGGTGTGGAATATTGGGGACATCGACTTGGAGGATGTCCCACAACACAACAAAGGGAACAAGTTTGTCTTGTCCCTATTTTTCTTTGAGAAAATTGGGGACTTGTCAATGTCAGAAATGATCTGTTTACTTGGGGAGACATCATCCCCACAGAATCATTTCTGTTGTCGGGTCTCTCGTGACCCTGGATAAACTGATTGGGAGGGGACTCTGTCCCCATCCCATGGAAATCATTCCTCTGCACTTGCGGAGGAATATTCCATTGTTTTTCTCCTCCATAACACACCATAAAGTGGTGTCTTTCACCACATTGACTGCACCTGCGGGGTGAGGTGCAGTTCAGGGAATTATGCCCCATAATGAGGCAATTAATACACCTGTCTTGGTCCGCGAGGCGCTTCCTTCGCGCCCCCGGAGTGGTGTATTTCGTGCACCTACTCGGTGCATGCCCCTTTGCTTCACAAAGGAAGCATATGCGATTTGAGCCCCTATTTGGAATAGGGGTTCGTTGTTGGATTATGGCCGAAAAGGAATGATTCGGCTGAGGAGACATCCTCATTGCCGTTTCATTTCCTTCCACTGGCCTCCACCGTTCCTCTCTGAATGGCTGGGAGAAGCGGAACGGTGTTCCTCTCCCTTGGTTGGCTCTCCCCTCATTTGAATGAGGGGGAAAATTCCGGGGTTTTTCCTCTCCCCGGAAAATTTGAGTACATCTCTGTACTTCTTCTTTGACTTCAACGATTGAAGAGATAGCTCTTCGGAGCTCTGTGCAGTTAAAGGCTCCTCCTGCCCTCATTTCCTTCTCCACCACTTGGGTGAGAAGGTGATAGGGCAGTTTGGACTTAATTGTGGAGGCCATGAACTTGTTTTGTTCATTTTCTCCATAGTCCAATAACTGATGGCAAATCCGTTCAATGGACTCTGAGAATTGTCTCAGAGACTGAACGGATTCAGCTGGTTTGGCAAGGTGGAGCAACTCCGCTTGGAGGGACTCCACCATTGTCTTTTCATCCCCAAACCGCTTTTTCAGAATCTCAACTACCCTTGGGTAGTTTTCATCTGACGGTGGGCAATTGCTCTCCTAGCAACTGACTTCTCTGGGAGGCATCCCAACAAATAAATGTGCTTCTTGAAGTCTTCAATTTGAAGACTTTCAACGGAAGTCTCAAAGAGCTTCCAAAACAAAGGCCATTCTCGGGGTTCCCCCGAGAATTTGGGCAATGTTATTGGCGGAAGCGTCACATCATGACGCTGATGCACAAGTTGTGGCTGTTGCACAACTTGTGCTGGCTGGTTTGGCTGGGGAATTGCATCCCCCAGTTCTGAGAGGCCCAAGGCCCCTTCAATGGTGTCGACAAGCCCTCGGGCTTGGTCGACCCAATGCATGAAGGCCTTGCCTTCCGGCTTGAAGTCTCTGTAATTCTGCTCTTCATCTTGAAGAGCTTGTCCCTTCACTCTCAGGAAAATGGCTTCCCATTTTCCATTGTATTTCTCAAGAAGAGAAATTGTTTTGCAGAGAGTTTGTCTCTCTGCAATCAGATCTGCGCGGACACTTTGGTCCGTCAGCTCTTTGCCCAAGTTTTCTTGGGCTGTCTCAATGTACATCTTGAGACGCACCACCATTGGTGCAATGGAGATACGCAAGAGCTCACTCATTGCTCTTACGCTTGATGAAAACGCAATAAACCCCTTTGGGTTGTGCGTTTGATCCAAGCGCTACGGTTGCGCTTTGGATTGGCGTTTGTTGGAGGGTAGGCTTACGACTGGAAGCCGACCCCTACGGGGCTCCAATTTTGTGGGCAAAAGGCCACAAAAATTTGCACTTCCCGGCAGAAGGGGAAGCAGACTCTCCCGGCAGAAGGGGGGAGTCTTTTAAGCAAAGCGAATTTCTGTCCAAAAGACAGAAATTCACTGAATGTCCAAAGGGACAAATTAAAGGAGGAAATTCCTCTCCTTTACTGAAGGGACAATTTGAAAGGAGGAAAATGCTTCTCCTTTCCTTTTGTAAGCCTTTTCTTTGACCCAACGGGGGTCAATGGCTTAATGATCTGTATGAAAGGGCTCCTGAGCGTCCCTTTTACAGATAGAGAAAAGACTAAGACTCTTTCTTAATCTTTATTCAATTCAATTGCACAATTACAATTTAATGCAAATGCTTGGACAGAAAACTGTCCGGCTGACTTAATCAAAAATTGATCAGAGTGAAGAAAATGGAGAATGGGCCGGGCTTTTATACCCTCACAATCGATGGGGGCGGGGCCAGGCACGTGAAGAAATGCGCACAAGCAAAGGGAAAAAATTCCCTCAAAAATGATGACTCATAGCGAAAATATGGAGAAAAGAAAAGATGAGTCATAATTAAAGGAGCGAGCGAAGGGAGAAAATTGATCGACGAAAAGGATCTAAAGGAAATTTCAAAGAAATTTGTGTCGCTTCGGCGACACGATTCTTTCGTTTATATTTAATAAAAAATTTAGTTCACGTGTGGGAGGAAGAAATCTTTCGGGCGCCCCTCTTCCCAATTCCAATTTGGAACATGCATTCGCAGGCCACGTCTGCCCTCGCTCATACAACAATGGACTGGAGGTAATCCATCTGCATTTTTTGGTTGTTTTAATTTACTACAGGCAAATTAAAAAATATATGTTTAGAAAGGTCTCTGCCACCACCCTGCACTCTCGGACTTCATTTGTGAAATCAATGAAAGCACCGACTGACGATGGACGCTGCCCGATCTGAGCTGCTCGCCATTTCATTCGCATGTGACGAAAGCGATACACCATGCAGGACGCCGTCATTATGAGAATTTTGGCGGACGCGAAATGCAACAACAATGGTGAAATAAATCCATGGCCTGGTGACGGCGATCGGTCTTAAAATTGAAGAACATTCAGGAAAATTGAAGGATTTCGGGAATTTTGATGATTCATTGTCCATGTTCCCTAATGAATTTTTCATTGAATGTTTAATAAATTCATTCATTTTCACTATCTGAAGTTTGTCAAGAGATAGAATTTGGATCATTTGGGAATCTAAAAACTTGTTCGAATTTTGGTCGCCATCTTGTATGGAATCCTTAGTTTTTGAAATTTTATATTTATATTTGGGTACTGGGTTAGGAAATGAGTTATGTAAATGTCATATTCGTACTCAGCGACTCCAAAAACCCTAAATTAGATCCGTTTTCCGGTTTTTATGTGCTTTTTAGACTTTTGGACATTTCGTGTTTTTTACCCTTATGGACATTTCGTGGCTTGGACATTTCGTGGCTTGGACATTTCGAGGCTTGGACATTTCGTGGCTTGGACATTTCGTTGGTCAGCGGTTGGCGAAACTTCCGAATTTGGCTTAGTTGGCGAAATGTCATATAGCCATTTTTGTAATTTGAATTTGTTTGTGCTTATATAATTAATTAATTTATTTCTCATTTTTGACTTATTTAATTTGGTTGTTAATCTCAATTTTTTATCTCCCTTTGCTTTAAATTTGTATTTCCCGCCAATTCTATATTACTGTAATATCGATTGTGTTTCTGCTGCTGACCACGTCATTCCCTCCTCATTCATTCGTTTTATGATATTATTCGTTTTTGTTTTCTGCTGTGAATTTAATTTTGCTGCTTCGGACTTTTTAAAATTGTAAAAGTAAATTGTTTGAATTTTGGATTTGGGATACAATTCTCCATCCCCATTTGGCTAATTGTGTGTGCGGTAATTGCTTCTTCTCGCCAATTCACCGCCGAAGCCTTTCTTTGTGTTACGACCTTTGTCTCCTGCTAAAAGAAGGTGAGAGCAACGGCAAATTTCGACTTTTGACAGTGCGGGAAGGAGCAACGAAAACAGGGAAACAAATCCCTAGAGTGCTGAATCGCAAAACGGAGAAACAAATCTCTAAATTTACGACGTGGAAAGAAAGCGCCGAATTCGTAAAATTGGGAAACAAATCCCTAAAAGAAAAACGAGAAA
>CP049711.1:3447330-3539987 GCA_004148225.2 Heterodera glycines | reverse complement strand
TTTTCCGTTGGCATTGCTGCTGAAATGATAATGCTTATCCTTCTGATGATGGTGCCGTCATCCATTGCTGCTCCGTCTACAATTAAGATTAAAGTGAAAAATGATTATGACTCGAATGGAAAAACAACCTTTGAGATGAACAAAACGGACACTGTTGAAACTTTGAAGAAGAAGATTGAAGAAACATGGCAAGTTCAGCCCGAAAGACAAATACTGAAACTTAATTTATGCAATTCTGATGCTTCTCTAGTGAACAATAATAAATTGAAAGATTTGATTGGAAAATCAACCACCTTTTTTCTATCGGTGATTAAATTGGATAAATTTGAAATCACAATACAATACGGGATGGAAATTAAAAGCATTGAAGTGCAAAGAACGGATACAGTGAAACAATTGCGGGAGAAGGCCAATGACATGTTTAACATTCCGCTCGAATCACTAATTATGAGCAAATTTAGCAGCAGTTCTGTATTAGATGACAATGAAAAAACAATGGACGAATGTTACATTGATGAAAAAAAAAAAATTTGCGTATCTTGGGACAAATTTAATATTAATGTGAAATTTGGAGAGAAAGAGTGGTCCGTTGAGGTGAAGGCCACTGATTATTTGTTTCAGTTGAAGGAGAAGATCAAAGATTTGACTGGAATTTCAATAGAACGGCAAAAACTGCACTTAACAGACCAAAGAATGCTTTTTGACCATAATATGATGTTCAATAAGATTGTAAAAGGCGATACCTTTTTGTGTCGGAAATGTTTGAAATTTCCGTAAATTACCAATTCTCCATTCCTTATAGTGTAAGTAGTTTTTGCAACAAAGTTGAGGTGAATGCCGGGGACACTGTGAAAATTATGAAGGAAAAGATCAAGGCGATGATCGAAGAAAACTGGGGACATTACTGTGGAAAATTAGTGGAAATGGAGCTGAGAAATGAAGTTGGTAAAGTTTTGAACAATTACAACGAAACAATTGAGGAAGCTGGCATTAAAAAAGAAGGAGATGAAATTTATGTGAAGTGTGCTTTCCCTCCGAAATCGGCTTAAATATAAAAAATTCGACCTAAAGATGTTATGACGAACGATTGAACAATTTTTTCCGTTGCAAAACGATCATCCATTATTTCTTTACACAAATGTCCCCCATTTTTGGCTATCTGTCTTTCCTCCAATCGTTCGGTTTTATGCTGTGTCACTATTGGATGTGTTAAACATGTATTTCTTTATCATTTTTCGCCCCCGGCTGGTTCTAAGCACCCTGCCAGTTAAGCTCAAAAGGCTGTCCCCACTCTGACCTCTTCCAATTGTTCGTTTTTCGTCAGTATTTGCAATTACAGCTATATAAACTCCCTAAATTTGTCTTTTGTATGTTTCTATAAACTCAACTGGGGTTCGCTTTTACTAGAGCCCGATAAAAAAGTTGCGGGAGCGATTCCGGAATCAGAAAATTTTATTTTAAAATAACTAAATTTTGCGGTTTTGTTGTCAATTTTACGCCATGAAATTTTGGCAAATTTTGCCGTTTCTTAGCAGTTTTTGCACCAAAATTGATTAATTTTGGGTGATTTTAAGTCAAGCTTTGAAAAATTTACTGAATTTTGAGTTGCTGAGTTGTGGCGGTGCCAATTGGCGCATCGCCACAAAAAAAACTCGCAAATTTACTCATTATTAACACATTTTTCAATTAAAAATGCTAATTTTGCCCAAAATCCATGTATTACCAGTGCTTTTTTACTCCGCATTTGTTGAGAAAATTGGCGGGCCGGGAACCCCGTAAAAGTCCAGCGGGGGTCCCGGTTACGCCGCCGGGCTCTATTTTTTGCAAGGACAGAAGGGACCGACTCGATATAAATAGGGAGTCATGCCCAACTCATCCAAAGCCAACTCATCCACAACACGACCCGGGTCGTCGTCATGGCATTTTTTTTTACATTGTGCGGTCTTAGTCGTGGCATTTTTATTGTGCGGTCTGAGTCGTGGCATTTTTTATGCGGTCTTGGTCGTGGCATTTGTTACACTGTGCGGTCTTAGTCGTGGCATTTTTTATGCGGTCTTGGTCGTGGCATTTTTATTGTGAGGTCTGAGTCGTGGCATTTTTTGTGTATGGATGAGTTGGGTATCGATGAATTGGGTATGGATGAATTGGGTATATTGATGAGTTGGGTAGGATGAGTTGGGCATGATAAGTTGGGTTACCCATAAATATGGCTATGTATGATTTTGCCATATTTTTTTTCTGTGCATATACGATGAAGAAGAGGCTCAAATAGCATTTTAAATTTTGGTCATGTTTGAAAAAAAATTGTTGATGAAAATTTTTTTTTTTGATCAAATCTTTTTTGGAAACATGATAAAATTTTCTTGAATTAGCGAACCTTAAAGGCTGTCGGATGATTCAAGAATGTCTAATTTGGTCAACGTTGACAAACATTATGACGATTTTTTTTATCGAAAAACAATAACGAGTTGGGTTTTGCCAGATTCGATGTAGTCGAAGTTTTTGAACCGGTTAAAAACTCGAAAAAATAGAGAAAATTTTGAATATTCATGACAAATTTGGTAAAGGACTCTGATCAGGGCGGAAAAGTGAACCTGATCAGGCATCATGGTACGGAGATTTATCATGGTATAAAAGGGTATTCTGACATGGATTGTCCATTAAAGCACAACGCACTCCGCGGAATGTGGAAAATTGCATTTAATGGCAAAGGGTTTTTGCATTGCATTCCCAGTCGCTCATTTTCCATAAAAATGCGGTCCGAGCCGTCGTCCCCTCCCCGGTGCACCCCAAAACGTAGCAGAAAATTTGTTTGGATCATACGTCGTTAGTTATTAACAAATTAAGCATTCTTGGTATTGTTCAATAGCTCTATTTGTTTAGAAATAATAAATAGTGCCAAATAACCACCTCCATACTGTTATTTGTCCTTCCTATCCCAGCAGCAACTCGATCAACGACATTCCAGAGTTCACTTCTTCGCGAAGGCGTTCTGCTGTCTCTCTCACATATATCCGCCATTCAAATAAAAATAAAAAATTTGAGAACCATTTGCGCTCCAAATAATGGAGCGTGATTATGTTCCACAGTTACGCGCCCCTCTTTATATTGGTTGCCAAAAGCATCAACGTGCCAATCAAGGTGGTTCGCTTGAATATCTACGCGCATGTGCCTACCACTTACACTTTTAAAAAATTAAAAAATCATTCAAAAATACACCGCAATTTAAACTAATTAATAATTTTAAAAGTTATTCCATTGTGCGATAAATAAACTCATGATAATAAAGTGGAATTCGTTTAAATATATAAAGAAAATGTCTAGTAAAATTGAAATAGAAATCCTTTTTATATAGTAAAATTTGCCCATGGGTTGAATTTGGTTCAATCTGGGGAAAACAATCACCGGCGAGTTCACTTACTGGCGAAATCAAAAACAGACGCCGAGAAAAAGAGAAATAGTTCACTGGCGTAATCACTCACTGGCGGAATCACCTGCCACCTCAAAAAGCATCAAAATAGGCTATTATTTAGGCGAATAATTGGGGTGGAAGGCCGGATTTGAACCGCCGCTCGGGGCCCCTTACGTGGATCCATTGTCTTAGCCACTAAACCACATCCACCACTGGAGGGGTGACTGTTGTTTTGGGGCAAAAAGCTCATTCAAGGCTATTTTATCACCGGCACAAATTATGGATTAAATTGAAAGAGATACTGAGATGAAGAGGCGTATCAAAGCAGATTTGCGGTAGGAATTGCATCAGTTGCCCCCGGCAAATAAATTCATCCAATCATTCGAAAAACTTTTGACGATTTGGAGCAAATTATGCTACAATTGGACCAAAAAAAATTTTAAAAAAATTTAAATTATTAATTTATTTCAAGTGAAAATATTAAGTAATTTTTTGTTTTGGGTTTTATTTTATAAAAAATCAAAAATTAACGCAAAATTAATTATAATATATTTAATCAATATTTCAAACCAAATATATTTAAATTATTTCAAACAATAATCATTTTTGGACTAAATGATCGAATATTATTAGAAATTCAGATTTGCTTTTCCCGATAGGCCGCCGGGGAAAATTTTGAAAATTTGAGTGTATTTTGTTAACAGTTTCAACAAAAAAGGCTGGTTTTTGAGATTAATAGGCTCAATTTGTACGGATTTTCTTTGAAAAATGATAAAATATGTGTTAATTAAAAAAAAAAACTATGAGGAATCATATTTTGTCGATAGGAAACCCATGAGTATACAAAAACAAAAACAAAATTTAAAATATTTTAATTCCTGTAGAGGAATTGAACCATGCGAACGAAGTAGAAAATCAAGAAGACTAGCCACTAGGCCATTTTCACAATTAGCAGTATTATTTTTAAAATATATTAATTATTATTTTTTAATTTGTCCTTTAACTCTAATTTTCATCACTAATTTTTCACTCAGACCCCCATTCTTACCAGTGCTTGTTTTTCCCGGTTCCCGGTTGCCCTCCGGGAAATAGATTTTGAAAATCCGGGACGGGGAACCGGGACCGGGACCTTGGAGGACCGGGAATTCTCGCCCGGTCCCGGTCCCGTACTACTCTAGTTAAAATTTTTTAATTTCGGTTTTTTTCGGTTTTAAACCGAAACCGTTCGACCGACCCTCTTGTCCGGTCTCTAGCAATAAATACTGCCGATATAGGATCCTTTTTTTGAAAAAAATATTTAACTTTTAAAAGTCACTGAAAATATGTTTCTAAGGGGTTTCGGGGTCGCTTAGCACGAATTTGACATTCATTTAAACAAAATTTCGGATCTCTGACCAGAACTCGAACAAAAATTAAAATTATCATGTTTTAATCAATTCAGGAACAAACGAAAATTAAGGTTTTCGACTTTTTGTTCGAATTCGGAATCTGAGATTCGAAATTTGTCTAAATGAATGTCAGATTCGTGTTCAGCAACCCCGGAAACCCTTAGAAACATATTTTCAGTGACTTTTGGTGTCCGCAGTATTACCGAAAAATGCTCTTCACTAAAGTGTTACACACTTAGTACTGAGTTAAAAATTAATTATTAAAATTTCAAAAATGATAAAAGCAAAATTTTTGACAAAATGGTAATTTTTTCGAGAGATTATTTTAGAGCATGGACGGTAAAAAACGAAAAAAATTGCCAAAAAATAATTGGCGTAAAACAAAACGCCAACACACGCAAAAACAAAGTATATGCACTTACACTGGTAAATGCTGTTTTGTATTTTTTATTTTGATCAGCCATAACACGCTTCATTCCCAACAAAAATGAACAAATTTGGTATCTAAAAAAAGATTTTGAAAAGGAGAATCTTTTTCTAAGTGAATGCTAAGCAATTTGACATCTCAGAAAAAAGTTGTGGGAATTCCAAATTTTTATTACGTTATAACTCAAGTCCTAAACTGCTGATTTCAACCAAAATGCGAAAACTAATCATTTTCTATTGATTCTAAGCGTTCAAAGTGATTTTGTAGCCTATAAACCAAAATTGTTAGAATTAGCGAATTTGATGTTTTTTCATGTGTTAGAGACATGAAAATAGTACGCCAAAATTAGAGGAAAAGAAATGCATTTTTACTAGAGTCCGGCGGGATCGGGACTCCCGCGGGATTTTACGGGAGTCCCGCTCCCGACTCCCGCTTTTTTCGGTGAACGGGATTTTTAACGGGATCGGGATTTTTACGGGATTCCCGTTCGGGACTCCCGTCCCGGAAAATTTTGAACTCCCGATCCCGCTCCCGCTCCCGGAAATTTTTACCCAAAAACGGGAGTAAAAATGCACTGGTAAGAATTGAGTTTTTTGGTAAAAAATAATGATTTTTCATTGAAAATCTTTTAAATATATAGCCAAAATTTCAAAAAAATTTTCCCGGCGGCGCCTATCGGCACCGCCGGAACCTTAAAATCCTTAATTTTCTTAGAAAAATGCCTCAAATTTTCAAAAATTGGCTATTTTTGGACATAATCTGACAATGTATTGTACTTAAATGTGGTGAGTCGTTCCACAAAAAAGCTCAGTGTGGGCGTTCCACCTATGTCTACTAAAACGGAGAAAATTGGCGAGAAGTGATGTCAAAAATTGAAAAATTAAAAAATTTGAAAATGACTTGCGTCCCGCCGTACATTAGTATTAACCGGACTGCACCGTGTTTTGTGAATTGAATAATTAAATTTATTTATTTAATTTTATCGATCACTGAGCTTTTTTGTGGAACGACCTAGCACCGTATTTAAATATTCAATTTTTTTTCCCTGCGGCGCCTTTCGGCATCGCCGGCCTCCCTCTTCCACCCTGCTCACCACCAAAAAGTTTTTTTCAAAAAATAAGCCGCAAAAATTGTTAAAATTAATAAAGGGAGTCAACAAATAAATTATTTAAAAATTTTATTTGAAGCAATTTGAAAAAATTTCTGATTTTCGACCAAAAATATGATTTTTTAATTTCAAATTTCTGCTTATTAAATTTTTCTGTCTATTTTTTTCTCAAATAAAAGGATTGTCCTTCAAATTTGTGCATTAAAAATATTTTTGTTAGTTTTTAATTAAATTTTCGAATTACTCCCGCTCCCGCCCGGGACTCCCGTAAAATTTCTGCGGGATTTTAACGGGAGCGGGATTTTCACGGGATTCCCGATCCCGCTCCCGCTCCCGGAAAATTTTGAACTCCCGATCCCGCTCCCGCTCCCGGAAATTTTTTTTTACCGGACTCTAATTTTTACTTTTTGAACTCTACTACAAAAACGGGATGTATAACCTAAAAAAATATTTGATACGTTCGATGCAGAATTTGTTTCTCAATCGATATGCAAAATTTGGTGTGGATTTAACAAGTAGGAAAAAAGTTAAACAGGATGAAGTAAATGTTGTTCTTTACATTATTAAGAATGAAGAGATAGTACGTAAAAGTGAGAGAAATAAAGATAAAAAGTAAATGTGACAGAACGCCAATTTTTTCCCATAATTATCCATAAAAAGATTTATTGTCGCTTTTTTTTCTTTTTTACCGTCCATGAGAGTTTTTAAAGGTCGCAGAATCCGATTCTGGCATCCATTTCGGTTCTTTTCGGTTTTGTGACCCCTCCCCCTGAAATTTTCAAATAAAAAATCATTTCTAGGGTAATTTGGGGCGCTTATCACGAATATGACCTTTGTTTTTCAAAATTCCGAATCCCGAACCTGAATTCGAACAAAAATTTTAAATTCATAAATTACAAGGAAAACATATTTCTAGGGGTTTTCAAGGTCGAAAACGGTTATGACATCCATTTTTACCAAATTCGAAATCCGAACCCTGATTCGAACAAAAAACCGAATTAATTTACGACAAAATTTAAAATTAAGCTTAGGCCTAGTCTTCAGCTTTTGGCCTAGGCTTAAAATAAGCAAAAAAAACAATTAATAAAAAGGACCTAAATTAGCATAAAGATAACGTTTTAGTGCCTTAAAAATTAATTTTTGGTATCCCTATTTTTAAATAACCAGATTAAATTAATTTAATGTTTTGGAAAATGTTAATTTTCAAATTCAACATTGACAAACATACAGAAATAAATAAATTATGAAATTGGTGAGATTGGTTGGAGAACATCTGATCTGCTGAGCGGTCAAAGTACAAAAGCATCAACACATTTCTTCATTTTTTCAATTAATTCCGAACGGTCCCATTCTCCACTGAATTGGTCAATAATTTGGCACAATTGAACACCTAAAAAATGTAATATTGGCATGTTGCACTTTATACATAATCATCATCATCACCATTACCAAGGCATTCGATTTGTGGCACTCCCCAACTGCAAATGCGTGCCTTGTCAGTCGCCTGAAAGAATTTGTTTTTAGTTTTTTTTAATTGAAAATAGGGGCCAGGATTTTGGCTTTTTTGAAAGTCTCTAACAAAAACAGCAATGAAAAAATGCATTGCGACAGAAAATTAGTCATTATTTTTTATTAAAAAATGTTCCAAAACGCGTTCAACTCAACATTAATTCTTTCGAAAAAATATTTGCACCGATTTTTATTTATTTTTACGTTTTTTTGTGGCATTTTTGCCATTATTTCATCGTTCTTTTACCACCCTTTTATTTATTTTTGTTATTATTGGCCATGAAAAACCCACATGCTATTGATAAAATGAAAAAAACAAAAAAACTTCACCTGCTCGACCACGTCCTGCAGCTGTTCCATGTCCAAAACAAATGCCGGAGGAGTGGGCGACCGTTCCGTGGCTTTCTTCTTTCCTCCGCTGTGCCCTTCGTCCTCAAATTGTCGTCGTGTATCTGTGCCGACGTCGCCCCGTCGCTCGTCCTCCTCCACCGTCGGCGGCACAATGTTTTTTTCTTGCCCTGCTCAATTTTTGAAAATATTATTAATTTTAAAATTCTAAATTGCGAATAAAAAACTACTTGAATCGATTTAATAAAGGCAAAAAAGGTGAAAAAATAATATGAATTATTGACTATTCGCTTGCCGTTTTTCATTAAAAAAAAATTGGTACTGAAGTTAACACTTTCAACGAGCGGTATTTATTTGTGGGGTGCACCCCAAAGTATCGCCGCAGAAATTTAAAAAGAAAATTTTTCAAATTTAGAAATTTTTCATGAAAACAAAAACTTCGTAATTTAACACAAAATTTTGCAAATTTCGGCGGCGATATTTTGTCCCGTCCGATGTTTAATGACGCATTATTATAGAATTTTGACAAAAAATCGCTTTTTTTTTGAAATTACTTATAAAAATATTTTTTGAAAATTTTCTAAGTTTTGTATTCACCTCCATTCCTCGTGTCGTCGTCTTTCTCCGCCGATTCCATTTTTTCTGTCCATCGCTTCGCCTCCTCCACCAATTTTTGCGCCTCCTCCAATTTGGTGGGAAAATCGTCGTCCATTTCCATGCTGAACAGTGCCTCCGTCATATCCACGAGAGCATTTGCGGCGTGCCGTATTTGCTTGGAGTCCATGTCGGTGTCCGGGTTGTACTCGATGGCATTGTTGCGGATCAAAAGGATGTCCTTCACAAAGGCATCCTTTGATGCATAAAGGCCCACGTCGATGTTGCCCATCTGTCAAGGAAGGCAAATATAAACAATTATTTTCTTATCCGAAATAAATTGGACTATAAAAATGCATTGTCAGGGGCCGGTATTTTGTATGAAGTAAAAAAATTATTAAAAATGGACATAATGAAAGAAAAAAATTAACGCTATTTTAAAAATTGGATCAACGAATCTTCCATCAATTTTGACCGGAGCAGCTCATTCCCCCCCCCCCCCGAGAATTCTAATTTCAGCGACCGAAAACCCACGAAAACATTTTCACAAACACAACGTAAGTGCAACCAATTTGATTTTTAATAAAATTCAATGGGGCCAACTGTAAAGCAGAGCCAAATTCGAAATTTTTTGTGAAATTCTCCAAAAATTGCTAAAATATGAAATAAAAATGTAAAAATGGCAAAAAATGGAAATTTAGCATTTCAAAACCCCAAAAATATGGATTTGTATGGACTAAAAAACTTCACCAAAGACCAAACCAAGTAAAGTTTTAAACCCATCTAGCAAAATGACCGACCATCTGACTCAAACACATCGGTTGTTTGACGATTTCGTAGTAATCTTCGGCGTCCGTTTTGTCAACCGGCAAATGGAAACATTTGAAGCGGGGCTCCCGAATTATTTGTCCTTCAAATAAACAAAAATAAATCGAAATGTAAAAAAGTGGGGAACAAACGGAGCAAATCGCGGAGAAATATTCGAAATTGTCTGAGCATTTGTTGGTAGTCCTTCTCCAATTCGACGCATTCGCTAGCAGTGAATTTGCGCGTTACACTCTCCTCAATTTTCGCTTTTGGCGGTGTCGGATAATCGCGTACTTAAATTTGAATTTATAATTTTAAAAATAAATGATTATTATAATTGAAATATCATAAAATTTAATTTCCAGCTTTTCAAGGTGCCGACGACCCCTAGTTTACAGTATTTTTTAAAAATTTGATCCCGAATGGCAAGTGCAAAAAACTGGTCTTTTTTTGTCAAAAAATAGCTACAAAATACCTGCTTATTCTCTAAAAACCGGGTTCCCGCTCCAAGATTGTTTTTTTGGTTACAGACCTGATCAGGGTTGGGGAATTTCAGTCCAACCCAACGAATTTTTTAATGAAAAATGTTGGTGTATTTAGAATTTGACTCAAAAATGTACAAATTTAAAAACTATTAAAATGCGCTTTTTGGTCGTCCGTGGGGCTTAGGAGCCGAAGAGCAAAAAAAGTCTTAGGATTCAGAAAAATTTAAGCCCCAAATTTTTGACAAAATATCTGATTCAAAAATGCGCACAAAACTCACAATCGAATCGCATTGGTTTTTTGCGTGCCCCTTCAAAAAGTGTGTCGAAATATTTGGTAATTTCACTTCGACCCGGCGGTTTGATTTCAACAAATGAATTTGGGGCGTTAAATAATTGTTGAATCTAAGAGAGAAAAAAAAAAATGTAAAATTGTTAATTTTTTATATTTGCAAAAAAAAACAGTACATCATGAGAGCAATTTGTGTACAATTTTTGAACAGACGCAAACAAAAGCACAGAAACAAAGCCGGAGAAGGCATTAAGCGACGAAATCAGCTAAAAAATAATATTTAAAATTATTAGGAAAAAATTCTTTTTAATTTAAATTCTATTAAGATAAAATTTATTTATTTTATTTTTTATTGCTATTGACCAATTTCACTCCACGACAAATTAAGAAAGTAGTTTTTTATATTCTTCGATACGTTGAAGAAAATATGAAAAAAAATTTGGAGGGGGGTGGGGGGTGGGAGAAAAAATTTAACGCACCCGCCCCCGATTCTGACCATTTTCCATGTCCCGGTTGGCAACACGGATTCGACCATGTCCAAGTCGGGCAGCAGCATCAATGCCTGGACCGAGCCGTGCTGTCCGACAGTGCGCAGCGCACGGCCAACAATTTGGGCAATGTTTTCCTCGGGCGTCGCCGGCCCCGCGAAAATGGTCTCCACGGAGAGGCAAAACAGCGGCAAATGGTCCACGCGGTTGACGAGGACGGGCAAAAAGTGAGTGGACTGTCCAAGAGGGCCATGGCCATGGAGCAACAGACGAGCTAATTAGGTGATAATTAATTAATTGATTGTAAAAATGGACAATTTTACACAATTGTTTTTGTGATCGTAGGCTGAAACTTTTGCGCATATGCTTAAAAATGATTCAAGTCTGTTAGTTTTTTTTTAATTTTAAATGTCAAAAATAAGATTAAACAGGTGGGATGATAGGGGAGCAGTTCGTTTTCCCACCACATATCCTTTCGTATAAAAATAATACGTATAAAATTTTTAAAATCCGTTTTTTTTTAAAAAAGCTAAATATTCTGAATTAACAGTTTGAAAAGTAAATTTTTTCAAAAAGAAGCAAAATTTTTTTTTAAAATTATGATTGATACGTTCGGGAAACTATTTTGTTTGTTTGTTTTAGTTAACAACTTTTTTGAAACTTAAACTCTTTTGTTAATTTTGCAGACAAAAACAATAGGCCTATTGAATGGTAATAATTTAGTTAAATTGGTATAACAATGAAAGGGAAAAGTGCACAAACCATTCGGAACAATTGGACGCGTCTTCAGCGCCAACACCACCCGTTCCAGTTCAGTCTCGTACAAATTGTCCAAATTCTGTCGTTTTGAATAGCCGCGCGGGACGCATTTGGCCACCAAATGGTCCACAAAAGTGTCGATGAAAGAAACGCGACAACAATGGCCCGGCATTTGGGCATGGAATGGAGAGGCTGGAAAAAAAATTGTGGAGAGATCAGACCCAAGTGACTTAAACAGGGGAGCAGCTCTGTATTTCCACCCCTTATCCCGACAAATTTATTGAAATAATTGAAAATTTTTTTTAAATTTTTTACAATTAGATTTTTTAGTAAAAGTTAAAAAAACAGAATTTTTTAATTACAAAAAACTACTTAAAGATTTAAATATATTCGTTTTACAAGAAAACAAAAATTTAAAAAATTTTTTTTTAAAAAAGGTTTGTTTTTTTAAATTAAAAAGTTGAAAAAACAAATTTCTTTTGAATTTTTAACAGATCTTTACAATTTCAAAATGTTAGAGAAAACTATAAAAAAAAATTTCAGTTACTTTTTTAATGGGAAACTCCCAAAAAATTTAAAAAATTGTCGATGTGGAGAGAGACCTAGTGAACCCCTAAATAGAATAACAACAACAGTATACCACGCTTGGCGGATGGCTTCACGGAATGCAAAGCATCGGAGAAATGCGCTTTTTTGATGCGAATTTTTGCTGGGTCCAATTCCAACTTTTCCGAACTGATGTACATGTGTGGAAAGCACTCACGCATTGCGACCAGAACCGATTCCGTGCACAAAGCCTAAAAACATGAAAAAATTTGATTTGAAGAAATTTAAAATTTTTTATTATATGTATTTATTAAAAAAGCTCTAATCAACAAAGATTTTTTCAATTTTGTCTAATTTTTTATAGATGCTGTTGAAAACGCGTACATAAGGCTTAGGATTTTGTAAAAAATTTTGCATTGTACGAATTGCCTTTGATCCAGGCTAAAAGACAACAATTTTTTTTTTACAAAAATGAACAGATTTTGTGCATTTTTAGTTAAATTTAGCGGCAAAAAAAACCAAATTGAGGAATTGTTACCAATTTTCAAAAAAAAAATGCACCCATTTTTCATAAAAATTTCAATTTCCCTCATTTTCCCCTGGGTTACACGGGCCTTGGTTCCTCATTTTATTCATCCAACCTTAAGGTCCGCTCCACAATAGCCGGATGTTTGTTCGGCCAACCAGTCGAGCATTTCCGTGTCAGGCCGACTTTCGCCCCATGGTTCCGTGTGGATTCGGAGGATGGCACGACGACCATTTGCGTCCGGCAGTTCAAATGCCAATTCGCGGTCAAAACGGCCGGGCCGTCGCAGCGCGGGGTCAATGGAGTCCAACCGATTGGTGGCACCGATCACAATCACTTCGCCACGCGCGTCGAGCCCATCCATGAGGGCAAGAAGCCTGGCAAAATGGGAAGCAGTTCGACCAGCAAAATTTTTTCTAAGAGAAATTATTAAAATTCCAAACAGTTTTCTGAACAAATTCATTAAAATGTTTAAGAATTTCCACGGCAGCGCCTATTGGCAGCACCGGACCAAAACCCTTAAATCGCAAAATTCAAAACTTTTGAGTTTTGGTTTACCCACCTGCCCACTCTTTTTTAATTTTTTTAAAAAATCCTTTAATTTTTGAAATTAGGAAACTAAAGTTTTATTTTAAAAAATTTTTTGGATAGGGATGGGAGGGAATAAAACGCATCCAGGCAAACTGGCCAACTTGAACAATTTCTAAAAATCCCAACTGCCAAAACATACGTGGACACAATTGAGGAATGGATTTGGTCCTGTCGAGACGTTCGGACCGGCGCGAGTCCGTCAACTTCGTCGAAGAAAATGATGGACGGCCGCATGCGAAAGGCCTGGTCGAACAACAGACGCAGTTGCCGCTCCGACTCGCCCACCCATTTGCTCAAACAGTCGGCACCCTTGCGCATGAAAAAGGCAATTTTGCCCGCCCCCGTTTGGTCACACTCGCGGGCCAATGCCCGTGCCAAAAGCGTTTTGCCGGTTCCTGAAAATTTGAGTGGCACAATAAAACACTGTCGATGGTGTACTTTTCCAAAAAAAGGAGATTTTTTAGACATATTTTCGGCAAATTTTCGATTTCATACGGTATTTATAATAATTCTCTCTATTCGTATATAAAATTGTAAAAAGTTTCATTTCCTTTCAGAAAAATTATAACAAAAAAAAAAAAATCAAAAACTTTGCTTTGTTGTATTTTTGGCCATCAATTTTTGAATCTTGGGAGAATTTTTTTTCATAGCCTGTTCTTTTAAGGGGTTTCAAGGGCGGAGAATTCGATTCAGACAACCATTTCGACCCAGTCCTATCCCCGAATCCAGACTCGAACAAAAAAATCTAGAGTCCTTTTTCAAATACTACTAATTCACATTTACGCGCACAGATAACAGTGCTTGTGAGAAACATGCAATCAAAAAGGGTGGAATACATTTTCATGATTCCAAAAAACGCATGTTTAAAATTGATTTTCGAATTGTTGTTCGAATCGAATCTGGGAATTCGGTATTAAATTAGGTCAAAATGGATGTCTGAATTGGATTTTACGCCCATAAAAGTCTCGAAAACAGCTGGGCTCATACCAATGACAGCAACATTGGGATTTTTTTTTAAATGATTACATTTGACAAATTATGTAAATACCTGGCGGTCCATGGAAAAGAATGCCCTTCGGCGGTTGAATTTTGAACCGCTCGAAAAGGTGCGGGTAAAGCATTGGGAAGAGGACGATTTCCTTCAGCGAGTGGATGTGTTGTGTCAAGCCTCCGACCTGCTTGAAGCCGGTGTCCAGCTCAATGTGCATCGGGTCAATGTCCGCACAGCTTGACTTTGTGTTCGTTTGACGCACTTTTTCCCGGGCCATTTGCGCCAAATTCGTCTGAATGTCTTTGCCTGAATGGAAAACAAAATTCAATCAAATCAGGAAAAGTACGCAGAAAGAACGGCTTAGCCATGGTAAAATGAAACGATAATCCTTTTTCGGTTATTCTATTTTTATTACACAGATTCAGTTTTTTTTTTTGACCTAGTTCAACTCAGGAATGCTTTTTATGTCGGTTGAAGTGGTTGTGAATAATCTAACAATAAGCTATCGAACTAAATTTTTGATTTAGAAAACTCGAATTTTCTGAATTTTTTTGAGCCTAATCTTTTTTTTAAAGTGAAAACTAGCTAAAAAAGCAGCTCGGGCTCAAACTTCTCCTTACGAGCTTCTTAAGCTTTAATAAATCAGAAAAATCCCAGTAATTCATCGATTTAACCTCAATTTATATGTTTAACCCCAAAATGAAACAAGTGCAATAAAAAAAATTGCCAAAAAAAAAATTTTTTATTGAAATTTTTTGTCGTCAGTAAAACCTGAAAGGTTGATCGGCATCAGCTCCTGGCGGCCCTTCAGCAGAGATTTGAGCTTTCGTTGTTCAAAATTCGCTTCATCCTTCAAATCCTTGCGCATTGAATGATTACGCTTTGTCCCTCCTCCGCCACCATTTGCTGAAGTGGACGAACCGTCGTCGGAAGTGCTGCCACTACTGCTTGAAGATGAGCAACGGTCCAACCGACGGTGACGGCGGTGTCGCTTTTCATCTGAAATTTTTTGAATTGGAATATATAGGGAAAAAACAAGGGAGGACAACTGTTTTTTATATAAGAGGGTTCGGAATGGCCTAATGAAATAGCAAAAAAAAAAAAAAATCAAATTGAAAAAATGCCAAAAAATTCTGTCAGCCTTTTTTTATAGCTATTCACAGAACGCGCATTAATTGCGTGTTAATTCATGTTAGCTTGAAAAAACGGGCTTTTTGTTGGTAGAAATTCTACGGAAATTTGTCTCAAAAAGTTTGTGTTTTGTAAGCTTTTTGGTATGAAGTGTTAAAAACGTTTTTTTTTCAATTTGATAAAGTTTTCCCCTTTTTAATACAAAAAAATGTATGTGTATATGTGCAATTGTCGCTCAAGTACAAACATTTTGAGTGCCGACGGTCCAAGACGGGATTTGACGGCAATCGTGGAATGCCAGCGGCGGCCTCGAAACTGTTCCTGGTGCTGTTGCTACCGTTGTACTTCTTGCAAACGTCGGAAACGAATGCCACACTTTGAGCGGACTCCAAACGACACGAGCGCATTGGGCGCCGCCCTCGCCGATGCTCTCTTTGGTTGGAGAATTTTTCTCTGTTTCGTCGAAATGAATATCGCCGGTTCAACTGGAAAAGTATAGTAAAATGAATTATGAATGATCAAAAATTCTCAAAAAGAGCATCCCGTGCCGTCCCCCCCCCCCGAAAAAAATATTTAAAAACTGAAAATTCGGTTTCAGTTTTTTTGAATTCCGTATAGGTAATAAGTTTTTTTCATTAACAAAAAGCACAAATCTTTCAATAGAATTTATTTTATTATTTTTTACATGTATATTAAAGAAAAATCTTAAAAAATCCATTTTCTCAAAACAAAAACAAAAAAATTTCCAATTTTCACTCTTTCATTCCTTCGACCCTCCGCACAAATGGGGTTTTAAACATCTTTTTGTTACTCTATAAAATTTTTTGAAATTTGCTGACGACTAAAAATAGCTAAATATTAGCACTATCGAATCAAATGATGTCAAACAGACAGCAACTATGAAGGGAGTTATACCCAAAAAACAGGGACTTTCGCCCAAATTTGTCCTTGTCGTCGTCTACTTCGTTTTGCTCCTCCTCCACACTGTCGTCTTCTTCTTCCTGTTGCTGTTGTTTCTGGTGTGCTTTTCCTCTTCCTCCTCCTCTTCGCTTGCTGCTTTTGTGCTGTTGTCCCTTCTCTTCCTCCTCCTTTTCTTTGGTCTCCAATTTTCCCCTCTCATTTCCTTTTTGTTCGCCCGTTTTATGGCGTTGTTCATTTCTGCTGCTGCTGCTGCTGTTGTTGTTCTTGCTGCTGTTTGCTTTCCGTTGTTGTTGTTTTCTTTGCGCTTCCCAATTGCTGGTCCATTTGTGCTTCCGTTTAGACTCTAAAACTGGGCATATGCCAATAAACCCGGTCAATATTCTTAATGTAAAAATGGCGCATATTGACTCATAAAATTTATTTTAAAAAATTGACAGACTTTCGTTTTTTGAGCTAAAACGCGAAAATCGATGTCAAAACGATGAAATTTCAATTTTTTTCGACTTATTCAACTTTAGAAATGCTTTTTAAACTGACCTTCACATTTTTAACATTTTGATTTTTGGATTTTCAAATTTAAAAATTGACAAAACCTTTGGTGTAATTAATTGGACGTTGCTTTCCAAGATTCTTTCGCTTCTTCGGCTCCGACGGACAAATGGGCTGTCGCACAACATGCTCTAAACAAATTTGTAAAAACCCATGAAAAAGAGGCACTATTGCTCTTTGAAAGGGATATTGGGCACTTTTTACTTTAATGGGCCCAATGCAAAACTATGAGAGGGGGCGGGAGGCTTTTTTATATTTGGATTAGACCCTAAAAACCTAATTGAATAAAAAAAAGGAATTTACAAACCGATTGGCCTTCCTCCCCCCTTTTTTGTTTGATTTTTGTTGGGCCTAAAAATTAAAAATTCCAAAAATTAATTCAATTCCAATACTTCGTCAGGCTTTTCAAGGCGCGCCTTTTTGGTGCCACTTCTGAGCTCATAGCTGTTGTTGTTGCTTCCATTCTGCTGTTTGATGCGATGGTCATTTTGAAAGCGTTCATCAATGATTTCGTATTCAACATTTTTACAAGAGGAAAATGACGAATTTTCTTGCTCAATATTTGTTGAAGGCAAAGGCAACAACCGTTTTTTTCCCATTTACAAAAAGATTTTTGTTTTCTAAATAAGAGAAAGATTAGAAGTAAAGTATAATTGTATCGCCGGGGCACTATGGGTCAAGCCCAGTGTTAGACAAAAATGCTAATAACGCCAAATAGCGTAATTGGCATTATTTTTTGCGCGCTATTTCAAAAATTACACTAGTAAATGCCTTTTTTGTATTTTTTATTTTGATCTGCCATAACTCGGTCGGGGTCGTTTTCGCGTGGCCATTTTCGCGTGGGGTACGTTTTCGCGTGAGTAGCTGTTTAGGACTGAAATTGGTCGGATTTGTGCAAAACATCCATGTTTCGAATCCGAACCCGCATTCGGACAAATTTCTTAACTTATTTCTTGCGGCTAATATCTTCTACAATAATTTGTCAGTTTGGTCGGATATGCGTCAAACGGAAAAAATAATTAAAATTTTATAAAAATATAACAAAAAATAACAAATTTCAGAACAAACTAAGGTCGCATTTCATAGTTTCGGGAAACACCAGTGAGAAAATTGATAATGTTTTCGGGATTCACATTGGCATTGGCATAATTGTGATCATTTTGGGGGAGGTGAATGTTATTGATGTCGTTATAGAGTGCGCCGTCATGTTCTAACTTAACTTTGTTTCGTTTTGTTTTAATTTTTTCTGCTGGTACATATTATATAATTTAAATAGCCTTAATTTAGTTTATAAACTCATTAAATTATAAAATAAAAATTCGTTAGAAAAAAGAGTGAAACAAATTTTGGTAAAATAAATGTGAGTTATGAATTCTCTTTTATATGCAACCACGCGAAAACGTACCCCACGCGAAAACGGCCCTCACGCGAAAATGGCCACGCGAAAACGGCCACGCGAAAACGTCCTGGCCCGGCCATAACTCGCTTCATTCCCAAACTAATTTTTTTGCATCTTAAGAGATGCATTGACGGTAAAAAAAACAAACAAAGCGGCGTAAAAAAATAAAACATCAAGCTCATAAATTACCCAACAAGCAATCTGGAAAAACCGGAATTGGTATTTATCGGGGACCAGAAAAGACAGAGATTGGAACCTTGCTTTTCAACCGGGACATATAAATCCAATTTATGTTTTTTAAATTTTAATTCAATCCAAAAATTTTACAAAAACCACCAATTATTTTTAGAGAAAAAAATCGGGACTTTGAGTAGAGATCGGCGCGGGATGGGATCCTTCGCGGGATCCGAGTCAACAATCTTGCGAATTTTTTTTTTTTTTGAAATGCTTAGGTAGATTTGCAGCATTATTCCCTGGGCACCCGGTTCTTTCCTTTTCTCTTGTTTTTTTTCGGTTTACTAAGCTTATTAAATCCGTCGAATTGGCCGTCAAAAATTGCAGCCTTCAAAGCGGTACATTTTTTAGAAATTTATTAAATTAATATAAACTTTCTAAATCTAGAAAATTCTAAAAAATTTTCAGATTTTCTTGTATGTTTAGGGCCAAAATCTTCAAATTAATGCACCATAACTTTTCTGGAAGCATCCAAATGTCAACATTCCTTGTATCATCCGATAGCTCAAAGAGTTCGATATTACCTATTTTAATCCTGTTAAAATTTCACTATGATTCAATAAAGTGGCCAGAAAACTTCAAAAAAATGATTTTCTAAAAATATAATAGAGCCGCAAAATGCTCTCAAACAAGATTAATATAATTTAAATTTCCAAATCAGGAATTTGACGATGCTTCTTCTCCTGACAATTTGATTGCTGTCATTTGGTTTCCTCCGTCTTTTGTTGACTCTGTGGTGCCATTTGAACAGACCAACAAATTGACTCGGGAACGATTGGCATTGAAAAAGGCAACTAATAGCGATCGCTTTCTGTTGGTGCGTTGTCCAATTGTGCGCGACGCGAGCAAATGGGCGAAATGGGAAAAGGAGGCGATTGATTGGCGATTTATTAACGAATGGAACAAAATTGGCATGCGAATTGATGATGAGGATGACATCGGGGACGGGTCAGCAAATGATTATTCAAAAATTCAAATTTATTGTTGTGTTTCAAATTTTTAGACTTCTCGACGAAACTCCCGGGCTAGTCCCGGTCAAAACCGGGACTTCGGTACTCAGTTGTCCGTGTTTAGGTCCCGGTCCCGCTGCACTCTACTCTTTAGGATAAATTTAATGGTTTCCTGAACCGGGATTTATGGTCTCGTTCTCAGAGTCAAAGTCTCGGAATTTACGGTCTCGAATAAGGAACACACGAGTCAATTGTTCGAATTTCGCAATTAGGGGCCCAAAATTAATGCAATGGAGAGAGATTTTATGCACAAGAAGCAAATAAAATTCATTGAAAAAGGAAAAACAATGAATTGACAGAGTGAAAAATGACAGTAAAAGCGAACCATTGGAAGAAAAGGTGCTGACAATGAGTCGTCGTCACTCAAAAACCTTTCAACAAAGGCGTTACTCAAAAACTTTTCAAATAGAAATTTTTGACTAAAAATTATTTTAAATTTTGCTTAAGCATAACGAAATTTTAATTCTTCATATTTTCCGTTAGCTCTAAATGTATTCTATTATCCTCCAAAATTAAAAAAATTCATTGATTTTCAAATATGCTCCGTTCCAAAATTATAAACTCAAGAATTTTTTTGCCACTTCATCTATTTCCCGTGGACGAATTGAGCTGAAATTTTTTACCATTAAGAGCCACACAAAAAAAATCTGAAAGCATAAAAGAAAAATTGTTGATACGATTTTTTTCCGAAAATGTCCCCAAATTAGGCGTTCCAATATTATAAACTCAAAACTTTGAAGACATATATATAACTTTTTCTATAGGGTAAGAAAAAATCTGAAAAAATTCATGTACGCATAACTTTTCATGCTGATCAAAAAAGTCAACAGCACCAAAGTGATCAGAGCACTCCTTCAGGGTGATCTGAAAACCGTAAAATGGCTTGAAACCGCGAAATTTTCAGAAAAAAATTCCTAGGGTGCTGGAAAAAAATTTACATCAAATACGAATATGGCGGACAGAAAGAGAACATAATTGGCTACAAAATGCAAAAAACTGCATGTCGCTACGACTTCTGTACGCTGAGATTCCGGAGGATTAATTTCGAAGTGATCAAAATCACTGTAAAATGCACTGTTTTCTTAAGAATTACGGTACTACATATTTTCAAAGTTTAGAGTTTATAATCTTGGAACGCCTAATTTGGGGACATTTTCGGAAAAAAAATTGTATCAACAATTTTTCTTTTGCACTTTCAGATTTTTTTTATGTGGCTCTTAATGGTAAAAAATTTCAGCTCAATTCGTCTACGGGAAATAGATGAAGTGGCAAAAAATTCTTGAGTTTATAATTTTGGAACGGAGCATAAGTTATGGCCAGAAAAACGCAAAAAAAAAGAAGAGATTTTCGAATATTATTAGTCCTAACTTTTTTGAAACTTGACAAAATTTTTTAATTTTGCACGGTAATAGAAAACACCTAGAGTTAATGAAAATAGGTTAAAAATTAAAATTTGATTGTTTTTGAGAAAAAGTCATAGGTAAAGTAGATAAAATTTGTTTTTTGTTTTTTTTCTGGTTTTTGAGTAACCCCTAAGAAAAGACAGAAGATAGCCAAAAACGGGGGACACCTGCTGAACTGTTGGGGGTGTTTTATCTAAAGCACTAAAATGATCATTTAGCAACAGATTGTGCCATCATCATTTTTAGGTTGCTTTGTTTCCGGTTTTTTCCAATTTCGGGCGGCTGCTGCTGGCGGATTTGGGTTCCTCAGAAATTTTTTTCCATCCAAAAATGTTTCTACCATAAATGAAATCTGCCTTTGCAATGCCACATTCGTCCATTGTTTGGTCATCTTTGAAAATTGTATCCTCTGATTTGTACAATTCCATTTTTGTTCCTTCTTCTAACGTAACAGCAAATTCTCCTTCGATCATTGCCGTGATCTTTTCCTTCACAATTTTCACCGTGTCTTTGCCCTTCACCTCAACTTTGCCAGAACCGGGCTGACCATTTATTTTATATTCCACAGTAATTTGAAAAGCGTCCGACATGAAAATTGTCTCGCCTTTTACAATGTCATAATCATAAATTGGGCGAGTGTCTTCAGAAAGTATTTCTTCTTCATTAGAAAAATTTTCACGCAAGTGACTCAATTTTTGTTTTTCAGGCGGAATGCCAAACTTTTCTTTAATTTTCTCCTTCAAAGCTCCCACTAAGTCGTTGTAATTCACCTTAACCAGGGTTGATAAAGTGTGCGGGTTTAGACTCATTTGTGGTTTTTGGGCGGAAATAAGGCTGGCTAACTCTCAAATCTAAGCTTTTGAGATACATATATATGTTGCTTGTCAGAATTTTCTGTTTTATTTTCGAAAAAACCCTCAAATTGATATTTAACATCCCCCTAATTTTTAATTTAAATATAATTTTTTTTTCTTAAATAAGGCCTTTGGAAATTTTTTATCTGACAACTCTGACCTCAACATTGATCGGTTCTTCTTTTTCGTGATATTTCACTGAAATTTCAAATTTCTCCCACGACACAGTAACAGTTTCGCCTTTTTTAATGCGACATTCGTCCATTGTTTCACTATTCTTAAAGGCGCTATGTAATTTCGACACTGGGTAAATTCGACACTGAGTATTTTCGACACTAAGTAATTTCGACACTACATTTTCGACATAGAGAAATTTCGACACTGAACTATTTCAAAAACTTTCACTGTTTTCCTGCATTTTCGGCACTGGACCATTTCGACATTGAGTAAATTCGACACTATAGAGAATTTTTTAGAAAGTAATATGGAAAATTTGAAAATGTTAGTACATATTTATGATAAATTTTCCTGTTATTTTCTAATTCGTAATCTTAAAAAGGTAGATGGTATAACTATTGGTTAAATCAATGTTAGACAAATCAAATCCAGTGTTAGAAAAAATGATTCATAATGCCAAATAGCATAATTTAGGCCCTAATTCAAAAAAAATACTGATCAGTGATCACTGCCCTTTTTGCATTGGTTGTTTTGATCATCCATAACTCGCAGCATCTCCAACTAAACCTGAGAATCTAGTGATGAATAGTGGCACTAAAAACGAAAATTTTTTGAAAAAGAATGTGTTTTTCGTGCATTTCTCATCAAAATAAAGCCGCAGAAAAAATTGTTAAAAAACTAGAAATCCTCGCCCTCATAAATATGTACTAACATTTTCAAATTTTCCATATTACTTTCTAAAAAATTCTCTATAGTGTCGAATTTACTCAATGTCGAAATGGTCCAGTGCCGAAAATGCAGGAAAACAGTGAAAGTTTTTGAAATAGTTCAGTGTCGAAATTTCTCTATGTCGAAAACGTAGTGTCGAAATTACTTAGTGTCGAAAATACTCAGTGTCGAATTTACCCAATGTCGAAATTACCAGCCACGTTCTTAAACACAATAGCTCCGTCTCTCAAAATTTGTTTTTCGTGCGGAATGTTTCCAAATTCTTTAATGTTTTCGATCCTCTTCTTCAATGTTTCTACAGTGTCTGTTGTTTTCACATTAACGGAATGCCTTTTCTTGCCATACTTTACGTCAATTTGAAATTCACCCAACGTACAAACAATGGTTTGGTCGTCTTCAATTCCATATTCTTGCATTGTTTTGGTGTCCTCAAGCGCAAGACCAAATTTGTTGAGTCTCAGTGTTTGTAGAGCGAGTGAAAAGCCCCTCCCAGTATATTCTTTAATTTTATCCTTGATTTTCTCCTTCAATGTTGCCACACTGTCCGTGCCCTCCACCTCAACGGTGAAAAAAGGATTGTCCTTCATTTGCTTGACTATCCACCGTTCACCCATTTCCACTCTGAGTGTAATTTTCATGCCATCCGTGGATGATGGTATCAGGAGTATGAGCATTATGATTAGCCCTATGCCAATCGGGAGCAGTGAAACGCCAAAATGACTCATTTTTTGGGGGGGGGGACAATTTGGTGGCGACTAGAAAGAAAGGATGGACAATTAGGATGAAGGAATAAATGTGGGGAGTTGCTTCACCATCTGCAGGAGATCCTTTTTATGGGGCCGAATTCTAGTAAAATATTGAATGGTAAATTATTGATCACTTTGTTTTGGCATTATTATAGTCAAATGTTGAGCGGAATCTTTTATTTAGACATAAGTTTATTCACTTATTGAATTACAAATAAAATGATCACTTTAATTTGGCATATTATAGTGAATTATTGAATTGGCAATTTAATTCAATGCAAAAATATGAATTTGCTTAAATTGGATTGATCAATAAAAGTAATAAATAGAGAATAGTAATAATATTAAAATATTTGTAAATATGTATACAGCTTTGGCACAATGTTTCGTTAAGATTGCCCGGCGCGGGATTTTGCGGAATCCCAGTCACCATCTCGCATAAGCAAAAAACAGAAAAGAAGGGACAAAATGCAATAAACCCATTAAAAAGAGCTTTTTCAAATGCATTTTGTGGTTCAAGTCATCAAACTATTTTGACGAAGAAAAGGATGAACCGATTTCATCAAAATCACCTATTTTAATTGGGCTAAATTTTTTTAATAAAATTGAAAATTATTTTTAAAAAAATTAAAATTTTAAAAATTGCGGATTACGGATTGCGGGAAATTGCGGGGTTTTTGGACCCCCGTAATTGCGGATTGCGGATTTCCGTAACTGAAAAAATCTCCGCAATTGCGGATTGCGGATTTCCATAACTGAGAAAATCTCCGCAATTGCGGATTGCGGATTTCCGTAATTGAAAATCCAGTTGCGCCCAGGCCTGTTTCAGTGTCGCTGAACATAATTCTGAAATCCAATTTGTATAATTTTCCAAATCCCTAACCCGAACTCGAGGAAAAGCTCGGATTTTAATTTTTTCAACGTTATATTACATTACATTTTTGTTAAGGATTTTTTCGAAAATCGTAAAATAGGCACTTTAGGCCACAAAAAAAAACCCGAAATAGGCAGACATACGTTAAAGGGGGTGGGCCGAAAAAATTTTTTGCGAATGCGGGTCGGGATTTGCGGAAGTAATCCCGCGGGATCCCGTCCCGATGAGTTCCAATCCCGCAGCGCGATCCATAAATTTGGTAGCCTAGTGGTTAACCCTCCAGTCTTTGTTCTTATTTTGCTTGGGTTCGATCCCCCATCAGAATAAAAATTCTTTCATATTTTTTTATAATTCTTTTCACTCAAATTTAATTAAAAAATTTTTCCTATTTTAAAAATTTTCCATTGTTTTTTAGAACATCCTATAAAGCCAGAAAATAATCAAAGATTTGATCATTTTTGGATAAAATCTGTTAACAAATCTTTTCCTGGCGGCGCCTATCGCCACCGTCGGACTCGCCCTCTTTTGCCCAAAAGTTTCAGAAAAAAGCACGCTGGAAAAAAGTGGGGTGAAAAGCAAAAATAAAAATTTTATTTTCAATTAATTGGAAACATAAAAAAATTGTCCAATTTTTTTCAGCATTCATTTGGATTTTAAAAATAATAGATAATTTTAAAGAAAATATTTGAAAAAATTTTTCCAGAAATTTTGGGATTCAAAAATTACAAATTTTTGCCGGTACCTTGAAATGTTGGTACGGCTTTTTCATTTGAAAAATAATTAAATTAAAAATATTTAAAAAACCAACGTCTGGTTCCCGTAAAAATTGACGGGATAAATCGGGATTAATCCCGCGGGATCCCGTACCGCAAACATCTTGAGTTCCAACCCTGCAGCGGGATCCGCATTTGCTGATCACGAAAAATCAGATTTTTGATTTTTGCATTTTGAAATCGCTAATTTGTTGAGTGTTTTTGTATAAAGAACGAATAAATAGGGATGGGGATTTATTTCGTCAGCTTATATTTTTAGGCTCTAAAAACTGCAAAAAAATAGGTAGACTTTAGTCTAAAACCCCAAAAATAGGCTCTAAAAAAATTGAAAATAGGCACTAAAACCCTCAAATTTGGGGGGTGTAAAATAGCAAAATCTATTTAAAAAAGTAACAAAATAAGCCAAAATGGTATTAAGATACCGTATATTCTCTAATTATCGCCCCCTCACCATTAATCGCCCCATCTCCAATTATCCGCCCCCTTGTTGGGTTTCGATTCAGTTCAGTTTTCATTTTGGATTTTTCGGACATTTTCCCTTTTCTCATTTTTGCCCAAAACATTTCCTTTGCCATTCATCCACAAATCCATCACTCAATTTGACCCATTTTCCCATTTCTCTTTGGCCAACCATTTTGTAATGTCACTCGCTTGGCCCCTCCCATTATGTCAGTATTTAAGCTTCCCAATTGCCTCTCGCTTTTAACCATTCTTTTCCCATTCTCATCCTGACCCTTACTCATCTCACACTAAACCAATTTACTTTACTTTTCATCCTTTTTCCTTTGCTTAATTCTTAAACACAAATAAACCAATCGCATTCCCCCTTTTGTGGGCATTTGGAAAAGTTAATATTTGGTGAAAGTTGGAATTAAATAAGGCACATCGGAGTCTAAGCTTAGTCAAATACACAACAATTTTTGGTGCCACGACCCGGGAGAAGGTCAAAAGGCTAAGCAAGACTAGCTGAAGCAGTTCAGCTGTGGTAAAGGCTCTGTGCCCAAACCAAATCCATCAAATTTGAGCTGGTCTTAGTTGTGTACTACCAGCCGGGCTGTTTGTGCCAATCACCAAATTTAAAGGAGCTGGTCAAGTGTGTTTTCCAGCCGAGCTGTTGTGCTGAAAAAAGGACTAAGTGTCTTCAAAAAAAAGTGTTTAAAAAAAAAGAATTTTGGAAAATGGCTGAGCAAAATTCTTTTAATTCTCAAAAGGGCGAAAATGTGGTCCTACAGGGACAATTGGTTCGGATTTCGATCCAATTTTCTTTACCCCTGAGGAGAACCAAAATCTGAACAATGTACTGACTCGAATGCGAACATTCGAATCCGCTATTTGCCGTCAATTTCGTAAATTAGAGCGAGAATTTGCAGAGTTGAAAATTGTGGCTCACCAATCATATGATACCGATCGAATGGTCAAAATTGAACGGTCAATAATTGATTTGGAGGATCGAGAAGAAATGGACAATTTTCAAATGGAAGAAAAAGTGATAAAAATGGCAGAAAAGGCTGAAACTCTCGAAATACGGCAAAATGCATTTGAAAGATTGACCAAAGTCAAATTTAACAAGGTGGTGGAGAAAATGAAAGTGGAAATGGCAAAAATAACAGAAAACATTGACGTTTTGAAAATAAGAGTGGAATTCCTAGAAATGGAAAATAAATCAGAGGATGATTGGAACGAAAATGGTCACTCTTTTGAACACAAACAATTGCCCTCAAGCAGTGATTCTGAGGACCAACCCAATGAAATGGAGAGTTGTGAAATAATGGTTTCTGACCCATTTTTGGGCGGAATTGCACCATTGGAAATGTTTGATGGAAACCCAAGTGTATCCTTTTCACGTTGGGCATCAAAATTTGTGGATATGCTTTCTCTGCTACCCCAATTAACGGAAACCCAAAAACTGAGCAGATTGAGAATACTCTTAATTGGTCAAGCCAGAGCGGAAACCACCCGAAAATTTAACCACCGCTTTGAATCATTTAAAATCAAAATTTGAAAACGAAAATACTCGTTCCATAGCGAGACAAGCGCTTTCGATTTGCAAACAAGCGCCAGGCGAAAGAGTGTATGAGTTTGCCAACAGACTGAATGAGGCAATCAGAACTGCCCTCGCTGGGGAAAGTGAGGAGGCCATACGGAAAAGGCTTATGGAGGAGTTCATGGAAAGACTCATTCCCGAGCTCCAATTTGAGGTAAAGGCGGGAAGACCAAACAGTTATTCGGGTGCCTACGAACTCGCACAACATTTTGAACTGCTTTTGGCATCCCGGAGAACAAATCAAATTTCTGTAGCCGACTCTGTTGCAGAATTATCCTCAAAAGTTGAGGCATTGAGCCTTGGGCAATATCAAAGAGAAAATGTCAAAGGAGGGCCCGACAGACGAAGATGCTATTATTGCCGTCGCCCTGGGCATTTGGTGAGGGACTGCAAAACAAAGAAAAGAGATGAAAGGCAAAATAGCCGCGGGCCACAAAGAAATAACGAATATTATGGGAATGAGAGACATTGGAACAGAGGGCCAAATGGTGGAGAAAATTCTCGTTTTGTGAACGGAAGGGAACAAAGAAATGAACGAGAATTCCGCCGGTCACCAACTCCGAATACGCGCCCTAGGGGATACAGTGATAATTCGAGATCCCCCGGGAGAAGAGTGAGCTTTGGTGGAAGATTTGCTGCGGCAAGAATTGCCAGCCCAATTTTAATGGCATTTATTGCAATTCTGTCTCTCTCTGCCCCAAATATAGCTGCTAATACTGCAGTTAGCCCAATGATTTGCCTATCGGATGCTCCCTCAAGTCTCTGGTCTATTCCTTCTGACCCCTTTTGCCCAACTTGGACCCCAACAGTGGAACCGATTCCCGCAAATTTTGCCATTTTTAGGCAAAATACAATACAGTACAAAACTGAGGCTACGGCTTGTAAATGTGTGAAAACAAGCATTTCAAGAAGAATCGGTTTCTTTGGAGGAAAAATCGAAGAAATAAGTACAAGCCCAGTGGATGTCCCAACAGCGATTTGCCACCAAATGAAAGAAATGAAGCATTCACCCGCCGGAGACTTAAATTTTTACGAGGGAAACAAAACATTTAGGGCGACAAATAATTCCCTTGAGGTGGGATGGTCAAGCTGGCCTACTGGCATTTTTTGGAGAACAAATGAAGTGACAAATTGTTATGTCTATGGGACAGTTGTGTTCACCCGGCACGGAATGCCAGGGATAAGTACACCAATAAATGATTGTAATGCTTGTGTGTACCAATCGGGAAATTGCCATTGCTCACAAATTAGCCTCATTTGGAAACCTGATCAAACCCACCAATGTGCTTATGTTGAAGTCGGAAGATGGGGTGGAGAATATTCAACGAGGATTTGGACAGCAAATTACGGAGATTTTGCTTTAACATTTCTAAATGCTCGAGAAAATCAGATTGTGATGGGACGGAATTTGTGATTTCCGACCAAGCATTCGCGGTCCCAGCGGCACAATATGATGAAATAATTAAGAGAAGTGGTGAACCGAATGAGAGGCGTAAAAGAGAAATTGGCTTAGTGTACTCTTCACAATTGTCAGCTCAATTAACAGCGCTTAGTGTTAAAATTTCACAAAACACACAACGATTGTTCACAGAAACAATCAGACAGATTTGCATGAGTCTAAAATTTTTAGCCGATCAAACGCTTGCACTTGCTGAAACCAACCCCACACTTTTGGCTCGTTTTTATTTGGGAAATCCATTTCTTTCGGCAAGATTGGTAACAAAAGAAACGTTGGAAATTAAACCGTGTTTTGCCGTTAATGAAAGGGAAATGCATTTTAATTGGCAAAGTGGGCACTGTTTTGATAAGCTTCCTATTATTTTCAGTTTGTATGGAAGACAAAAGCACGGCTTTTTGGACCCAAATACAATGATAATTCATCCGAGAGCAGGAGAAATTGATTGCAATCATGCAAAACATTTGTACATATTAATAAAAGGGAGTATTTTACAATATGACCAAATGACAGGTGAAATGACTCATATTCCGTACGGGTCATTACACCAGCTCTCGAGACACGGAAAAATCGATTTTCCAGAATTTCCAGTGCAATTTTTCAAAAACAAAGTCATGGCAAATTTAACCGAATTGTATTCCCCAGAGAATTTCAATGAAACAATGGAAGTGGCCAAATTTGCCCAAGAAATAGCCCGTCTCTCTAAGCCCAATGCATGGGAAAGTCCATCAGAAAAGTCTGAACAAATGGCTGCAAATATTGTATCCAGTGGATTGTTTGCCTTCCTCAAAGGTGGAATTTTTACAATAAATCAGCTTTGGGTTTTTATGTGTTGTTGTTATGTGACTATTACGGTTTTGATTCAAATTTTGCTGCCCCAACGAATTGCCCAGGCCATTCAGTACCTAAATTTGTTTGGCCAAGCTTTGAATGTTTTCAAAAATAACAGAAAAAACAGAGACGAAAATGACAATGTTATTGAATTAAAAAATGACGAAAGGGCAGTGCATAGACCGATTCTGAAAAAAAGAGAAGTGCGAAGCATAACCCCTTTAACGGAAAGATGGCTATCCCCGGAATTGGGAACAGCAACACCCCTTCAAAGGTCTCTGAGATTTAAAGAAAATGAACAAAGAGTGGTTCAAATTGCAGTTGCCGAAACAAATTGTGACCCCAATTTTCGGATTGCTGGAATGGCAAATGACATAAAAGTAATCCATTTGTTGGATACGGGTGCACATGTGACTTTGTGTGGCATACAGACAGCAAAAAGACTTGGGATAACCGAATTGGAACCAGCAGAAATCAGTGGAGTAATCGGCGTGAGCGGGAAAATTGTCAATATTTTGGGCCAAAAGAAAATTGAAATGCAAATTTTTGGGTGTACTGTAGAGACAGTTATTTATGTTGCTGAGGCAGAAATTGGTGGCGTTGGCACCTATGACATTATTGTTGGACGGAAAACTTTCCGCCAACTACCATTGCTACTTGACCTGCAGACGGGTACTTTGATAAGGAAGGAAGATGGCCAAACATACAATTGTGAAAAATTCAATGAAAGAGACGTTTATTTTTATGAGCCCGAAAATAACAGAGAAAATGGTGGAAAAATCAGAGAAGAATTGGAAATTTGTTTGGACAAAAATAAAAGTGTTTTTGCTAGGCATGAATATGACCTTGGCACATGTGCCTATTGCGCTCCGCCTATTCTAACAACCTCCGACCTTCCGGAGAGGGTTGGGCCTTACCCTGTACCAGAAAAGTATGAGGAGGAATTGAAGGCACAAATTGAAAAAATGTTAAAATCCGAGGTGATCAGAGAAAGTTGCACCCCGTGGGCTCACAACAGTCAAACAGTGGTACAGTACCTTGGATTTGGCCTCAGGGTTTTGGCAAATCCCATTGGACAAGGAAAGTTCATACAAATGCGGAATTTTGACTCCTTGGGGACTGTACCAAATGCTGAAAATGCCGTTCGGCTTAAGAAATGCCCCTAGCATTTTCCAGCGGGTCATGGATAAAGTGCTGAAGGACCTCCCAAATGTCACGGCATACATTGACGACATATTGATACACACAGATTCAGAAAAAGAGCATTTAGAAACATTGGAAAGTGTGTTTAAGAAATTGGAGGAAAATGGGCTTAAACTAAAAAAAGAAAAATGCTATTTCTTTAAAAATGAATGTACCTATTTGGACATATTCTAAACAAAAATGGTTATCGCCCATCAATGAATAATCGGGAAGTCATTGAGGCATTCCCAGCTCCGAAAAATGTAAAGGAAGTCAAAAGATTTTTGGGAATGATTTCATTTTTCAGAAAATTCATCCCAGAATTTGCAGTGATAGCCCATCCCTTAAATCAGTTAACGAAAAAAGAGAAAGAATTTAACTGGTTGGAAAAGGAGGAAGAGGCATTCGAAAAGTTAAAGCAACAATTGCTTAAGGCACCTTGCCTGAGGGCACCGAATTATAAACTGCCATTTTACTTGTTCACGGACGCATCCGCAGTCGCATATGCAGGCGCACTAATGCAATCAGCTGATGAGAATCAAATGCACGCTGTCGGTTTTTGGTCTAGGACTCTAAACTCGACAGAAGCTAAATTTCCTCCAACACATGGAGAGTTGGCTGCCATCGTCCATGCAGTCCAAAATTTCAAACCCATAATTTATGGAGCAGAACTGATTATTTTAACTGATCACAGACCGCTCACTTTCCTATTTTCCAAGTCAAGCTCAAACCCCAAGCTGAATCGGTGGTTAATGTCATTACAGGAATTTGAACCCAAGGTTGTATATTTGGAAGGGAAAGCAAATCGGGTGGCGGATGCCTTGTCCAGAGTCCCGATTAAATGGGACCAAATTGAATCAAAATGTAAAGAAGACATTCCCTTTTTGCTGGTGACAGATGAAGAAAATGGTTTTGAAATTAACCGGGAGAAAATTGAGAAAGAAACCAGTTTAGACCCAATTTTGTCACAAATTGTCTCAAAAATAAAGGAAAATTGGGCCGAACCAATTCAGGAAGAGCTTAATGTGTATTATAAGCAAAGAGATCAATTATATTTGGAGGGAAATTTGATCAGAAAAAAGCCACTGAGACAAATTGTAATCCCGGAGAAAATGCGAAATTCGGTACTAAAATTGTTGCACAGGGCACATTTTGGAATTGTACGAAATAAGGCAAGGGCAAGAAACCAGATTTGGTGGCCCGAAATTGGAGATGATGTCGAAAATTTTGTAAAAAGTTGTTGGATTTGTCAAAAGAATGGATCTAATCCACCCAAAACGGATGCTGATTATAAATGGCCTGATTCCAAGTTCCCATTCGAACGGGTCCATGCCGACTTAGCCGGGCCAATTTGGGGAACAAATTTTTTTATTTTGGTTGATGCGTATTCAAAATTTCCATTCGTTTACCAAATGAATTCGACTCATTCATCGGCACTTATTAATTCGCTCCGTGAATTATTTGGAATTTTTGGATCATCAAAAACGTTGGTGACCGACAACGGCACTCAGTTTGTGTCAAATGAGATGGCGACGTTCCTTCAGGGGGAAGGTTGCGTACGGAGTTGGGCAAAATAAAAATGTCAGCAAGTGCCATTGAGCGAAAAAGGCGTCTGTTGCCCGAGGCAAATCGTGAAAAGAATTTGGTTACGAAAAACTTTGAGCCCGGAGACTTGGTTTGGGTAAAAGAGCCAAATGGCAAATGAACGCCTGGTGTTTTATTGCGCCCAATTGGTGAAAGAATTTGGGAGGTGGAGCCTGAGGGATGCTCCATTAGCAAAAGTGCCCATTTGGACCAGTTAAAAGCGCGACGCGCAGTCACTCGACATCATTAATAAAATCACTTATTTCACCCGGGTCCGAACCCAAAAGACATATTTTTGGAAGATTTTGATGAAAAAAAAATGTTTCACTCGAAAACTATGTGCAACCCTTCTTGTTACCGAATCTCAATATGAGTTTTATTTTTAAAACACTTTCTTCAAAAAAGAGATAAAAATATAAAATAAAATAAATTTTATAATGCAGAAAATTGCGGATTTTTCTTCTCCCAATTAATATTTTTTACGCGATAACATTTTTTGCGACATATTCAAAAAATCTCAAAAAACCAACTGTCGAAAAATAATCCCTCCGTCTCCATTTATCCCCCAAATCTAATTACCCCCCCCCCACCTTTCTAAGGAGATTGAAAAATAATTCCCCCGGGGTATAATTTGAGAATAAACGGTAAATAATTTTTTTAAACAAAAATTCTTCAACAAAATAATAAATAACTGGAAAATAAAAGCGAACCATTGAGAAAGACAGATAGCCAAAAATGGGGACATTTGTGTAAAGAAATAATGGATGATCGTTTTGCAACGGAAAAAATTGTTCAATTGTTCGTCATAACATCTTTAGGTCGAATTTTTTATATTTAAGCCGATTTCGGAGGGAAAAGCACACTTCACATAAATTTTATCTCCTTCTTTTTTAATGCCAGCTTCCTCAATTGTTTCGTTGTAATTGTTCAAAACTTTACCAACTTCATTTCTCAGCTCCATTTCCACTAATTTTCCACAGTAATGTCCCCATTTTTCTTCGATCATCGTCTTGATCTTTTCCTTCACAATTTTCACAGTGTCCCCGGCATTCACCTCAAATTTCTTGCAAAAACCACTTACACTATAAGGAATGGAGAATTGGTAATCTACGGAAATTTCAAACACTTCCGACACAAAAATGGTATCGCCTTTTACAATGTTATAGAAGTACATTGTTTTACTGTCACGAAAATGAACTGTTCTATAGTGAGCCAATTTTTGTCTTTCAAGCGGAATGCCAAACTTTTCTTCAATTTTCTCTTTTAAACCTTGTATTGAGAGATCGTATTGCACCTTAACCAGGGTTGAGAAATAAAGCAATATAAATGTACAAAAACGCCCAAAACATATCTATTAGAATATGTAAATTAAATTTTATTTTTGTTAAATAGGGCGCAAAATGCCATAAAAATAACCCAAATAGGCTTATTGTTAGAATCACGTTTTAGGGATTTTAAAAAATTTATTTTTATTACTTTTTTTTGAAAAAAAATCAGTTTATTGAGGTTATTTTTTACAATTTTGGCAAAAATTTCCTAAAGAAAAGAGTGCCACAGGACCGGGAATTTTTGCAAAAACCGGGACTTGCCGGGACCTGAGAAGCCGGGACCGGGACCTCGATTTTTTTCTGACCGGGACCGGGAACCGGGACCAACCGGGAATTTTTAAAAATTCAAATAAATTCAAAAATTTTTAAAAAAATTCAAATTTTAATTTTTTTTTTTGCAACTGAAAAATAATACAAAATTAAATTTTTATTTTGTTTTTTATTCCATAAAATCTTAAAGTTAAAGCTAATTTAAATTAATGAAATTTTCAAACAAATTTCTTTAATTATTTCAAACAATTAATCATTTTTGGACTAAATGATTGATATTATTATAAATTAATATTTGCTTTTCACATTACATTTTTTCGGCCCGCTTTTTCAAAAAATTTTTGTGAAAGAAGGGGGGGGGGGGGTCCGGCGGTGCCGATAGGCGCCGAGAAATTTCCATAAATTCAAAAAATGTAAAATATTAAAATATGTACGAAATAATTGTGAAAGAGGGATTTTTTGGACCTTAACAGAAATTTCTTTAAAGAACCTTAAAAATTCAAAAAATGAAAAATTTCGAAAAAGTATAAAATATAAAAAAATGTATTACAGATGTAGCATGTAGAAAAATCCGGAAACATAAATAAAACTCCCAACTTTTCCTCACAAACACAAAAAACAAAGCGTTTTTCCTAATGGAGAAACCATGAAAAAACAAGTGAACATTGGCAGCCCTATAAATTAGTCATTTATTACTAAATTAGGCACGCTTATGATTTTTGATTTTTTAAATATTTTTTTAAATAGTCTTTGGAAACTATTTGTCTGTCAACTCTGACCTTGACCGGTTCTTGTTTTTCTTTAAAATCCACCAAAATTTCAAATTCCTTCCACGACACAATAACAGTTGTGTCTTTTCCAACCCTATAATCATTCAATGGTTCACAATCGTTTTTCAACACAATAGGCCTCTCCCATTTTATCAATGCTTGATTTTCGTGCGGAATGTTTCCAAATTCTTTAATGTTTTCGATCCTCTTCTTCAATGTTTCTACAGTATCTGTTGTTTTTGCATTAACCAAAAACTCTTTCTTGCCATATTTCACCTTAATTTGGAATTCATTCAACGACCAAACAATGATGGTTTGGTCGTCTTTAATTTTATAAAAGTCCATTGTTTTGGTGTCCTCAAGCGCAAGACCAAATGTGTCGTTGAGTCTCAGTGTTTGTAGAGCGAGTGAAAAGCTCCTCCCAGTATATTCTTTAATTTTATCCGTGATTTTCTTCTTCAATGTTGCCACACTGTCCGTGCCCTCCACCTCAACGGCGAACGCATTGTTTTTTGATCTCAATATTTCATTTATCTGCACTTTCATTTTCATGCCATCAGTGGATGATGGTATAATGAGCATGAGCATTATGATTAGCCCTATGCCAATCGGGAGCAGTGAAACGCCAAAATGACTCATTTTTTGGGGGGGGGAACAATTTGGTGGCGACTAGAAAGAAAGGATGGACAATTAGGATGAAGGAATAAATGTGGGGAGTTGCTTCACCATCTGCAGGAGATCCTTTTTATGGGGCCGAATTCTAGTAAAATATTGAATGGTAAATTATTGATCACTTTGTTTTGGCATTATTATAGTCAAATGTTGAGCGGAATCTTTTATTTAGACATAAGTTTATTCACTTATTGAATTACAAATAAAATGATCACTTTAATTTGGCATATTATAGTGAATTATTGAATTGGCAATTTAATTCAATGCAAAAATATGAATTTGCTTAAATTGGATTGATCAATAAAAGTAATAAATAGAGAATAGTAATAATATTAAAATATTTGTAAATATGTATACAGCTTTGGCACAATGTTTCGTTAAGATTGCCCGGCGCGGGATTTTGCGGAATCCCAGTCACCATCTCGCATAAGCAAAAAACAGAAAAGAAGGGACAAAATGCAATAAACCCATTAAAAAGAGCTTTTTCAAATGCATTTTGTGGTTCAAGTCATCAAACTATGGGGAAATTTTGAAATTTGGGTGTAATTTGTTACAGATTTTCAACAAAAAAGGTTGGTTTTTGTGATTATTAAGCTCAATTGGTAGGATTTTCATTTAAAAAATGATAAAATATGTATCAATTTAAATATTTTCTCTATAGGAAACACACGAGTATACAAAAAGAAAATTCAAAATAATTTATTTCTGTAGAGGAATTAAACCATGGGAAAGAAGAAGGGAAAGTCAAGGAGACTAGCCACTAGGCCATACGCACAACTTTAGCTGTACTTTTAAAGATTATATTAATATATATTTTTTTATTTTTTCCTTTTAACTCTAATTTTCATCACTAATTTTTCACTCAGACCCCCATTCTTACCAGTGCTTGTTTTTCCCGGTTGCCCTACCGGGACCGAGACCTGAGCTTTTCAAAATCCGGAACCGGGACCTCGGATGACCGGGAATTCCCGGCCCGGTCCCGTGGCACTCTAATAACTAACATTGTCCAACCCTGAAGATATTCCTATTTCAATGTTTTGGGTGGGTTTTATCAATTTTTTGTAAATATTTTGGCATTTTTCGAATTTTTCATGTAAAATCAGAAACTTTTTAACAAAAATGCAATAAAAATGTTTTTTTTTAAATTTTTTGGGGACATATTCAAAATAAATTTCAAAAATTTTCCACTAAATAAATCTGTCGAAAAATGATATCCCTGTCTCCATTAATCTGTCCGTCTCTAATTATCTCCCCCTTTATGAGGGGGTTGAAAAATAATATACCCGGGCATATAATTAGAGAAAATACGGTACGTACGTTCCATCCCTGCAAGGGTGGCACTAGAGACCGGAAATTTCAAATTTGCGGATCCCGCTGCGGGATTGAAATCCAAAATTTTTTGCGGGACGGGATCCCGCGGGATTAATCCCGCAAACCCCGCAAATCCCGCATTTAAAATTTGCGGGATCCCGCGCGGGATTGCGGGATTTTGGAAATTTTGAAAAAATTTCAAATTTCAAAAAATTTCCAAAAAGGAAAAAATACCTGACATTTTGAAAAAGAAATTTTTAGGGGCTGGCGGGATGCATTGGCGACTAAGATTTTCCGAATGGATCAGACGGTAAAAAGAGATCGGGCGGGAATCATATCTGTTAATGGTCAATAAATTTGACATTTTTGCTTTTCAAAACCGCTTTTTTCGGCACATTTTTTCAAAAAACTAGGAACAAAGGGGCCCGGCGGTGCCGATAGGCGCCGCCGGAAATTTTTTTGAAAATTTTGTCAATTTCTTAACTGATTTTGTCCAAAAAATGACCAAATGTCGCAATTTTTGACTCATTTCTACAGGATGAATAAGTAAAAGCCGATCCGGCGGTGCAGATAGGCGCCGCCGGGAAATTTTTTGTAAATTCTAGATGAAATATGAGATGAAAAAATGGATTTAATTTGATTGAATTTATTATAATTTATAAATTTATTCAAAAATTTTGGCATTCTGTTCTTTAAAATTTTCAAAAAATCAATGAAATCCCGCAGAATCCCGCACAAAAAGTCAAATTTGCGGATCCCGCTGCGGGATTGGAACTCAAAATTCTTTGCGGGACGGGATCCCGCGGGATTAATCCCGCAAATCCCGCATTTTCCAAAAAATGCGGGATTGCGGACTGGTATCCCGCAAAATCCCGCGCGGGATCCCGTCCCGCGCCGGTCTCTAGGTGGCACTGATTCACTGTTTTTTCAAGTTTTACATATTGTTGATAATTGCCTTTTCCACCATTTGCCATGCCTTCATCATTGTTGTTGCTCATCCTTTTTTTGCTGTTTTCCATTTGGTGGTGTCCATTGAATGCGTCGTTAAAAGGTGTGCTGCCGTGCCAATTATACTTATTTTGCCGTTTTTTGAATGCCATTCTCCCCTTAAAGAAATAAAAGGCAATCGATGTGAGCTCAAACTGGTGGCCGATTACGAATTTTTCCGTGTCATTGGCAATGGAAATTATGCAAATGCGGCCCGATACCTTGTAAGTTGTAAGTTTGATGGATTAATGTGTATGAATTTACAATACTTTAGTTTAGATGGACCTCCCCTATATAAAAAAAAAAAACGTTTTTCCGACAAATAAACCAAAAATCTTGGAAAAAAATTTGGCGTTAATGCAAATAATCGGATTTTGAAAATTATTAAACATATTTTGCGAACTAAAAAGTTTCCTCCTCCCTCTGTTTTTTAACAATTTTTCAAAATTTACCCATTTGAAACTTGCGCTTGAAATTTTTTGAATTTAAAAAATGGATTTATATTTGGATCCTGATTTGAGTCTGGATTTTTTTTTCTAAAAAACCAACTGCCTTTATTTCCAGCCAATTCGGAATTTAAAAAAAAAAAAATTCCCCCCCCCGTCAGATAAACATGATCGAACGCGTGAACGGCATTTTCGGGTCCGTCGACTGGGGCCTGGACATCACCGGCCATCGCCTCGTCAACATCGGGTTCACCATCAAAGAAATCAAAATTCTGGTCCGGCCCAACTACGACTCGCCCTTTCATTTCAATGCCGGACGTACACCGCCGGACGGTGCCGACCCAATGCAAATGCTTTCCTCCTTTTCGCTTGAGGAGGGCACCAACGGCACATGCCTGTGCCTGTTGATCACCGCCAAGGCGTTGTCCTCCGGTGTGCTTGGGCTGGCCAATGTGAGGGGACCGACGGGCGTGGCACAAAATTGCAAAATGGGAGGGTAAATTGCTTGGCAAAAGTGCCGGCATTTTTTTTGGGGGGGGGGGGGTTATAGCCAAACTGAGTTTCTTCAGCATCGAATTTTTACTTCAAATTTTCTAAAATTTCACGGATAAACTCCTATAAATTTTTTCCATAATTTTTTGAGTTTTCAAAAAAAATTTCATTTTTTGCATTTACAATCGCTTGGGTGTCACAATAAAGTTCGAATGTATCACAAAATTTACTTGTTTTACAATATTAAAAATGTTTTAACCCGAAAGTTCGTATACAAAAAAATACCGAAAATTTTTTTTTTTTAATAAATTTCCAATTTTTTAAAATTTATCCTTTTTTTACAATTTATGTCACCCAGCATTCATTGTTTGTTTCTGTCTCTTCCTAGGTAAGAAGAATTAACCCACAGATTGGTGACCAAACTGGTGCCACCGGCGGGGTCGGCGACGGCACTTTCATTGAGCGTGGCATTTGCGCCCGACTGTCCGAAAATGACACGGTCCATCGGAACACCGCGCTGATTTCTGTACGGCGCCGAAAGGAGCTGATGATCACCCGCGTGGTGGACCTGGTGGCCGCGCACGGTTTGATTTCCAAGTAAAAAAATAAATAAAAAAAACGGATCGGCAAAAAATGGGGGAAAAATATTTAGGATTGGGGCTCATATCCTTGTAGTTTTTGCCGAAAAAAAATTCCGATTTTCCTAATTCATACCTCCTCAAAGACCTATCACACCAAAATTTCCCAAATAATTTTGCTAAATTTTTACAAAAATATACAAAATTTCAATTTTACACATAAAATATTTCTTTTTTAAATTTTTTTTTGTTTTCTAAAAATATAAGAAATTGAAAGTTGATTTTTAAAATCCCTATCTCCTCACTTTTTTGACGAAAAATTGATTTTCTGCAATTTCCCATAATATCGACAAATTTCAAAACTTCCATTATTTATGTTTATTCGATTAAAAAAATCGCTTTCTAACCCCAATAAATTTTTAAAAAACTAAAAGCCTTAAAAATGGCCAAAAATTTTCCTTGGCTAATTCCTGTTAATGGTGCTGCCCGCACAAAACCAAATTTTTGTGAATCTGCACTTATCCATGGGTTCGTAAAATGAAATCCCTTCGTTCTTTCAGAGCTTGGCCACGCGTTTGGCAGCTCGCATGACGACCTGCACGATGAGGAGTGCGTGCCACAACGGTCCCGGGACGGCCGTTACGTGATGTGGGAGAGTGCCAACACGGGCTACGAGCGAAACCACTACCTGTTCTCGCCATGCTCTGTCCGTGCCATTCACCGTGTGTTGTACGGGTTGGCCCACCGCTGTCTGGTGGAGGAGCGCCGCTCGTTGTGCGGCAACGGCATTTTGGAGGAGGGCGAACAGTGTGATGGGGGTGCACAAATTGGGGGCGGCATGTCGGCGCCGGAGACCGGCGGCGACGACAACAACGCCGACGGCACAGGCACTGACCGCTGTTGTACGGCTGACTGTCGTCTGAAGCCGAACGCGTTTTGCTCGCCACGGTCAGCCATCAACGGTTTAGGATAGGCGGGGACGGCATTGGCAATTGCCATTCTTATGGAATTTTAATTTATATAATTAGAATTTCAGTTTTTTTTAAATATTTTTTGTTACATGGGCGCAAAAACGTAGTTCACCCGAAAACCCCAAAATTCGAAAATTGGCCAGACTGGTTATAAAAAAAAATATTTTTTGTTTTTTAGACATTCCGAGTGTTGTACGGGACAGTGCACTTTCATGGCAAAGGGTCATCAATGCCAAGCGCAGAACAAAGAGATGTGCAAGGACGAGTCACGGTGCAGGTTGGCAGTTTTAAATTGACGATGAGTTAAGCCGGGTTTCGGGATTTGGCCCGTGCAATTTTCAAAAAAACAAAACGGCGCAAAAATAATTTTTTTTTTAATTCCATTTTATTAGCTAAAATCTATATACCTAAGTATTGTTTGTTCGTTTGTTGTTTTAGCGGACTCAGTGACAAATGTCCTCAGCCAAAAGCGTTGCCCGACGGCACCGCGTGCCCGGACGAGGGCAAATGCCGTGCCGGCGAATGCGTCTCGTTCTGCGCCATGCTGTCCGCCGACCTGTTGCCCTGTCTTTGCGAGGATGGTCCGTCCGTTTTTAGCTTAATTTTCCTACTAAACAGTAATTATGACTTGTTTTATCCAAATTTTTGGAATTTTCCAGATTTTCAAAAACCATATGCAATCCTTCGGGAAGGGGCACCCCGGACCGGCACGACTGGGTCCCGAACAATTGGGCACTCGGGCTATTTTTTGGTGTCTATAACTGCTTATATAGTTGGCCGAATTGAATGAATTTGATATCACCCATTCTCCATTTTACTGAAAAATTCTAGAAAAAATGGTTAATTTTCAAAAAAAAAAAAAAAGTTAACACCAAAAGACTTCAAAATTGGTTTCCGAACATTTAGATTCATAATTTCTATGAAGCTCAACCAAATTTTTCAAAATTTTGCCATACAAATAGAGAATATTTTGAGCTATTGAATAATTCAAAACCATTCAATTAGGTCTACTATGAAAGGAGTATACCCCAAAAGCTGACCCGGGGCCCAATTTTAATTCATTATTTTGAAAAAAAAACAGGAAACTTTTTAAAAAATTTTAAATTTATCGGGGAGAGGGAGGCGGAACTTCGAAGAGAAACGAACTGACTGATCCCTTTTTTCTGCCGTTGCAGAAGCGAATGTCTGTCGCCGCTGTTGTCGCGTCCGGGGCGGGCATTGTGCGCCGGTGCGTCCCCCGCGTTGGTTGCCCGAGGGCTCAATGTGCGTCCATGGCCAATGCCACCGGGGCGACGTCGCTCAAGGTGGAGGCGGCACGGCAACGGCGTTGGTCTGCGAGAAGAAGGAGACCGATTCCGCCTCCTTTTTTCACCAACTCTTCTACAGCGTGGACGGCGAGGCACCGCGTAAACAACAACAAAAAAAACAAACGAAAAATTAGGCAAATTAAGTGGGCATGGCACTGGGCCCCCAGGGGTGTGTGAAATTTCATTTTAACCCCACACCCTCCTTTACGGCATTTTTTTTATTCATGTTTTGTTTCCGTCCAACAAAACAAAAATAATTTGTTTCGGTTTTTTTTAAATACCGTCCGTTTTGAATGACTCTTTAGTAAAATAGATGACAAATTTGAAGGGATTTTACGTAAATTTTTAGGGGAAAAAATTTTTGACCAAAAACACCGCCGAGACCTATTTTATGAAATTTTTCATGTTATTTTTTTCAATATTTTTTGAGAAACCATTACAAATGTCCACTTAAACATTAAAATTAATTTTACCTTGATAGTTTGTTAGCAAATTTCCAGGCTACTTTTTATCCATGGAAATGTATCCATTTTCACCAAAAATTAAAAATTTCATTTTTTTTAAGTAATTTTTCAATTTTTACAGGCAAATTCTTCGCCGATTACCTGGTGTTCATTGTTGTCATTCTGACGTTGCTCGTCTGGTGCCCGTGCAGTGCATTTATCATTCAATTAGTCCGTTTTTATTTTACAATTTGAGTCACAAAAACTGGAAAAAACGGCCTAAAAATCTCATTTTTTGGCCCCGATTTTCGGCCCCAAAATTTGTGTTGCTGAACGCAACCGAGGACAATGATGAGACCATAACATTCTGATTTTAATTAGACAGTGCTTTTACTACAGTAATGCATTTGTTGTGTGATTACAGTACACAAGCAAATTGTTCCAATTATTTGAGTCATCGGTGTTCCTTTCAATTAAAATTTTTTGGAAAAACATTAACATCATTTTTTTTTTTTTGGTCAAATTTTTACATTTTTTAAGGACCGACAAAAGCACAAACAATTGGAGGCGAAGAAGGCTGTGGTTGAGAATAATGTGCAGGTGTCTGGACTGGGCTAACAATAAGTGTAAAGCCGAAAACAGGCAAAATGGGGCAGCAGGCCCGTACTGAGAAAAAAAATTCGGGGGAGGCGCACCAATGCTGAATTGAAAACCTCGCCAGTTCCCTTCCCTCGAAAATTTTTAAAATTTTCGCATAAAAATTTTTCAAAAAAGTTTTAGAAAATTTCTATAAAAAAATGTTAAAAAAAATTTTTTTATTATTGTTTTCTAACAATATTTTCAAATTTTTAAGATGAGTTACTCCGTTTTTTGCGGAGGAATTTTTAAAACCGCCCGTACAGCAACGGAATGGCAAAAAAACGTCCCGTTGTTGTTCACAGGTTGTCCGGTCACGGAAGCGTGTGACGCCCCAACAGAGTAGGGTCGGGCCGATGACTGGCGGCAGCGCCGGCAACAACGGCACGGTGATGAACAGCAACAACACCAATAATAACAGCGACAACTTCTGGTGCAGTGGCGAGCCGAGCACAAGCGGCGCTGGCGGGGGCAATGTTGGCACCACCAAAACTGGCAAAAACGGTAGTGTCGCCGGCAATGGCACTGCCGCTAGCCTAACGACGAAACGGACGACGACAGCGGTGAAGACTCTTTGAATTTTGACACTCGATTTTAGTGCCTTATTTTGTTTTGGTGTCATTGCAACGCGTACAATGGCTTAGGCTAGGCCTAAGCTTTAGGCTTAGGCTTGCTTGGGCCTAGGCTTAAGCTTAGGCTTTGTTTTGTAAAATTTTATTGTACGAGTTGCCTTTGTAAGAGTGCCATTGATCCTTTTTTATTACAAATTATTTATTTATTTGTTTGTTTTTTGTCTCTCGGTTTCGCTGGTATTTAAATTTTTGTGACTTCTGATGCTTGCTGCATATTGTTGTTATCATATCATCGCATTTTCCACCAAATTGTGCGTTGTATTCTCTTCTTTCTTTCTTATATGTACGTCACAGTTTCTGACCCCAAAAACTCTCTGATTTTGAACTCTCTTATCGCCACCATTTGATAACGGTCCGTTACGTATCTCATCAATATTTTGTGACTCTCATAAATTACTTTTTTGTCTCATTTTCACTGATATATTATTATTTTTATTGATATAGTGATAACGTGTGCCTGTCATTCATTCACTGTTTTCATATTTGCGTTTGCGGTTAGCCAAACGTTTATTATGATAGTTGAAATATGTATTCATATTGTATGAGGACAAATTTCTTTTCAGGGCCGTAACCGCTGGGAAATAATTTTTAAGTGAAAATTGGTAAGCCAAATTTAAATTTGTCATGTACTGTACATAGTGTTAAAAATTTTGCCAAAAAATTTCAATTTCCCACTCCTTTTTCTGCTGGTTACGGCCCTCCACCTTTTAAGCCTTTAACAAATGGTTGCTTCTGATCTCCCAAACATAAATCAACCCCCCCCCCTCATTCAGTTTTTGTCAAATGAATTGAATGCCTTATTCCAATTAATTTTTTGTGTCTTGAATTGGTCAATTTATTCAACATTTCATATCAGATACATACCTAATGTAAGCACTTACATTCCTCGGATATCAAGAAGCAAGTTTACATTTTTATTTATTGTGATTAAACTTTGTTAAAATTAAAAGTTAAATTGTTCTTTTTTGGTAAATTCATAAAAATGAATGCGTAAACCAATTAGGAAATTACAGCAAAGGCATTTTCGTTTGTGTTCTCACTCATTTCATTAAAGTGGTCACACAGGTTAAATGACGTTTATATTTCAATTTTTTGGATTTATTTTTAAATTTGGCGTTTTGTTTCTGCGCAAAAAAAATTCATTCTTCGATTTTGATTCTCCAGTCAAAGGAGGGATAAAGCACGCTTCGGTTTTATTTTTCGCTATTTTATCTGAAGGAATCGATTTAGAAATTTCGTAGTCTTCTTTAGTTTATCGAAGATATTTGGAGGATCATTTATTCGATCTCAAAATTGATTTTGTGCCCTAATTTCAAAATCATTATTGCTGGTGGAAGTGCCGTCCACCCCATGGCACCATAAAAACACAATTTTGAATTTTGCCCCAGTTTTTGTCTGCACAATAAAACTATTTTCGGTAATAGTTTAGATGGTACCCCCCCTTTTTTAAAATTTTTTTTCAACTTTCAAAAAATCATAAAAACATGTTTCTAGGGGTTTTCGGGGTCGCTGATCACGAATCCGACATCCATTTCGACCGATTCCGAACCCCTGACCCGGATTCGAACAAAATTAAAAAATTGATTTTTTAACAAAATTCACATTTATTGCTAAAAATCGTTTCAAATGCACGAAAAAGAAAATAATCAATGTACGACACCTATTTCCCAGAATTTATTTGGCGTCATTGTTTTGGAGACCGTGAAAATGCGTTTTACAATTTTTGGTTGCATGTCTCTGAGTTTTATCCATGCGAACATTGATTATTTTCTTTTTCGTGCATTTGAACCGATTTTTAGCAATAAATGTGAATTTTGTTAAAAAATCAATTTTTTTATTTTGTTCGAATCCGGGTCAGGGGTTCGGAATCGGTCGAAATGGATGTCGGATTCGTGATCAGCGACCCCGAAAACCCCTAGAAACATGTTTTTATGATTTTTTGAAAGTTGAAAAAAAATTTTAAAAAAGGGGGGGTACCATCTAAACTATTACCCTATTTTCAACTATTTTTGCTTGTGAATAAAAATTTATGAAAAATGCAATAAAAACGAAAAATACACCCCTAAATTTGAAATATTTAGCAACTATTTACCCATTTTTAGCAACTCTTTTTGGGGTTTTTTAGAAACCTAAAAACAAAATACCTATTTTGGCAGTTTTTAGCAACTATAAATATAAGCCCTGCTGATGACAACGCCCAATTTGCCTTACGGTGCAAGAGAGGGGAGCGGCCAGTTCAGTACGGGCACCAATTTCAGCCCCCCACCACCGCCGTATGACGCCGGCGCCAGTAGTCCATTTGAACAACCACACCAACAGCATCAGTCACCATCGCCCTACGGAATGATGTACAGCGGTGGCAATGTGCCGTCGCCACCACCGCCGTCCTCTCCTTACCACCAATACCAACAGCAGGAGCCGCCGCAAATGTCCCCGCCGTTCCAACCACCAATTGGGGACCCACAACAGCAGGTTGGGGGCATGCCAAGCCAAGCCAACCAAGAGAAAATCGATGCAAATGATGGGATTGGGTTGGGATGGCATGGAAATGGACATATGGAGGAATTTCGGATTTTTTAAATGTTTTGGGTTCCATTAGGGTTGTACTAATGGAATTGGTTGATTGAAAATCACCCTCCGAAACTATGCACACAGGTACAGATAGATGATCATTTAAACTGAAAGTTTCGGTAACAAATGCCAAAAGTTTGCCCTCCACCAAATTAAAAAAAAATTGTCAAAAAATGGATGAGGGCGACAAAATTACTAATATCAAATTCTGAATCCTTGGTTTTCTCAATTCGATACTCGAACAAAAAAGTTGAAAAAATTTTCAAATCCAAAAAATTTTCTACGGAATTTTTTAAAATAATTTCTTACAGTTCATGTACGACCCGTTGTTGAACACTGCGCGTCATTTGGGTGGTCAATTTGCGGAGCAACAAAAGCAAAAGGTTCATTCATTCATCACACATTCTACAAAATGAAAGAGCATTCATTTTAAATGGGCTCAATTAAAAAACCGTTTCGGATCGGACCCCGGCCCGAAGTTCCTCTCCCCTGTTTTACCTGGAGCAGGATTTTCGAGGTGGACACCTGCTGGACAGGGACGGACCGGACCAGACTTTATCCCCTACATTCAGTGGAGAGAAAAGCTGGGAGACCGAATAGATAATCCTCCGCCAAAATTTGTCCGGAACAAATGGATTATTTTAAATGTTGCGTATTAACACCCTCATCAGAACGAAATTTTCCGGAACAGGACAAAGCACAGCCGCCGAAACACAACCGGGAATAAATTTAAAAAAAAAATTTCAGCCGATTTTTTCAAAATTTAATGACGAAATCTAAGAATTTTCAAAAAAAAAATCGCTGAAAATTTTTTTGCAAAATTTTTTCTCATGGAATTTTCAACGAAAAAATTTTCTAATTGTAAGATTTTTTTCTTGAAAAATTTCTAAGTTATAAATTTTTAAAATTTATTCCCGGCTGTGTTTTGGGGTGTACAGGAAATGTTCCCGTGTCCCCGGTTTTTGCATTTTCAACCAAAATAAGGCGCACTTTTAAAGTAACAAAATTTGTGTAAGTCAGGGGGGGGGCAAACTTTAATTTCAAATAAATTTTCCCGCCCAATTTGCAGTTCACCCAATACCTTTCGTCCACGTCGTTCAACCTGAAGTATTATTTTGCGGTGGACACCAATTATGTGCGGCGAAAGTTGGGCATCATTCTGTTCCCGTTCTTTCATCGGGTGAGAATTTTTTGTCCATGAATTTCCTGCAAATTCACAATTTCGAGGAATTTTTGGCGATTGGCTTATTATCTGCAATTTTTCTTTTCAAAATTTTTAATTCTTTAAAATTTTTACCTTTTTTAAATTAGGAAATTAAAAAAAAATTAAATTGATTTCTCATTTATTCTTTTAAAATTTTTTGGCAACATATTAATGAAATTCTATACATTTAGCATTTTAGGCGGGTTTTTAATTTTTTTTTTTTTTTTTCTAAAACCATTATTTTTCATAGGATTGGGCCAACAAATGTGAGGGCGATGCGCCCGTGTTGCCCTGTCAGGATGTGAATGCGCCCGACCTGTACATTCCGTTGATGGCGTTCATCACCTATGTGCTGGTGTCTGGTTTTGTCTTCGGAGTTCAGAAAAGGTATATATATATTTTTTTGCAATTCGGTTTCGTTTAAATTTGTTAATTTTGAAAATAAAAAAAAATTTCTGGTACAATTGGCGAAATCGCGGGGATACACCCATCACTTTTTGCCACAAAGATCTGTACATTGAACATTTTTAAATCAAATGTTGCGATTTTCATTGAAATCGGTGCTCAAGCGATTGCGCAAATTTTTCATTATAAAAAATTAAAAGAAAATTACGGTTTTTTCAAAAAAAAAAAAAATTCGGACATGAAACGATAAGGGGGGGGACAAACGTAGTGCACCCAGGCGTTATATCGATAGACATGGGAAAAATTTTTTTTTAAACTTAAACAAAAATTGATAAAATTTAAAAAAACGATATATTTTCATCTGCAAACATGTTTCATTTCATGGCGACATATAGTAAATTATAGATTCCTACATATAGTAAATTATTTTAGATTCCCTAAATTTATAAAGCATATCTAACCAATTACCACAACCAAAAGTTTTTTTTTCAAAAAAAATTTTCTCTTTTTTTTTGCAGGTTCAGCCCCGAAAAGCTTGGCATGCTGACCACAAATGCGTTGTTCTATTTGTTCCTGGAGAATGGCATTGTGTTCGTGATGAAATACGCGTTGAACATTTCGCAGAGTTTGAACATTTGGCACGCACTGTCCTACAGTTCCTACAAATTCACCGGGTCTGATTTTTTGGCATTTTTAAAATAAATTTATTTTTCCCCACTTTTTAGGATGGTTTTGTGCCTTTTGCTCTATTTAATTGGCGGTCGAAAAGTGTATTATTGTGCACTAATTTACTTCATATTGGCAACTGTGTTTTTCCTGGTAATTCCTTCCCATTTTTTTTTTGCTGATTGAAAAGGCCGAATTGTCGTAAATCTACGAATTATTACCAAAAAATAGAAACATTGCCATTTTTGCCCATTTTCTTTAGATTCTATGTTTAAATATATTTTTAAAACAATTTGCAGGCAACTGGATTTGAACCTGGACTCACCAGAAATGCAAACCCAAAGAAATTTTTTATTTTATTTTTTTGAAATTGGAATAAAAATAGAGTTAATGCCATTTTGCTTGCTGTTTTTGAAAATTGTTTTTTTTTATTCAATTCCGAACGAAACAATTTTTTGATTTAGCAAATCTCTTATCCAGCTCCTTATAATTTAAATTTCAAAATTTTTCAATCCATTGATTTCCATCTTCAAAAAAAAATCTAAAAATTTAATTTTAATGGTGCCAAATTCAGTTGCGCAGCCTGAAGACGTTTCATCCTGGACATGGGCTGGAGCCCGCACAGCGGGCGCAAGCGGAAGCTGTACCTGTTGTTGTCCATCACCGCGTTCCAGTCGCTGATCATGTGGTTGTTGACCAGGTACGTGTTGTTGTTTTTGTGTTTGTTTCTCCTCCCCCCTCCCACAGTCTAATTAAACATAAAAATTGAAAATTTAAAGGAATAAAATTTTAAAAAATTACAAGAAAATCAGACCCAAAAAAAATGACAAAATTTGAGTATTTATAAACGACATTTGATTTATTCGCAAAATTCAGTAATCCACCTACAATTTTTTTGCATTTTTTTTAAATTTTAATTTTCTACCCCTCCTATACGCGAAAAACGGGTACACCCCAAAATCTCGCCGACAAAATCTCACCGCAGAAATTTCAAAATTTTTTTTTCAAACAGAAATTTTTCAAGGAAAAAATTCTTAGAAAATTTTTTATAAGAAAATTTCAAAAAAAATTATTTGTTAAGTTTTTTTTTTGAAAATTTTTCGAAAAAACAGTAATTTATCATTAAATTTCAAATTGCTTAAAAATTAAAAAAAAAATTTTTTTTTAATTTTTCCTTATTAAAAATTTTCTAAGACCCTTGAAAAATTTCTGTTTGAAAAAAAATTTTGAAATTTCTGCGGCGAGATTTTGTCCCGTCCCCCGAAAAACCTCACTTAAATTAGCCAATTTTTGGCCAAAACGCTTTCAAATTTCTCCTCGGCGCTGAAACTTTTAAAATAACACTTGGACATTTTTTTGCCGAAGAGCAAAAAAAGAAAAAAGTTCTTCAGATTCCCCCCCCCCCCACCTCTGAAATTTTTTCTGGCTACGGGCCTGCGATTCATAATTGAATTTTGTCAATGTCAACTCATTCTTTCCGTTGCTTAAGCAGTGTCACCAGTTACATGCCGGACAAGTACGACCTGGCCCGGATGGCAATGTCGGGGATTGGGCTGGCGCCGGCCGACGCGCCGCCGCCACTGAACGCGGACGGCGACGGGGTTGACTACGAAGCACTGTTGAAAATGCCCTAACAAAAAAAAACGCAAATAATTTATTCCTCTCTGTTGAACCGCGATTTTGCATAAATATTGGCTTTTTGTGCCACCAAATTTGGCCCAAAATTGGAAAAAAATTTCCATTTTTTTGCATTTAAAAAAATTTTTTTATTTCATTTCCCCATTTTTCTCCCTGAAAAGCGCATATGTTTTGGACAGTTTGCTTCACCATTTGTGCTGTGTGCGCTCTGTTGACCGCTTGGCTGAGGCCCGCCCTGTGGCGCTTCGTCTCCCGTGTGTTTCTGTTGTACTTGGCGCTGTTGTTGGCCTCCGTCTCGTCCTGTGTCGGCTCCCTGTTCACTTACTTTGCCAACGAAGTATAGGGTTTCATGTTTTTATTGTTATTAATGCGTGTGATTACTTCATCACCCCCTTAAAAAAATTTTTAATTTTTTTAAACAAATTTATGAAAAAAAATGTTGTCCTTCGAATTTTATGATGAAATACTACTAGTTTTTTTCTAGTTAATTTTTTTTTAATTTTCTGATTAAAAAAGGGTGAATCGACGCGGTGAGGTCCGTCCACCTCCTCTTTTGGCAAAAAAAATTTTTTTTTTTGCTACTATAATTTCTGGTTGGTTTTTTTGGGACACGGGTCGCGAATATTGGCTATTAATATTGCATTCATTTTGGTCTATTCACAAATCCGGGACCGAATTAATTCTTCAAATTTCAAAAAAATAAAAATAAATTTTCTCCAGCACTGAAAAATTATCCAATTTTTTCGGTTCAAAGGGCTGTGTGTTCGCCTTCTCCGCGTTCAACTTCTTCTGCTCCTTTTGGCTGGACGTGACGGTGGAAGTGCGCGGCGCGGAACGCATTGAGCGCGCCAGCGGCGGCACGGAACAGAACCCACTGGTGATCATTTCCAACCATCAGGTGGGACATTATTATTAATCTCTAAGAAAACTCTAATCCCCCCACCCCTCTCCCCCCTCGCTCAAAGATCTCTCCAGACAAAGCGTGTTTTTTGTTAAACAAATTTTCCAAAAAATTTGGCTAAATTTTTTCGAAAATCCACAAAATTGGCAATTTTTGTTGAAAAGTATCCGTATCCCCATCACCCTTCTAGTAGTTCATCTTAAAATTATGAAATAATCGGTTGAGAAATTTTCAAAAGAATTTTTTTTTTTGAAATTTTCTAGGTTGAAAATTTAAAAAAAAATCGGGGGGGGGGGAAGGAAGTGTACCCGACATTAAATATTCCTTTTAATTTCAAAATGCATGCTTTTCAGAGCACTTTGGACCTGTACGTTCTCTCCATGTTTTGGCCATCCAAATGCACTGTGATGATGAAGAAATCGTTGCAATATGTGCCATTCTTCAACATCGGTGCCACTTTGGTCCGTTTATTTTGGTCTAATTGCCCTAATTAAATAAAATTGGACCGTTTCCTCCATTTCAGTCAAATTGCATTTTTGTGGATCGGTTCAACCGAGAAAATGCCAAGCAAGCGCTGGACAAATCAGTAAGTGCTTCAGCTTATTTTATCAACCATTTATAATGTAAAAAATAATAACGGTTACCTTCTGTTCACCCCTCCCCGATTTTTTTAACATTTTTTCCTTATTTTTTATACAATAATTTTTTTTATAAATCCAAATGTTTTCAATAAAAAAAAATTATTTTTTTGATTCATTTTTATTAATAAAAAATTATTTTTTTTTGAAAAAGCAACATTTTTACTGGGTTTTTTTTTTAAATCATTAATTTTTTCTAGAAAATCCCAAAAATTCGAAAATAAAAATTTCGGTTTTTTTAATGTCCCCATTTCCCCGTCCCAGGTGGACACAATGCGGCAGAAGAAGCTGAAGGTGTGGATTTTCCCGGAGGGCACGCGCAACCGCAATGGCCACGGGCTGCTCCCGTTCAAGAAGGGCGCCTTCAACGTAGCGGTCCGTGCCCATTTCCCCATTGTGCCGGTGGTCATCTCCGACTACAGCCCGTTCTATTCCCATCGGGGCAAATATTTCCACACCGGCGGCCGTGTCATTGTCCAAGTGATGGAGCCGATCAGCACTGAAAATGTAAAAAAAAACAATTTTTTTGGCTGAGCAAAATTTTAATTGTGAGATTTTTTCATTGGAAAACCCTTCAATTAACTATTTTTGATTTGAATTATGAATAAATTCATGTTCAGTTTGACCATGATGATGTGCCAAAGCTGTGCGACGAAGTGTCTGAAAAAATGGCCAAAGTGTACGAGGCGATCAGTGCGGAGGTCCGAACGGCGTCAAAAGAAGCGGCGCATTGATCGAAGTGGGAGAGAGAGAGAAAGACTGGGCTGAAAAAGGAGAGAATACAGACAACGAAAGAGTATTGGGAAAGAACGGCACGGCACAGACAAATCGCATTTCTGATCGGGGAGAAGGAAGAGAAGGAGGAGGGACAAAGCGAAAATGAGAGAGACAAAAAATGCTCAACAAAATCACTTAAATGCTCTCCATTGCTTTCTTTTTTAATTCTCTCATAAATTGTCCAGACTTTAATCGTCTTCGTTTTCTTTTTTACCATTCTCATATTAATGCCATACAAAGAAAGCACGAGTTTTTTGAAAATGTGCTTTTTTTGCATTTTCCCTCCGCCCCTCCATTTTAAAATGTTTTTTTTAATTTATTTGTCGTAATGCTTTACCGAAAAGCTTCTTGATATTATGGATATGGCTATAAAAATAAAAGCAAAATTCGATTTAAGCAGTTCCAAAAGCCACAGAAAATTGCTCTGTTTCTGTGAAAACAGTTTCCAAGCAATTTTCATAAAATCTGAGACAAAAAAAAACCCTTAAAAAGCGGCTTTTACATTGGGCTTGAGTGTGCCTTCCTTCGAGAAAATCCATGGCGCTATGCCCTTGCTCAGACCAATTTACACTAATAATTATTATTATTTCTCATTGGTCTCGGAAATGTTTGCCATTTTTATGAAATTTAATTATATGTTGGAGCAGTAAAAGCCTTTGAGTAAGCATTCATTTTAAATTTAAGCCTATTGAGTCTCAGGCAGTGAGGGGAGGAGTGATTTCCAGGCAAACCGGGGGCAGGGATGAAAATTCATTCAAATTTTAAAATTCATATTTGGCAACAATTCTGTGGTTCTAAATTTCATTTTCACGTGAAATATGGTGGTGTCTGGCATGGCGCGCCTATGATTCGTCTACTCGACGATTCGTCTACTCAGCCAAAAAGTGACGATTCGTCTACTCAGCCAAAAAGTGACGATTCGTCTACTAAAACAAATATAAATTATTTATGAACAAAAATCAATGTGAATATGAAAATTTTTACATTTTTCTTGGACGCTGGACTTGTTATGACTCTATGACATACATTTAGACCCGAAACAGACCAAGGGCTTAAAGTATCAAATATATTTTATGTTTGCTACTTTCAACGTTTTTTCATAATTTATTAATTCAACCTATTTTAAATCAATTTTCTCATTTTAAGCAAATGAAATAAATTCGAACACTAATTGAACAACAGCAGCTACTGAAGGCACCAAAACGCACAAGAAAGTCGTCAGACTATGGAAACTGCTTTTTTAAGTAGGAAACCCCGGAAAAATGGCTTTAAAGTTTGTTCGAGTTCGAATCCGGGTTTTCGAACTTTTTTGGAGGAGTAGACGAATCGTCGCATTTTGGCTGAGTAGACGAATCGTCGAGTAGACGAATCGTATAATAGACGAATCGTTGACATTTGACCGAGTAGACGAATCGTCACATTTTGGCTGAGTAGACGAATCGTATAATAGACGAATCGTTGACATTTGACCGAGTAGACGAATCGTCACATTTTGGCTGAGTAGACGAATCGTATAATAGACGAATCGTTGACATTTGACCGAGTAGACGAATCGTCACATTTTGGCTGAGTAGACGAATCGTATAATAGACGAATCGTTGAGTAGACGAATCGATGGGAGGCGGTCTGGCATACCATTGTTTGGGTGAAGGGCACGGACACTGTGCAAAGTTTGAAGGGTAAGTTAGGCGGCATTTCCCTAGTCAAACGCACATCCCGAGCTAACATCGAACTTGCTGACAATAAGAAAACGATGGATGATTACGGCATTAAAGAGGGAGACACCATTTTATCATTGGATGCCGAAAAACTTTGCTAAGGTAAAAGCATTTGTCCGTAGTTGCACAACAGCAGAGAGAATGATGCGAATGTTAGGGATGCTCGGGAGTCAAAGTCTTGTGGAAAGTGAGAAAGAAATACAGTGTAATACTTTGAATTGCAGCCCCACTGGAATTTGGGTTCAATTTTCTTTGCAAAAAGTATATAATGATGGTAAATGATTCTGAAGGATTTTCATTTATACTTTTTGTTCGAATTAAGGCTCAGGATTCAGAAATGGTCCAAATGGATATCATATCCTTGACCAGGGTATTTTTAATCTCCCTGGGTCTTTTAGAGAGATAATTTTTAATTTTTCGGCTGACCGCAATTCTGCAGTATTACCGCCCTGAGAATGACCCCTCCTAAACCAAGAATTCCGAGAAATTTCTTATTTCGAGAACCGAGCATCTCAAATGAACCAACCTATCCATTTCCCGTTGCTTTTGATCATTTGCTATAACCAAACAGAAAATCTTTCCACTTTTGGCTACCTATCTTTCTTTTCAATTGTTCAAATTTTACCCCCTCCCCAAAGCCACACAATTCTTTCAACTATCTTTTTTGTTGCTTTTTTTGCATAAAAAATTATTTTCCAACTTAATAAGCACGTATGCTTTCTAAATTGCATATACAAATTTTGAAATCAAAATTTTTTATTCGACTCCTTAACCTATTCTCTTGATGTTTTTAAAGTCAATTCTGTATTTTTTTTTTACACAATTTGGCATTTTTTTGAGGTTTAAAACATTTTTTTCATTTTTTAAGGCATATTTTTGTGCATATTTATGCATTTTTCAGGGTTTTGGGGCATATTTTTAGGGATAGTGCATATAATTTATAGCCCTATTTATTAAACATTTAAACGAGTTTCATTTTAGAATTAATTATTTTTTATTAAAATTCAAAAATAAATAATTCTTTCAAAAAATAAAATTCAATTTAATCCCCTGGGGGATAAATGGAGACTGGAGCGATAATTGGAGACCGGGCGATTAATGGATATATTGGATAAAGAGAGAAAATTTCCCTATTTATTTAAGGTCCATTTATTATTTTATATTAAAAAATGACGCAATAAAAACACATTCACTTTCTGATGGCACCTTCAGTAGAATTATCCAAATCTCTTACTCATTTAATATCTAAATAATAATGTTATTATTTAAAAATGTTGATTGCTATCATCAGTCGGATTATCCAACACCCTTATTTGTTGACGCATTCAAATATTATTTTAATTTAAATTGAATTTAAGAGTGATCTTCAATAAATTTAATTTCATTAGAATAACATAAATATCTTATTTATTATTAATAGTTTTTGGACACTTAAAAAAATAAAATAATTCAATGAAACCTAAATACCTAATAAAAATTCTCAAATGTTCTTGACAGGATAATGATGGTTATCTTCAATACCATAATATCCCATTGTTTCATTATCGTTCTCAAGCACTTGAGTGTTTGGCCACACTCTCAGCGTTTGCCGTTCAGCTGGGATGTTCCCAAAATCTTCAATTTTTGGTTCACAGGCGCACGATGTTCTGAGCCTTTGGCATTCCGTGCCGAAAACGGCATTTCAAAAAACAAAATTAAAAAGAAATTGCTTTGCAATCGCAGCAGCACGCCGTGGAAATTGTTGTTGGCCTCCACTCGTCCTGCCCGTTCACAGTCACTCGTTGCAACACGTCAAAATTACGATACCGCTGATTACAGACACCCCTAAATTTTCAAAATTTCCCTGCGGTATCCTCGCATTACAGAAGCAGGGCGAGTGCTGGCCATGCCGTTTTCGTGTGGCCATTTTCGCGTGGGGTACGTCTTCGCGTGAGTGCCTGTTTCGGACTGAAATTGGTCGGATCTGTGCCGAACATCCAATTTTTAATAACGCCTTTTTTGGTAGTTTTTTATAATGACTCAGCACCGGTCACTCTCCCCCCCCCCACCATTTTCCTTCTGTGGCACTCCCTCCTAAATCCCTCCCTTTTAGTCGTCCTCCGCCTTTGCCAAATTGAATTTCTGTTCATCAATTACCCCCTCCCCTCCTTCTCGTTTTGTTTCCTCCAATTTATTGCGTCCGTTTTGTCCTTTCACATTTATTTATTAATTGACTTTTTATTATTTATTTATATACAGCTTTTTTGTAAAATGCATTATAATTAGGGCTCCATTTTTTAGTTTTTACCTATTTTTCTGAGATCCCTATTGCCTGAAATGCACGAAAAACATGTGATTATTTTGGTTGTTGTTAAATTACTTTTCGAGTTATTAGTCCGGACAAATAATAACTATGGGGCTTCGTTTTTTAGGCAACTGCCAAAAATTTATGCGCACTTGATGCGCTCAGAAAAGCACAAAAAACGGTTTTCCGCTTGGTTTGGGGAATCAACGATGACTTTTTTAAATGTTTTTTTTTTGTTGCCTATTTCGGGGGTTTTTGTGTTTAATGTGCCTATTTTCAGGATTTTGAAAAAATCATTAACAAAAATGCAATAAAATTGAAATTTTTTCCAAAAATTGATCTTCAAAATTTAATATTTTTTCTTAATAAAAATTTTGGTTAAAAAATTGTCTTTATTCGAAAAAAATCTTTAAAATATTTACATTTACAATTGAAAAATTTAAATTTTTATGTGTTTTACTACCTAAAAAGCGTTAATAAAAATTTTTATTTTACTATTTTTGTGCCTATTTTGCGAATTTTTTTATGCCTTTTGGGGTGCCTATTTCGCGATTTTTCGTGCCTAAAAAGAAGCCCTAACCATTACCATCCGAGTCGCAACTCAATATTTGTTTTTCGGCAGAATGCCAATGCTTTGTTTGATTTTCTCGTTCAAATTATTCATTTCAGATTGGCCAACATTTTTTGTTTTTTTCTGTTTTTTGCATTTTTTGTTGTTGCATACATTTTATAAACCCCATTATGATAAAAAGGAAAATGATTATGAATCATCAAAATAAATCAACTGATCAGTCCGATTAATGGGTAGAGAGAGAGGAAAAGCATAACATGAGAGACAGACAGACAAATAATAATAATATGAATTGGTTGGTGTGGTGGTGGTGGTGAAAATTTGAATTGGCATTGGTGGGAACAAAACGCCATTAAAATATAAAAAAAAATTAAAGAAAAAGTGAAAAATTAAAGGGATTTGAATGACTAGAATTCAGCACAATTGGCTGGACCATCAGAGCAGATGGGGCGCAATTTTCCGGCGCGTTTTTTAGCTCTTTCCTCCAACAACCTAAAAGGGGGGGGGGGTAGAAAATTTATCAGATTTTAAAAAATCAAATCGGCATAAAACATGGGAGAGTTTCGAAAATTTCTCGAGTCTCGAGAACGAGTCTTTAAAAAAAATTTTGATGCATGAAACTGATATTTTTTGGAGGCTCAAGTCCCAAGTTGAGACCAGAGTGTCACCCAAATCTCAATAAGTACAATGTTACCACACCCAAGGTCCAAAAATTAAAAAAGACATGTTTTTCTGAAAAAAAATTTCCCAGAAAAAAACCTCTAAGAAAGTAAAAAAAAAAATTCGGAGGAGGTAGGCGGGAACAATACGATATCCGCCGGGGGCGAAACGACACGTGGGGAGAGGGGAATAAGCTGCTCCCAATCCCAAATCCCGAATTGGATACTCAAAAATTTTCGGCGCCATTTCTCTTCCGAATCTCGAGCTTTTTCTCGTCCTGAATCCCGTCCCGATCGAAAAAATTTGCGGCAGTTTCCCTTCTCGAGTACTTCCGACTTTTTTTCTCATCACGGGTAAACATTGACCGAGATCGAGATGCTTGAGCATCACCAGTGTACTTCGTTTTTGTATTTTTTTTATGGATTTGACCCGCCAATTTCTCCATTTTAAACTGACCAAACTGTGCGCTTGACTGCCGGCTTTAACCTAAAACAAATAAGGAATTTATTATTTTATACAAAAAAAAAAAAATCGGTAAACAAAAGTGTTGCAGTTTTGGCATTCCGCGCCAACAATGGCATTTTAAAAAATAAAAAAATTGCCTTGCAATCGCAGCAGCTAGCCGCGGAAATTGTGGTTGGCCTCCACTCGTCCTGCCCGTTCACAGTCACTCGTTGCAACACATCAAAATTACGGTACCGCTGATTACAGACGCCCCATCCTTGAAAAATTGGATTATATATTTGGAACATTGATCGAAAGAAGTGGAAAATGGATGCTTGATCACGACTGATTGGAATCGCAAAAATTTAAAAAAAATAATTAAAAATTATATGAAGATGGTGGAAAATTTTAAGACTTTGCCGATTTTGTCGGTTTTCCGTGGAGATTGTGAGAGAAACAACCCCCCTCATTTTGACGTGCTATTTCTAAACAAAATTTCTTAATGATTTTCTTTAAATTTTGCATATTGATTGATTGAGAAAGAAAAAATTTTAGCACGATTTTGATTGGCAAAAAGCTTCGAAAAATTTTCTGAAAACCGTCCACTTGTTACTTTTTTGGCATAAAAAATCAAATAATAAAATTAATTACTACTTTTTTGACGGAGTCAAAAATTGAATCGGTGTATAAAAAAGTATGGCAACGTCTCTGGTAAATTGGGTCGTTGATCAGTCTGTTTGTTACTCATTGATCAGTCAGACAAATTGACCAAAAAAACGGTCAAAGCTGGAATTTTTTCTTTTCAAAATTAAGAATAATTTAAAAATTGAGATTAGAACTTTTAATTTTTTCAGTAATTATTCTCTGTGACGTCACTGATCAGAAAGTGATCAATCGTTCTGATCAAATCTTCTACGAATGGATGATGATAAACTGACCGGATAAACAGAAGTCGTTCTCCTGGCACACCTTTATAAAGAGAAAGGTTTTGTTGGCAAATTGATGACCTTTTTTGATGCCAATTAAATTTTTAAAAACCAACCAATTCATTGATCAGTCGAGGAAAGTAATCCTCGGGCAATTGTCGCCATGTCTTCAAAAAATTTATTAAGTTTAACAACATTTTTCAAGAAATGAATGATGATGAATGAATGAATGAATGAATTGTCAAGAATCGGTGCCGAGTTTCGAGAATAAACTCGAGAACTAAGACCAGTGTTCGGATATATGAAGATTTATTATGATCATTTTCTTTTTTTGAAATGAGAATTTAAAATTTGAGTTCGGAATTCTCTGAATAGACTAGGCTCCTATACACACACACACACACACTCGGAACCAATAATTCTCGATAATAAATCCATAATTAATTGGTCAGGTACAACTCGAGAATTTACCGAGACTCAGAAAATCAAAAAAAAAACATTCCTGAATCAAAGGTAAGACTGATTTTTTTTTACATGAAAATATTTGAGATTTAATATTATTTAATTTTAAGATTTGCCAAAAAATAAGCCAAAACTTGCCCAGCATGTGGTGCAAAGGTTCAAGAAGTCGGTGTGCTCATTTTCCGAATCGCCCCTCTCCACACAATTGATCACGAACCGTTTCCCTGATCAGAGAGGGACACATTTAATGACTAGAGACCGACTTTTTTGGCATTTTTGAATTTTCATGCCTTGTTTTGGCATTTTTTTCCGAAAAATTCCATTAAAAATGTAAGAAATCGGGAAAATGAAACCCTAAGAAAAGACCCGAAAATTTTTCAGAATATAAACCCCTAAGAATTGAAAATTTTTTCAAAAATTGATGTCAAAATTTAATTTTTTGTTTTTTGTAAAAAATTTTGCGTTTAAAAATTTTCCAATAATCATTTAAATGACCAAAATTAAGTTTTTTGAATAAGTTTTACATGTTTTTCTCTCTAAAAATCCTTAATAAAAAAATTTTAAATGCATATTTCATCCATTTTTTTACTTTTTTTAAAAATTTTCTATCAAATGATGATACAAAATCAAGAATTAAAAAAAAAAAAATTTGAATTGTTTTGCAGGAAAAAACAGAAATTTTTCATTTTATCCACCGCAATTTTTGGGGGTATTTTTCGACAAAAAATCGTCATTAATTTCTCCGAAGAAGAAAAAATTGGAAAGTCTTAGTTCGTATCATTCGCTATTGCTTTTTTTTTTTGCACAAAATTTGTCAGGTTTTAAAGTATTATATATTGAAAAAATTCAAAAAATTAAATTCTTCTTGCCAAAAAAAAATTACAGGAAATAAAACAAAATTTTCCGCCGAAAACCTCACAACCCAATTTTACAGTAATCGCATTTAAGACAAAACTGTAACAGGATTAATTTTCTTTATGGTAAATTTGGCCATTTTTCGACACAATGCCAACCCTTATGATGGGCCATTAATCCTATTCCTTCAATTGTTACAACAATTTGTTCCAGCGCATTGTGCGCTTAATAAAACATTTTTACGGTTGAATAAGGGGAAGGGTCAAAAATTAGAGGGTTTTTTTTAATGTTTTTGGCGTTGCGTAAAAATTTGTCGGCGTTTGAAACGGGGAAAATGCACAGCGGGGAATCGGGGAAGGGAAAGAAGAAAAATAAATTCATGCACGGGCTTGTAGTTGCTGGACCGTAAATTTGTCCAAATAATGGGCACTGGAAAAGGTGGTTCCCCGACGTGGAAACGGGCACAACAAAATGCCATGCTTTTCTGTTCAAAAAAATGCCGAGACCAATAATTGTCGAGAATAGGAACTTTTTTGACTGCGAGACCCAATGCAAAAAAAAATGGCAGATTTTCGATCAGTCAAAATCTTTGAGGACAAAAAAGGCAAAGAAGCCATATTTTGATCATAAACCTTGAAGATAAAGCTATTTTTGGATCAGTATGTGCCAAAATCCTTATTTCACCCGGTCGGATCAGTCCTTCATCCCCAAACACTGAAATTGTCCGATCAAAAAACGCCCCACAATCCAATCAGGTTCCATTCCACTGATCAGCCCTCCCACCTCACAGGCTGATCACCTAACTCTCGATAAAAAATTATCATTGCCTAGCCCACTAACTCGCTCTGATCAACCAGTGCCCCCTCCGTGATCAATCCCAACCCTTCGCAGCCAATTTGAGCGTCCACTAACTGACCAATGATCGGTTGCGCGCCCGGCCGACGGCTTAGCGTCTGTCTGAGCATTCGCGCAGTAGCGGCAGCGCCATGTTGGCGCGTTTCCGTCTGCTGTTGTTGTTGTTCACCGGCTCGCGCCGGACGACTTCTCCATGGCGCCGTAGAAGCCGGCATATAGCGCTGCGCCGAGTAGGCAAGCGGCGGCGCCGGCGGTGGTGGCATTGGCGCGGCGCCGGCCGCTGTCACGGCGTCACGCTCGCCTCGGCCGTCGCGCAAGAACAGCGAGATTTGTGGCTGGCTGCTGCTTTGGCGCGACTGCTGCACCACCTGGCGCGTCCTGAAGCCGAACGGCGACTTTGGCTGCATTTCCATCGCGGCACGAAGCGGCGCGCCCGCGGCGATGACGTCATTGAACGAGGGACGGACGCTGGGCGGAGGATAGTATTTCTATAATGGGAGAAGGAAGAATGGCATTTGATTGAAAAAGTTTGGCACACTGTTGGCACTTTGGGTGGCATTGATTCGAAAAGTACTTTGGTCGAGAATTCAATGATCAATCAGTTTTGATCATTCGTCAATGACCGAATTTGAAAAAATAAAATAAAAATGCGGTAGCCTAACTTGCCGGAGATCAGTTTCCTCGAAATTGCAATTCCAAAATTAAAATTGTGACAAACATGAACTTTTAATATTAGGGCACCAAATCAAACGAAAAATATATTTTTTTTGAAATTAAAAGAAAAAAAATAAAAATGGTAAAAATTTTCGTAAATAAAATATTTTAAAATTTTGATTAACGAAAATTTATTTGATACACGAGATTTGCGCCTATATCAAAAATCGGGTTCAAACTTAAGTTTTTTTCAATACTTGATAGTCTAAACAGCATTATATAAGTGATACATAGAAAGTGACTTTGTCTGATCATTTGAATTTAGTATTTTTTTTTTTTGAAAAAACATTAATTATTCAACAACCGAATTAATGCTCCTAATAAACAAAAATACTGTGTTTTCTTAATTTTTAATACTCTTTAGTGTTTAGATAAAATTTTTTATTTGCCATTATATTAAACCAATCCATTAAGACATTGTCCAAAAGAAGAAATTGGTGAGGTACCATAATTTGCTTACGGTACCAGCCGATACTGTAAAAATCGGATCAACAAAAAAAAAGACTGACCGGGATGGTGCGGCTGATTCGAATGCGCGGGCACGCGCCGGGCCGCAATTGGTACGGGGTCGGCACCGGGAACGGAAAATTGGGCTGTCCCTGCAGAAAGCCGATTTGCCGGAGGCGAAATGTCTGGAAAAAAATGGGGCCGGGGAGTAAAATGGCACAAATTGCCCCAGGCAATGCCGAATTCAATCTCACTCACCAACATGCCGACACATTGACGGCACTCTTCTGTCCGGCACTCTAATGTATGTGCAGACTGAAAGAAAATGGCAAAAAAAAAATTGAAATTTTTAAAATGAGAGTTTTTGAAAAAAATTTATCCCATGAATTTTCATCATTCGATAGATAGCCCGACGTGTTTTTTATAAGCGCATCAATTTTTAATAAGAATTTGGGAAAATCCGAGTTGAAATTATTCATGAAAATTTTGGCAAAGCTACCGGGCCTTTTTAGTAGGGGCCATTTAGTGCGGCGCATTTTGACACTTAATAACTTTTCTTAGAAACGACCAAATTCAACAAATTTAAAAAGCCTTAAGAAAGTTAAGCCAGAAATGTTTGAACAACCAGGTTTTTCGAGTTCTTCATGCCATAATTTTTTTTAACTTAATGAAATTTTTTGAAATTTTGCAGGCTAATGGAGGACACTGACGAATGATGCCAAAAATGTTGAAGTTTTGTCGTTTCTAAGAAAAGTTATTAAGTGTCAAACTGCGCCGCAAAGGCAAAGGAATATTTTTTTAAAAAACCATCGAACATTTCGTCAATTTTTAAAAAGAATTCTTTCTTTTTAAATCGGTTTGAGTGAAAGTTACGAACCGCTTAAATGTGTAATAATGAAAACAATTTATTATTTTTTTTTCTTCTTCTTCGACCCAACAAATTTTGAAATTTTACAAATTAAAACAGTTAAAAAATAATTTTTTTTTTTTAATTTTCGAAAATGGCCCGAAAATGTTTAAATTTAAAATTCTTCCCGTGATTCGGGATTTCCGATAAGAAACCTATTTCCACGTTTTTTTTTTATCCACTCCGTCGAAATTTTTCTGGCCAATTGCCATACATACAATTTGTTGTCCGCCCATGCGCTGATCAAAGATGCGCGGGTCCATTGAACTGTCCACAAAAGTGATCATTGCCTCCTCGATCAGTGCGGACTGAAAAAAAAATTTCCCATGGGTTTTTTTTAAAAACTGCACACAAAATTCAAGGCCCAACCCCCCTAATTAATGGACTCACCTGATAGCGTCCGTCATAGTTAACACATTTGTGAGACCCGGGCAACACACACATGGACACTGGAACAATTAAACAGCAACAGGTTATTTGTGTGTGTGTATGTACATACATATGAAGGTAATTAATGAGGCAATCAATGAACAGATTGGACCGTTTAGAGCAATTAGGCCCGCCGGCGGCGGTAATGAGCCAAGCAACAAAATTAATAATGAGAAAGTTGGGCCCCCCGTTGAACTGACTGATCAAATCAATCCATAGAAACCAGAAAATGAGAGAAGTGAACTGCACCCGTTAATTAGCATGACCCGTATTGATTTGATCAAGGAAAAATATTTTCTGATCACAAAACAGCACTGAGTGAATCGTGGTATAGATTTTCGCATCCTTTTGGACTAAATTTTCTATAGTCGAATTTATAAATTTTGCACTGAAAAGGTCTCGGCCTGGTACTCAAATGTTTCAAGACCGAAAATTTTCGCAACACTAAAAAGTCCGGGCCCAAAAAAATGCCTGGGGACTAATTTCGGCACTGGCTCAACATTAAACATAACACCTGTTCCATGTTGTTGCCAACTCGGCGCTGCTTCAACACATCGTTGAATGTCAGCCCAACACTGGTAGACCGGGAGGACATCTCGACTGGAATGCCGAGCACCGCTTGCTGGTACATCTCCGGGGTGGTGAACGGCTCGGAAAAGTTGGTCACCGACTGGGTCAAAATTTGGCCTAACGGGGTGGGCGTGAACGAGGTGAACAGCATGACCAGCGGCGGCACAAACTGCATGATTGTTGGCACTGACAACAGACGTGGACGACGAGCAGTACGAGGAGGAGTATGACGAAATTTTGTGGTACCAGGACCAGCTGTGGCCATGGCCTTGGTCGTGGTTGCTGTCATGGTACCGGTGTTATGCCTGCAGGGCATTGTCGTAGTGGACAAGCGTGGGGAAACACCAAAAATTTGGGAGGTTGTATAAGGAGGGAAGAACAACAACAGAAGCACGGGCTTTTCAGCAACGACCAGGAACAGGAGTAGGGGAAAATGTAGTGGTGATGGTGGTGGTGACGACGAGAGAGGGGCGGGGGCGAAGGACAAGCAACAAAACGGGGCCCCGGGGGGAGGGGAAGGGGCAAGGTCGCCAAGCCGAACCGCCGGCGGGGCGGCCGCGCAACGACGACGACCCGACCGCCTCCCACCGCAACAAAACGTCTTCCTCCTCCCCATCCCCACCCCCTGCTGGGAGAGGGGGGTAGGAGGGACCCTATTGATAGTCCCAATTTGTCCCCCATGTCACCCCCTCCCCCTCTTCGCGGAGGTGGGGCACCTAATGCTGCTGCTGCATCTTCATCATCATTCATCGTTGTTGGGGCCCGTTACCCCCCCCCCCCCGCCGCCCCTCCCTCAGGGCCCCCGTTGCTCCCCTCCCCTCCCCCCTCTCGGACCCCGTGTCCCCTGCTTCGATCGGCGGAGCGTGTGAGTTTTTGAGGCGTTTTGGGGGCTTGATTGGTTGGACCTGGCGTGTCTATTGCCTCCCACTACCCCCCCCCCCCCCCCCCCTTCCGCTCCGGATAGACAGGCCCCATTGTGTTACAAAGACATCAACCAGCAAATTGTCTCTCCTTTGCCTCTCCGGTTCCCCCATTTTCTTCCCCGTTGCTGTTGCTGCTGCTGATCACTTTTTTAGCCCGCCGTCCGTCCCGCGCCCCCGCAATTTTTTATTTTCTGACCACTTTTTGTACCACTTGCGGCCGTCCCATTGCCGTTCTCTCCCCCTCCCCCGCCCCCCACCTCCCTCCCAATTTATCGACGGTTCTCCCCAATCTCTCGATGCTCCCACCTCCTGCGGGGCGCGCTGCGGGCGTTTACACGCCTATTATGATGATGATGATGATGATGATGATGATGGCTGATGATGATGATGGCCTTTAATCGAATCACATCCTTGGGCAGGCAGTGTCCCCTGTTCGTTCTCCCTTCTCTCTCTCGCGCAGCACCCTAAAACCACTCGTCCGTTTTGTCCATAAATGGAGTTGCACAACGGCGGAAGGAAGAAGCGATTTTTCTGTCCTCCCCGCCCCGCCTCCCCCCCCCCCCATGGCGCCGCAACACAACAGTGGTCGACGGCCGACCGACCGACCGGCCACTGGATTAATTATTACGACGGAACACTCCTCCCCCCCCCCCCCCCTCCCCCCCCGCCGTCCCCCAAATTTGTCACATTTAGGCGAAAGAACAGCAAAAAGGGGAAATGGATGGAAATTATTTGAGCGGCATAATTAATCGCTCAAAACTGCGAGCGCCTCCGGCGCCACTTTCACCGCACAACAAAACACACACGCATAACGGTAATTGGGGGGGGGGGGACGGTAATTTGTTGCTGATTAAAAGGCATTTGTCTGTTACACTCACATACACATTCTGCTGATATGCTGCTGCTGTATTAGGCCACAAGCAATTAATCATTTTAGGGGCGGTGTTAATTGGTTACGGCGCGTCCCCCCCCCCCCGGCGGGCGGTGCCATCAAAGGAAATAAAATTGCCGCCGCCCGCCCCCTCCCCACGGGGGACGCCGGGGTGACGCAACACAAAACTGATTGTTTGTTCGGCAGACTACAAGTGACGTCGAGCCGAGGAGATGATAAGTTCAATGTCATTTGACCAAAATTATTCACAGTTGATCGATCAACCGTCTTTGTTGAACAGCCCAATCAATTAACTGGTGCTGCTGTCGTTGCTGAACATGTTGGCCGAACTGATCAAAATTGTTGTTGTTCTGTTTTGGTGATCAGCAGCAATGACGCTTTAAAGAATTCAAAAAATAATAATGATGATGACTAAGACTACTGCTGATCAGCAAACAAATGATCGATGCGGCGACTGATCAGAAAGAAAGAGAGGTCGTTTGCAATTCGCATCATTTAAGTGAGCAAAGAGCATTGATCAATGAATTTTTTTGTAGAGATTGATCGACCAAGGCATCGAGAAAGTGACCGGGGCATAAGGGAATGGAACATTGGTCATTTGTCATAGTGCTAAGAATGCGATCAAAGAGATTAATCAGTAGAGACCGACTTTTGAGGCATATGCCTTTTTTCTGCGCACTAGTCCGATTTATTAAGCATAAAAAAGCATTTTCCACTTGGTTTGAGGCTTCTACGTTGACTTTTATTATTCCTTTTTTTTGCCTTTTTCGGGATTTTCGTGCCTTCAATGCCTTTTTAGGCCTTTTTGTGTTTTCATGCCTTTTTTAACGAAAATTCCATTTTTGCATATTCGAAAAAATTATAAAATATTTAATAATTTCATTTACAATTGAAATATAAACAAAATTAAGTGTTTTGATTAAGTTTTACGTGTTTTACTCTATAAAAATCCTTAATTTTTGCCTTTTTAGTCGGTCTATATTAATCAGACAATTTATTGAGACAGACATTGATCGGTTAGCGAAAGTGATCGAGCTGATCAGGCGAGCTGCTATTTCGTGGAGAAATTACGTCATGGAAAATGTTAGTTTTTTTGTTGTTATTCGGTGCGGACCGAAGAAAAAATAATAATTTTCAATACTTTTACGAATTTATGATTAAAAAAAAATTGTGAAAATAAATTGGTTTCGAATAAAAAAAATTTTTTTTTTGTTTGATAAAAGTTTACAAAAATCAGTTACTTTAAATTTTTTTAATTTCAAACTTACAATTATCATTAAAACTGGGATTTTTAGTGACAAAAAACCACAAATAATTAACGAAATTAATGTAGAATTAAAAAAAAATGTCGAAATAATGGCTAAAAATACTGACGAAATATTGGTTAATAATGGTGAAGATTTTTTAAATCCGTGCTTTAAAAATTATTGACGAGAATTGACAAAATTGCGAGAATTTTTCGGTGCCAAAATCTTCCGAAAAAATGTTGTTATTAAATTTTGGTAGGATTTCATAGGCAAAAACAAAATTCCTTCCAAACAAGGACAATCTTAGAAATAAGGACAGCTCTGCTGTTTGTTTGTTACCTTTTTCGAAAGAGAATTATCGAATTTTTTCCATAGAAGCCTTAAAAATTCAAATTTTTGAAAAATTTTGAAATTTTCTCGGAATTAGAATTAGTGGTTTCTTTTTCATTTTTATTGCATTTTTAAAAAAAACTTCAGAAAACAAATGGAAACTTATTTATTAGTGAACAGTGAAGCTAAAATTTTGGATTGATGGGAAAGAATCTTTTTTCTATTTTTTGGAGTTTTGTCCATATTTTCATAGAAATATGTGCACCCTAAATGTTGTCCAACCAATGGGATCAGATTTTTAGTTTAACAAGCGAAAATTCACTATTTTAAAAAATAATTTTCAATTTTCACGCATATTTTTGCAAATAATTTGCATTTTTTTTTACCCATTCCTTACTTTTTTGTGACGAAAAAGCTTGATTGATTGGACAAACTAACAATAATTAGTGGTGAGGAATGACCGGAAAAAAACGAACAAAATTTTTGTAAATGATTAATTAATTAATTGATTAATTAATTACCCACTTCATTAAATAATTAGAGAGCGTATTGATCAAAAATTTATTAATGAAAGGCAGAGGGATGAACTGTGAACGGAGGCGGAAAAGCGGAAATAAAAGAATAAAAGAACAGGTCACACAAATTTTGGAATAAGTGAATTGATCAGAAAATGATCGGAACCAAAGAGATTAATGATCAGAAAGAATAGTGCTGACAGAGTGATTGATCAGAAACGAAAAAGGAAAAAGGTATATAATAAATTAGCCAAAAAAGCAGTCGGAAACGCCGGAAGAAATGATCAAACATATAAGTAAATGATCGGAAATTGGAAAATTGAAACCGTTTGTTCAAAAATTTGAGTAGTTGATCAGAAAGAAAAGATGGTGAAAAAAATACCATATGAGTGACATTAGAAAATTGTCGTAAAGTGATCGGAATAATTGTTGACAGGTTATTGATTAGAATCAGAATTCTTACAAAGTTTATTGGCAATTTTGGACTGATAAATTATGAAGGGAAGGAATCTTTTCCATTTTTGTTGTTTTTTGTTTATTGCTGACAGAGTGACTGATCAGAAAAGAAAATAAATAAATTTGGCCAAAAAATGACCGGGAACGCCGGAAGAAATGATCAAAAATAGAACGAAATGTTCGGAAATTGGGGTGATTGATCTCGATCACAAAGACAAATGAAACCCTTTGTTAAAAAATTTGAGTAATTGATCAGAAAGAAACACTGATGAAAAAAGCACCAAAGGAGTGAGCATTAGAAAATGGTTGGAAAGTGATCGGAACAATTGCTGACAGGTGATTGATCGGAAAACAAAATGCTTGAACATATTTGTCCAATTTAACAAAAATTGTAGGAGAAATGTGATCAGAAATAGAAACATGTATGATCAGATATTGTTAACATTGCTCAAGTGAAGTGGGGCGACCGGAAATGACTGGCTGATCAGAAGCAGTGTATTTCTGATCGCCCCACTTTTCGAACAAAACTGATCATATAAATTTATTTTTGGTTCAATTAAGCAAATACATTTTTTACTGGTAATACAAAAATTATATTTACAGTTGCAACTTTACTGATAATATTTTTCCGGATTCAAATGTGATAAAATAATTTAAATAATCTCATATTGCAGGATTGATGACTTTCAGTTTGTTTCCATGTGTTTAATCCGGTTTTGAACCCGAAAATGCAAAACTCAAACATGTGAACTTTCGACTTTTTGCTCGAATTTGGGTCCGGGTTGATGATTAGGGAATGGGAATTTTAGGTAAATGCCTAAAATTTGCGCATTTATTACGCTCAGATAAGCATGAAAAACGCATTTTCCGCTTGGTGGTGCTAGGTCGTTTCGTAAAATCCGCCATTTTTAGCGAATTTTTTGGCAAAACATGGCATAACTTTGCATAAAAGCAATCAAATTTTACATTCTTGGTACCATTCGATAGCCAAGCTTTTTCTCTATAAGCCTGCAAAAGTTCAAATAAAATTATCAAATTTTATATAAGTTATGGCATAAATAGTATTTATTTTCCTACAACTTTTTCTAAAGTTGACCAAATTTTTTTAATTTAGTAGGCTTATAGAGAAAAAGCTTGCTATTGAATGGTACCAAGAATGTAAAATTTGGTTGCCTTTAAACAAAGTTATGCCAAGTTTTGTCGAAAAATTCGCTAAAATTGCGGATTTTACGAAAACGACCCAGCATGCCGCTTGGTTTGGAGAGACTTTTATAATCTCTATTTTGGCTTTTTGTGCTTAATGCCTATTTCGCCATTTTTGGCGCCTATTTTCACGATTTTCGAGAAAATCCTTAACAAAAAAGCAAAGTAATTAAAAAAAATAGAGCCCATAAAATTTTCTCAAAAATGCCGACCCCTCCTTTGTAAGACATTTAATAATTTCATTTACAATTGAAATGTAACCAAAATTATTATATATTTTTTTTGACTAATTTTTTGTGTTTTCTAACTACATAAAAAGTGTTAATAAAAATGTTTATTTGTCCATTTTTCTGCCTATTCGAGATTTTTGTGCCTAAAAATGGAGTCCCTATTGGTCACAGTTAAGACATTTTGTTTTCTTTTTGAAAACATTGGCATTTATATATTACGCCAATGATTTAAAATAATGTGATTTTTTTTTTCAAAAAATCTTCGGACAAATAACAAATACTTAAATACCCCATAATTTAAGCTATTTGCCTTTTTTAACATTATTGGGCCAAAATAATGGCCAGACAGCAACAATCCACGGCTTCTTCTTCTTGTTCGTCATCATCGATGTGCTGCTGCAATGCGTTGGCCAAAATGCATGAAAGTTTTGTGGCCAAATTTCGTGTCATCCGACCGCAGGCCAATCTGATCACTTTGGACGGGGACAACAACAACGACATCATTCTCCATGAAGAAGCAGACGAAGATGAAGCAATAGCTCGTCAGTGGAATTTTTTTGCAAAAAATTGCATTTTTTACTGGGCCGTAAAATGCTGTCACATTGTTAGCACTTTTCGCGGTTTTTTAAATTTTTCTAGGCCAACTTTAGGAGCCGTTGAATACGAATTTGACATTTTTTAGAAAAAAAATAGGACCACATAGATTCGTTTTTATTATCTACTAAAATTACCTTAAAATTAAAAAAATCAAATCAAATGGAATGTAATTGCCCCAATTTTGACGAAATCATAATTTTTCTGCAGCCAAATTAATTAATTTTCAAATTTTGCATGCTAATTGAAAATATGGCCATTCGCTAAATTTTTATGGTTATGATTTGAACTGGAATAGTGCCACTTTTTTTTTTTTTGCAAAAATTCGCTGTCTCAACATGTAATTTCCTTTTTTGAGAGCCCTGTACTTCTTCCGCCGGACAACAGCCGAGGCCGATTGGTGGTGGTACTGCTGACGAACTGCAACAGGAGGCGGAGGACAACGAAAGTGTTTTGCTGAACGGCGCCGAATCGCCGACCCCCGGCGCCGGCACTTTGGGCTACGAAATTTTGGCGGAGGACTCCAAAACGCCGGCCCCATTCTATGAAATGATGAGCGAAAGTGAGCTGAATGTACGCGACGGACAATCCTCGTTTTGTTTTAAATATAAATTTTGCGACAATTTTTTGGTTTAGATTTTTTTCCATTTTTTTTTTGAAACCCACAGGGGGAGAAGGGGTCGAAAATGGTGTTTTTTTACATATTTTCAGGGTCGGTTGTCATGGAATTATATTTTTTCATTAGAAATAACCAAAAAGTTGGTTGGTCCTCCCTTTGGTTTTCAAAAAAAAAAAATTTTGTGGCACTTTTTTGGTTTAGATTTTTTTCATTTTTTTTTTGAAACTCAAAGGGGGAGGTGGTCGAAAATGGTGTTTGTTACACATTTTCATGGTCGTTTGTCATTAAATTATAATTTTTCAAAAAAAAACAAGAAAAAATCAACCGCCCCAACTAAAAAAAGTAACGATTTTGCCAAGAAATGGCAAAGTTTGAGCTATTTGGTGGACAAATTATTGCAAAACATTCAATCTAATTTAAAATCAAACAAAATTGCTGTGAAAATGGCAAAATTTTGAGCCGAATTTCACAAATCTGAAATTTAATGCAATATTTTCAGTGAACATTTGCATCAACTTCCAAATTTTGCCTATTTTTTTCACTTTATTCCGATTTTTAATGCCATTTTTTGGTTGGAATTCCAATTTGAAATTCTAATTACCCAAACTTAATATTATTTTGTTCAATTTAAGGCCGAACTTGCCAAATATGGCCATGGTCCGATGGGAAAACGTGCGGCTATCCGACTTTTGAACCGAATTTATGAGGCAACACACCCAGGTTTAGCAAATACAATTTTTTTTTATAAAAAAATATAAATTCCATAAAAATCGAAAATTTTTTGAAATATTTGGAAAATTTTGTAATTTTTCGAAAATCACTTTAAATTTCTATCAGAAATTGGGATATACTTCATTTCTTCGTTTTCTCCACCGAAATTTTTTAAAAACTTTAAAATTTTCAAAGATTTTTTTAAACAATTATCTAAAAAATTGTTAGAAAATTGGGAGAAATTGGATTTTCCAATTATTTTTTTAGTTTTCGTTTTTAGGCCTACCCTCTCCCTAAAAAAATTTTTAATTGGTTTCCAGTGATTTCAAGCGACACGCCAATCCCGCGGAAAGTGCGACGCGCATTGGCAACGGACGACGGCGGCGGCGACAAAAATGGGGCGGCTGAACGGCAACGGGAACGGAGGACCAAGCAGAAAATTGGCCAAATGTTGCGGTTGGCCAACAAAAATGCCGAGACGGAGACGACAGGGAATTATGCCAAGCAAAACGATGACGGTGGCGGCGATGGATTTGCCAACAATGCCAAAGAAAACGGTGCCGGACAAATGGCGGTGCCAACAATGGACAAACAACGGCACGGACAGCAGCAACAGCGGGGGGCTGCCGTGGACGCGACGGCAACGACGGATGGTGGGGAGGCGGAGGTGAAGGAATAATCACTCATGGAATTTTAAAAAAGTCTAAATTCTCCTTTTAAATTTTCAAAATTGGCCTACTTTGGTTATTTGTGGGGAAAACGAAAAAAAAAAATTTTTCATCCAAAAATATCTAAAAAAAGGATTTTCCACATCACTCGAATATGAATTTTTAAATTCTGAATAGGACTCCCATGTCCACGTTTTTTTTCGGGCTTAATGAACCATAATTTATCTCATTTAATAATTGACATTTTTCCCTCAATTTTTAGTTGACCAAATGCTTCCTCAATTGGCTGCGCAGTGCCGAGAACAGCAAACTGTACAACGAACTGTTGTCACTGAACCCTGTGCTGATTGTGCGTTTTTTCAATTTTGGAGTTTGCTTTTTTGAGGATTTCTCACCCCCATTTGACTTATTTTCCCCTATTTTGTCCCTTTTTTAAATTAAAATTGACCTATTTTTTTTTTAAATTTTTGAAAAGTACCAGACTGGGCAGTCCCCAGAAAAATGACATGCTTCCATTTTGGCTTTTGAAATCGCATCCCATGATCGGATTTCGAAAATGCTACGCTCTCTCATTACATTACATTTTACATTTGAAATTTATTCAACGAATTTTGCATTTTGAAAACGTTCTGACTAACCCACACTTTGGCATTCATTACTGACAAATTCCTAATCACTGGCCCCTCGAATTTTAGTGTCCAATAATTTTGAACTTTTTCGAGACCGGGCTCTTCAATTGAATCTATGTTTGTTCGGGTTTCGGGATTCAAATAGCCGTGTGTGTGTTTTTTTCTGGAATCAACTCGATCCATGTGTTTGGCCCTTTTTCCAGGACCGTTTGTTCGCCGAATTTGGCACCGAAATGAAGCGTCTGAAGGCGTCCAGGGAGCGCATGGCACAAATGCTCGACTCGCTGGGCATAACTTATTGCCTTCGGACTGTGCCCGGCAACAATTACGAAACATGACGACGAAGGGGGAGGAAAAGAAGAAGCCCACACCCACCCATTTTTAAATGTATTCCAACAATAATACTATTTCTAAAAATGTCATTTTCTGATTCAAATGTAACCGAATTTTATTAAATAAAATTAAAAATTGTTAGTCGCTTACACTCTATTCAAACGGCTACCATTAGCTAAATTTTTTTGACATTTGCATTTTTTTTAATTTGGAATTTTCTTAAAAATTGTTAATTTCTGTTAAAAATATGCAAAAATTTATTATATACATAATTAATCTTTTTTTTTCTTCTAAACGGTTTTTTGGTACTTGTGCAGTTTACATGATACTTTTAACTAGGGTTAAGCCCCGAGCCCTCGGGCGGCGACATGTCGGGGCGGGGAATAGGCCCAAAAATGTCGGGGAGCTCGGGGTTGGGGCTTAACCCTACTTTTAACATACATTTTCAGATTCCTCTATAAATGTGTTTTAGAAATTAATGAAAATAAGTTTTAAGGGGTTTTCGAGGTCGCTGATCACGAATCCGGGCTCAGATCAGCGCTACCATTCACTACATGAGCTGTACAGGGAAAAAGAATTGATAGGCTTCCTGTACCAATGTTACCCTCATGGGCAAGATGCCAAGATATCATCCTTACAAATTTTCTAATTTTATTTTTGTTCGAGTTCGGTTCAGGAGTTCGAAATTGGCAAAAATGGGTGCTGTATTCGTGATCAGCGACCCTAAAAACCCCTTATTTTCATTAATTTCTAAAACACATTTATAGGAATCTGAAAATGTATGTAAAAGTATCATGTAAACCGCACAAGTACCGGTTTTTTAATACCATAGTCAGCCATTTAGAGCAGGGTTACCCTTTGCCCTTATTTGTAAGATTTGTCCTTATTTAAGCTCTTTGTCCTTATTTTAGTCTTATTTTTAGGATTCAGAGAGAAATTTAGATTTTTAAATGATAATTTTTGAAAGAAATGTTTTTTGAAGCGAATTTATGCAAAATCTTAACAAGATTCAGTTAAATGGCACGGGACTGGGTCGTTTTGGCGCCGACGTTTTGGCGCCAGCCTCAGTTTTTTTATTATAACTTTTTTTCTTGTTGACCAAATCTAACAATCTTGGTATCATTCGAAAGCTTAACATGTTTAGAAGATATTTCTAAGCTATTGCTTCGCGATTAGACAATTACCAAAAAAGTTATAACATGAAATTCCAAAAAAGTCGAAATTTTTGAGTTTTTTTCTTAATAACTTTTTTAGAAGCTAAAATTTTTGTTTGTTTTTTGTAAGGCTAATAGAGCTTGTGAAGGGCTTTCGAATGATAAGGATTTTTAGGGTTTTCGGGGTCGCTGAATACGAATATACCCTTTATATTACCCCTTGCCTAACCTTAGGCCCATCTGAATAATAAAAAACTCAAATTCGAGACTTGGACATTTTGTGGGTCAGCGAGTTAAATATTCAAATTTTTTTTTGCATTTTATTAAAGGTTTTTTTACCGGTGCTGTTAGTTTTCGACAGTGATCCTGAAGTTTGCGTATAACTTGTAACATCAAATGAATATTTCTATCCAAACAAAATTTTTTTTCGACGAGTCAAATACTGGGCACAGACTTACATTACTATAATTATGTCAAATTAAAGTGATCACGCAATTGCCAATTCAATAATTGACAAAAATTTTGCCACATAAAAGGCATCCCTTGACAATCGTTAAGCAACAATCTCCCCCGCATTCATTCATTCATTCTTAATTACCCTCCCATTCTATCCATTAGCCACTAAATTTCGCCCAATGAAGAAGCATTTTGGCTTTTCACTGTTTGGCATTGCTGCTGGGCTAATGGCTATGCGTTTCATGCAGATGATAATGCCTCCATCCGCTGATGATTATAAAGTGTTTGTGGTGACAATGAATGAACACCTGTTCAAAAAGCATGGCGATTTTATTACCATTGAGTTGGAAGAGGGCTCAAGCTCTATTCTTGTGGCAGATTTAAAGTATAAAATCGAACAAAAAATTCACATTCCTCCCGAAAAACAAATCCTGAGATGCAAAAAACCATATGCCATTCCGTGCTCTGGTGAAATTTCGCATAATGAACCCGTTTTCTTGTCGTTGGACGAATTTGAAATTGCCGTGTGGTATATAGGCAAAAAACACGCCGTTTGGGTGAAAGGAACGGACACTGTGTCAGTTTTGAAGAAGAAGGTCCAATGTGTGATGAACATTGACCCCGCACGTCAAAACTTGTACAAATTCGATCTTGCTGATTTGGAAAGTGCCATTGGAGAGAAAATTAATGAACGAGTACTGCTTGATGCGACGCACGAGCAACAAGAATTGAAGAAACAATGGGAAAAGCAGATTGTGATGTGCTTGATGAAGAGGTCAGTAAAAAAACAATGGCCCAACATGGCATAAAGGCAGAGGCAAATATTTATGTATTAGTGGATGGATTTGAAATTTTGGTGGAATATGAGGAGGAGGAAATTGATAAATATGGTGTTGTGAAGTGGAAATCGAAGCCCTACTACATTATTTCGTGAATGCCACCGCCACTGTGGCAACTTTGAAGCGCAAGATCGCGGAAGAGATTGACAGTTTTCACTCTATTCGTACTATTTATGCACATCAACTGACAATTAGACTAGACATGGTAGCCATTATGACATTGCGCTTGATGACAACAAAACAATGAAAGATTATGGCATTGGAAGACTCGGAATCGTTTATGCTTCGACTTTTGAATTTGAAATTTTCGTTTTGCATGGTGGCAAACCGTACACCATCAAGATGAACAATGGAAACACGGTGCAAACACTGAAACAAAGAATCAAAAGCAGAATTGGCATTCCGCCCGAGCGCCAAACACTGAGACTCAACCATCCATATGCCAAAGTGCTTGAGGACAATAAAGAAACAATGGAAAATTGTCACATTGAAAAAGAAACAATAATTTTCTTGGCGTTGGATGAATTTGAAATCCATGTGGATTATTTATCGGAGCAAACAGTTAAAAAAGATAAAAAATTGGCAGAAATGAATAAGGACACATACAATGTTTGGGTGAAAAGAGAGGACACTGTGGCAATTTTGAGGAAGAAAATCAATGCCGTCATGTCTCACAATTATGAATTCACTAGCCCCATATGCCCGCATTTGTCTGGCTATACTGTCGAATGGGATGAGAATGTGAAAACGGTGGAACAATGTGGCATCAAAGAAGGACATGCCTTTCAAGTGAGGGAAAAGCCGACCACATCTGCTGCTCAAGGCAAAAGAACAGCCAAGAAAAACAAAGTGCCAAAAAATGATGACGAACTTTCGGCCCCATTGCTATGAGATTATTAGTCTTGCAAAAGCAAACAGATTTTAAACATTCTTTATTGGGTGATATTTTATGCATTTTCTGACGCCTAACAAATCCTAGCAAATTGTTTACTTCATCTAACAAAAATCTGGCTTAAAATAAATTCAAATATGAATTTTTTGGATTTTATTACTAAATTTTGTTCATATTCCGAGGGCCCAAATTTTTTTGAAAATTCTAAATCGTAATTCCGACCGAAAAATGTTGTAAATCGGACCGTGCCATCCCTGACTGGAGTCCACCCCTTTTGGCTTTTTCTGTCTGTCTGTCTTTCTTTCTTTACATGGGGTCTCTCATGACATTATTGTCATTCATTTAGCCAACTGTTTGTTTCCCCATTTTCCAATTTGATTTTTAATTGGTTTTTTCATTTTTTCGGTTATTTCCATTTGCATAAAAAACTGTGCTGTCTGTGCCAATGGAGTATGCGTATTCTATGTATGTTAGCGGACCGCCATTAGTTGACCGCTGTTAACGGACCAATGGCAAAATGGCATTAGCGGACCAATTATTTTTCAAAAATATTAGGGCTTGAAAATTCTCAAAAAATTTGTAAATTTATTCAAAAAAAAACCCATTTCTTCCAAATACAACTAAAAATTTACAAAATCAATCAAAAACCCCAAAAAATATAACACCATACAAAAAAATAAAAAAATTTTGTTCATATGGTAATTTTGTGAAATGCTAATGCTACACATTATGGCTGCGTTTGCGCCCATCAACTTCTGTTTTTGCGGAGAAATGATAAGAATAGCCTAAAGAGTGGGTTTATCAACAAAAAAAGGCTTTAAAATATCGAAATTACCAACTTACCAATACATTACGCATTGCATTGATCGAACTCATCCGTAGCTAATGTCCACCCGGGTTGGCAGGCATTCCGAGGCCCAAACATTTTCCGGAAATCCGAAATCGGAATTTTGACCCCAAAAATGTCGAAAATCGGAATTCCGTGCCATCCCTGGTGTCCACCTTTTGTGGCTATTTTTGTCTGTCTTTCATTGGTATGGTTCTCCTTTATCACGACATTGTCGTTCAGAACACCTCACTACCAATTTAGCTAGCAATAGTTTTTTTCTTTCCATTTTCAATTGGTTTTTTAACTTTTTTTTTTTCTTTTCATTTTCGGGTTTTCCATTTGCATAAAAACCTGTCACGTCTGTGCAACTGTTGAAATATGTTTAAAAATTTAATAGTTAAGCCTCCACTCCCATACTGCGCCAGCTACGTTAAAATGGTATAAAACTAAAATTTTAAAAAAATATGAATTCCAAAAAAATATTTAAATAAAATATTTAGTCATTTCGAGATTTTTGCTTTAATTAGTGAGTTTGACGAAATTTTGAGATATTCTCAGTTTCGAAAAGAATATACAGATGCTTGTTGTTCAATTTTATGTGAATGTTCTATGGTTTTATGTGCCTATAATTTAGAAAAATATTTTCATTTGTCTCATTCCCCAAAAAATTAATTAATTAACCCAAAGTTAATTAGGAGTCCTCTCCACCGGTCGCCTCATTCATTTTCCCAAATTCATGGCCAATTTGCACCACCCCATTCGGTCATCAAAAAAAAAGAAGCAATTAACCAATATTGACGCAATGGGACAAAAGGAGCCCGCGGGGGCGAGAGTAGTCAATACAATAATGTGTGGGTAATGGGACAATAATGTGCTGATGAATACATAATGGGTCGAGGATGAGGGAATGAATGGCGATGATGATCGGTTGACTTGACCGGAGAGTGATCAAAATTTTTTGCCCCTTCTCCTTTTCCGCTGATCACTTGTTGCTGAGGACACACAAATCTGATCAGTAGGACACTGCGATGAATAACAGGGGGCGTGTGGTTGGGAACGGACCAGAATATGTTTGTTGGACGACTCTTAGCTGATCAGCATGGGGGACGGGCATTGTCATTGTAGGGGTAAAATGACTGATCAATCCCCGCACACACTCTATTTAACCGCCAAGCAGAGGCTGTTCTGGTCTCCTTCGGATTTGGGTTAAATATGATCCAAACTGATCATTTTTGGACCAATTGATCAGTCATTGGTCATTACTTGGGCTAATCACTCTCTGTTTATTGTTTTAATCAAATTTTCTCAGTCTGTGATTACCAGTTTTAATCAAATTGATCATCACGCTCTGGTCACCATTTGACCAACTTGTGACCATTTTTGGTTTCTGTTAGTCAGCAATGAATGATCACACAGATATGGCAAATAATTTGTTGTTTTTAAAAAAGCGGGCGAGAATATGCCGAAAAAGGTTGGTTAGCAAATTTTATATATTTTCTTATCATTTCATTGAAATTTCCAAACATTTTCGCCGGCGGCCCAAATCAGCACCGTACCTTATTTTAGCATTATTTTTTGAAAATTTGAACCTAAAATGGCAAAAAATTTATAATGTTTGGCGCAAAACCGGTACAATTCCTGCTTTTCTTTTGAAAAATAACACTGGGTAAAAAAAAGTTGTCCGAAGAGCAAAAAACAAAGTTCTTTGGGTTTCTCCCTCTTGAAATTTTTTTTCTGGCTACGGGCCTGCACCAAACTACGACAATCCAAGTCCAATAAGCATTGATCAAGCATAACCCATTCAAAAATATAATCAGCAACCTTTGATCACTTCAAGACTAATAAGCATTGGTTCAAATCGCACATATAAGCATCGAAACCCGATCACTTCGCAACTCTCAGCGCATTAACAAATTCCGATCACTATCACCGAACCCATACTGTACCAAACATGATCACTTAATCCCCGATCACTTCCAGGCAATGCTTTTCCTCGCCCTGTGCTGAACTGCTTGGCTCTGTAGCCGTCTCCGCATTCCTGTGCTTCTTCTCCTGTTGCTTTCTCCAATTTTCTTCCGCCCAATTCATTTGCAGTGCTCCGCCTGCTCCCCAATTGGTCATCCACTTTTCGCCCTTTCCGTCCTATGCTGTGGCGCCTCCGGCATTTTTGCCGGCCGTTCCTCCGCCCCTACCGATGCCGTTTCCGCCACCGCCGCCCCCAATGGCATTCGGCCCACCGCTGCCGCTTCCGCCGCCGGCACTGCCCCCGCCGCCAATTCTTCGAGAAGCGCCACCGCTCATTATGCCCCCATTTGGGCCAGCAGTGCCTCCTCTACCGCCCCCACCACCACCAGGTACGGTAGGGAGTCTTGACGGTACCGGTGGACTTTTTCGTAGCATGTGCTTGAAAAACGAATAATCAAGACTCAAGGCCGAGAATAGAGCCCAAGGCATGAAGCTAGTGACCGGCATGGCCGATTTTTTCGATTTTTTCAATTTTCATTGTAAAAATCGATGGAACCCATTGTCCAATCTCTACTTGATACCGAGATTCAAGAAAGCGACTAAAAAACCGAGACGAGACCAAGCCTTGCGACCGAGACTTCAACCCAATACCCGAGATTGAAACTCTAATTAGAAATTTTTCTCGGTTCACTAATATATTGAAGAGAAGCGCGTTTAAAAAAACCCCGAGATTTTTCTCAAGACTCAGATTTGACCCAGAGACTCAAAAGCAAGAAGAATTATGCCGAGATTAATATTCGAGATCAATGACACAAAAATTCTACTAATCTGACGGCAACTCCAATTTTCACGCCACACCCCCCCCCCACAAAAAAATTTTTGATTCAGGGGCCTTTCTGTTTTTCTCAAGCATTTCTTCGGTGCCCGGGTCGCTGGCACTTTTAAAATGTTTTCCAAAAATGGCATTGTCACAGGCCGCCCGTTGTATGGCATGGCATGATTTAACCCAACTTTGACACCATTTCAGTGTTGCCGCCTCCACTTCCTCCCCCGTTCCCAGCGGCTTCTCCCTTTTTGGCCCCACCATTTCCGGCCAACTTTTACTCGCCTCTTCCAATGCCCGGCTACACATGCACAATCATCGGGCTGAAGCGGCGTCGGCGAAACGACCACCGTAATCCGTATCTTGAACAGTTCCAGGACGAGTACGGTGGTTTTACCGTCTCCTATGTGTTTGACGAGAAGCGGCACAAACTGGAAGGCAAATGCTTGTTAATAATTCATCGGGAAATGGCTAGATATAGGTGTACAATAAGACGAATAATTCACGGGACTTAGGGTACCGTACGGTCGGGCAGAGACCGTATAGCCCGTTTACAGCCACTCGGAGCGCCATTCCACCCAAAATCGTAGCGTAAGCCCATTATAAGGCGCTTAGCGCAAAGAACGGCCCTGCAGAGTACGCACAATTTAGTTTTAAGGAATTTGGGGTACCGTATAAGCCTGAGATGGTACTGTATAGCCCCTGTTCATAAACTTACATGGGCACACTGTAGGGGACGGTAGCTGCCATACAGTATGCCAACTTATTCAGCGATGGACAGTCGTCGGAAGAATGATGGTGGAAATGGAGCGGTTACAGAAGTGAAGGAATACAACGCCAAGTGGGCGGACGAATACGGTATCGGCCAGGACAGATTGCCAAAGAATGTGGCCAAGACGGGGGAGGAGGAGGAGGACAAGGCGGACGAGGAAAAGTTGGTGGTGATCACGGTGCCGGACAAATTTTCGCCATGGACGCTAGAGAGGAGGAAAACCCACCATCAGTTGTGAGAATTCTCTCTCGAGAATCTCGGCCATAAATGGGACTCATCGAGAATCTCGACAGTAGTGCCAAGTCGCAGGAGGCATTTTGCCAAAGTTTTTTGTTTGTTTTTTGTCACAATGTCAAGAAATTGTCTAATAATTCTCGGGAATCTCGACCATTGATGGGCGGGCCCCTCTTGTCAGTCTCAAGTCTCTTGGCATTTGGCAAATTTTATTTCCAGTTTTCACAATGACAAGAAAAATGGAGCAATGTTGTGTTGTTGTGTTTTTTGGCACTTGCCCTCAATTTCGGCAGAAATTTCATTGCTTTTGAATTGTTTTACTGTATATATTTTTTGCGGTTGAAATAAAAGAGAAAATTACAAAAAATAGCATAATAATCCATTAAAAAATTTCTTTTTATGGGCCAAGTCGTGCATCAAACGAAGCCACCTTTTTGAAAAAGAAAATCTAAATTTTTTGGAAATTTTTGACACAGTTTCGTTTGAAAAAATTTTTCGCAGAACTTCGGCCAGCAAAAATCACAAATTAATTAAGGGGAACAAAAAATAATAAATTCGCCAGCGAAACAAACAATTACAATGTTTATATACGGTGATATTACGGTAATTGTTTTTTTAAATGTGCCAACAAATAGAAGATAAAAACTCTTTTTTTTGCTTTTTAATAGAGAAAAAATTCTTATCCACTCGCCCTGCTTCTGTAAGGCCAGGATACCGCCGGGAAATTTTTAAAATTTATTCATTTTTCACAGATTTTGCGCCATTGAATATTATTAGAGCTGGGATTTTTATGTTTTTACATATATTTTTTTTTGCGGCTTAGTTACGACGAGATAAGCCCAAAAATAGCATTTTCTCCAATCGACATACTTGTTGCTGGTTTATTTTGTAGTTAATAAAAGCTTAGATTGTCAAAACATTAAAAGTAATTACTTAAAGATTAACAAAATTATTTAAATGCATTTTTTTTTGCATATCCACTCGACGAAAACGGCGGTACGAAAACGTCCTGGCCTGTAAAAATCAAGCACTTCTAACAAATTTTCAAAATGTTTTTTTATTTATTTCGAATGCAAAAATAGCCAAATCGAGTTCTTAATTGAGTCATTGGATTTCGAAGTTCTCTGCTGAAACTTTCAATTTAAAAAATAATTTATCAAAAAACAAAAAACAATTTTACCCTAGGACGCCTTGACACGTATTTGATTTGCGATTGTGCGGGCGAAAATTATAAAAAATGACATTTTTCCTATTTTTAACACAAATTTTAGCACATATTTTGGCATTTTTTAGAACATATTTTATTACATATTTCAGGATTTTTAGCACATAAAAATCCCAGCTCTAAATATTATACATAAAAATTTGGCTAAAAATAACCATTTTTTAAAATTTTATACCAAACTTGAGAAAAAGAGGAAAAAATGAAATAAGGTGGTAGAATCTTCGAATGAAGGATTTCGCAAATTTCTAAGAACCCCTCCGAATAAGTACAAATCAGAGAAATTAGGACAAATAGTAAATTTGCCCGATTTGGCGCTATTTGCAAAGAGCAACCTTTTGAAATTTTTTTTCACTTTTTTTTGGTCAATTTTTTTTTTGTTTATTTTTAATGCAGAATTTGTTTTTTTAACATGGAACGTATTGCATACTATTTAATAAACTGAAAAAAACATTTTAAAAGAAAATTTAGCGCTAGTTAAAAATTGACAAATTTTGAGTTTTATCAAAAACCAAAGGGGGGAGGACCCTATTGTTTTGCAAAATTTTTTTGAGATAAAAAATCGTGAATATATTTTTTATTCGCCATAATTATGCTGTTAATACTTAATATTCATCATTATGTGTCAAAAAAACAAAAAAAAAATTGACCAAAAAAAAGTGAAAAAAAATTTCAAAAGGTTGCTCTTTGCAAATAGCGCCCCAGATTTTTATACTGAAAATATGGGTCAAAATATGATCTCCAGCAGGCGAAAACCAATCAAATAAAACGAACTCTAGTATTCACAGGTTTTACGCAAAAATAGGCAAATTTACAAAAATGTTGGCTTAAAAATTACCATTTTATTATTTGTATAACCATTATTGAAGAAAAAAATGGGCAAAATAAGGATACCTAATTTCTAAGATTCTACCCCTCCAAATATGGACAAACTCAGAAAAACAAGGACAAATAGCACATCTGACCAAAAATTATTTTTATTTAGAAAATTCAGACTAAAATATGAAATCCAGGCCAAGAATTAATCAAATAACGAACAAGCTCCAGCATTTATTTCTTGGATCAGATTTATTTAATTAAAAAAACAATCAAATATTTTGTGTCCCGAGGAAATATCCGACATCGATCAATCAGATCAGATCATTGCTGTTGCTGCTGTGCCATCTCCGAAATGCCGTCAGCCTTGGTGAACTTCTTGAACAAGTTGGGGCGGCTCATTGTCCTCAGACGACTCCTCCATTTCTTCTGACACCGATTCATCGTCATCATCCTCATCAGCCACATCTTGAATCGGGGAAATTCACAAAAAGAAAATTTTTTTTATGGATGAATAAAAAACATTTTAATTCAAAAAATAATGCAAAATTTTGTGTTTTTTAATGAATAAAAATAAATAATAAAAACAAATACAATTTTATGCTAAAATAAAGGTAAAATAACATTAATGCTTCATAAATTAATTTTATAAATTGTAATAAAAGTCGGCATTATTATTACTAAAGTTGCCCATTTTGAATTTTAAAAGCCAAAGGGGGAGGGACCCTTTTGGTTTTTGCAAAATAATGTCTAGTCATGAAAACAGGGATTTTTAAGGTCCCTCTGATCAGGAAGCTGACAACTATTTTGACCAATTCATAATCCTTTTTTATCCATTTCCATTAATGAAAGTCAATAATAAATATAAAAAGGCAATTTGATATTTAAAAAATAAAAAAATTAATATTAAATTAAATTTTAAATTAGTTTTATTATTAATTAATTGGTTTAATTACGAGTCTTTTTTCAAGAGTACTAAAAAATTTATTTTTTCATTAACTGTGATCAGAGAGGCTCCTAAAAAAGCCCAAATTTTCATGAGTGATCTTATTTTACAAAAAATTTTGCAAACCAAAAGGGTCCCTCCCCCTTTGGCTTTTAAAATTCAAAATGGGCAACTTTAGTAATAAAGCCGAATTTTACTGCTATTTCAAAAATTAATTATTGGAGGATTAAATGTAATTTTACCTTCATTTTAGCATCAAATTATATTTGTTTTTATTTATTTTTATTCATTATTGTAAAAAACACTAAATTTTGCACTGAGTAAATTTTTTTGAATTAAAATATTTTTTAATTCTTAAAAATATATTTTTTTTTATTTGCGAACCAATAGGGTCCCCTCTTTGTTTTTTAAAATTCAAAATTGGTAACTTTAGTAAAAGCGCCAAAAATTCAAATAATAAAAATAAAATTAAGAAATAAACATTTTAGAACTCTTGAACAAAAAGTCCCTTAATTAAATCAATTAATTAAAATAATAAGAATTAATTTTAATTTAATATAAATATTACTTTTTAAATATCAAATTGCTTTTTAAATTTATTAATTACTTTCTATAGTGAACTTTAATTTTTTTTTAAAAGACTTTTTAAGTTTGGAGGGCTCATAAACACAGAACTCGTTGATTTGATCGACCCCGAAAAATTCAGCTACCATTCCGTAGGGAGGGTCCCGCTGCTGCTTTGCGTGCAGTTTGCAGTCGCTGTCCTGACCCTCCGGCTGACCTGCGCGCCGTTTGCGGTCGCGGTGCTGCACCTCCTGCTGACCTGCGCGCAGTTTGCAGTCGCTGTCCTGACCCTCCGGCTGACCTGCGCGCAGTTTGCAATCGCGGTGCAGCCCCTCCTGCTGACCTGCGCGCAGTGCCCAGAATCGGTTCCCCTCCTCCTGCTGCTGGCAAGCGTGCAGTTTGCAGTCGCTGCCCTGACCCTCCTGCTGACTTGCGCGCAGTTTGCTTTCTTGGCGGCATTCCCCCGGTGCTTTTGCGTGCGGTTTGCACAGTTCTCATTTTGAGGTCGTTTTTTCGGTAATACTGGAGAATTTGTGTAGCGGCGGAAAATAAATTAACAGCAAATTATTTTTTCTATTTTTTATGGATTAAAAAATATGCTTGATTACAATGGGAATGGCATTTTTAGGCAAAAAAACAAATTTTTTTAAAACTTTTTAGGTAGAAAAAACTACAACTTTATGTTTGGGTGATATTTCAATTGGAAACGAAATTAATTTAAACATTTCGTGTATTTCTGAGAAAACGTGATTTTTAGTACACAAACCATCAGTCGGATTTGTGTATACTCTCTTAAATATTGTCAGAATGACTAAAAAAAATGCCAGCCATCTTGTGAATTTTTTTTTAATCTGCTAAATCCCAGCCCTGCTCAAGAGTCTCGAGTCGAGTAGACACGAAAAATCTACAGGGTTCAATTTTACAAAGAAAAACGATGGATATGCGTTATGGGGATAACGATTGGATAAAAGAATTGTTGGGAGAGACTAAACTTTGAGGAAGGGAGGCAAATGCAAAAAGGGCAGCACATAGATAAACATATGCAGATGATTATAATGAGATGCGAGTACTTTTTTAGGAGGAGACATGAACACAGCAGAGAAAGAGAGAGGAGAGACAAAGAAAAAGAAAGAGAGAGAAGAGAGAGAAAAAAAGTGGGAGAGGGTGGGAGCTGGGAGAGAGAGAGAGAGAGAGAAAGAAAAATAAAGAGAGGAAGAGAGAGAGAAAATAAGAGAGGATGGGAGCTGGGAGAGAGAGGGGGGGGAGAGAGAGAGACAGGAAAAGAAAGAAAGAGAGAGAGAAAGAGAGAGAGAGAGAGAAAACGAGAGAGGTGGGAGCTGGGAGAGAGAGAGAGAGAAAACAAAATAAAGAGAGGAAGAGAGAGAGGAAGAGAGAGAGAAAATAAGAGAGGATGGGAGCTGGGAGAGAGAGAGGGGGGGGGGGGGAGAGAGAGAGAAAACGAGAAAGTGGGAGCTGGGAGAGAGAGAAAGAAAAATAAAGAGAGGAAGAGAGAGAGAAGAAAATAAGAGAGGATGGGAGCTGGGAGAGAGAGGGGGGGGGAGAGAGAGAGACAGGAAAAGAAAGAAAGAGAGAGAGAAAGAGAGAGAGAGAGAAAACAAAATAAAGAGAGGAAGAGAGAGAGGAAGAGAGAGAGAAAATAAGAGAGGATGGGAGCTGGGAGAGAGAGAGGGGGGGGGGGGGGGGAGAGAGAGAGAAAACGAGAAAGTGGGAGCTGGGAGAGAGAGAAAACAAAATAAAGAGAGGAAGAGAGAGAGAAAATAAGAGAGGATGGGAGCTGGGAGAGAGAGAGAGAGAGCAAGAAAAATAAAGAGAGGAAGAGAGAGAAAAAATAAGAGAGGATGGGAGCTGGGAGAGAGAGGGGGGGGGGGAGAGATAGAGACAGGAAAAGAAAGAGAGAGAGAGAGAAAACGAGAGAGTGGGAGCTGGGAGAGAGAGAGAAAGTGGGAGGGAGGGAGAGAGAGAGGGTGAAGGGATGGATGGGAAGGTTTGGGCGAAATTTGATTACCATTATGGGATTTGGCCAAAGTCACGTCCCGCTTTCTTCTAACCCTGGGGAGCTTTCAAGTGCCATTGCCAAATTTGCTTTGACGATGGTTTGCCCAGAAAAAAATAAATTTATTCTCCCCCGCAGGGGAGACGCGCCGTTCCCGTAAGCAAGTGCAATAACGGGCCAACGCACAGCCGAGAGGGAGCAAGCCCCCTGCAACGACCAATTCCCAAAAATTGGTTAATCTCTTTGCCCCGGTAAGGGCCGTTACGGAGATTAAGCCGTAAAGAACTGTAACTACACTTTGATCTTAGCCAAAAGGCCGAGAAGCGATGAACAGACAGCAAAATGTGCAACTAAAATGGAAATTAATTAAAAGAAAATTTATGGGTTTGCATATTGGTACATAGGGAGGAGCAGAGATATTGATGCAAAGAGGGGAAATAGTGTGTGTGACGGAGAGGAAAAGAAGTATGAGATGGGGAAGGAGGCAAAGAGTGTGTGATGCAAAGTTCAAATTCCGTAAAATTAAAACGGTGCTGCACAAAATGGAAAAGACAATTGATGGAAGAAGCGTGGAATGAACCATTTTTGGTGTTCTAAAATCGGGGTCAAAAGAGATTAACCACTCTTTGGGAATTGGTTGTTGCAAGGGGCTTGCCCCCGCTCGGCCGAGCGTTGGCCCGTTATTGCACTTGCTTACGTGAACGCCGACGCGTTTCCCCTGCGGGGGAGAACAAAATCTCTTTACAATTCTTTAGCCAAGCATTCTCAAAGCAAATTTGGCAATGGCACTTGAAAGCTCCCCAGGGTTAGAATAAAGCGGGACGTGACTTTGGCCAAATCCCATAATGGTAATCAAATTTCGCCCAAACCTTCCCATCCATCCCTTCACCCTCTCTCTCTCTCTCCCTCCCTCCCACTTTCTCTCTCTCACTCTCTTTCTTTTTATTTTCTCTCTCGCAGCTCCCACCCTCTACCACTTTCTTTCTCTCTCTCTTTCTTTTTCTTTGTCTCTCTCCCACTCTTTTTCTTATACCGATTTAAAAGGGCTTTCAATATTTTCCCCTCTATCCGATCTGATCATCTCTCTCCGCTCATTCTGATAACCTATTTTCCAATCACTCTGCTGATCAAATCCCCCCCTATCCTATCACTTTGCTCATTCTCACACATCAGTCGAATCATAATATTCCATTGTTTTGTCATCCTCAAGCGCTTTGGCATATGGATGCTTGAGTCTCAGTGTTTGGCGCCCGGGCGGAATGTCAATTGTTTTATTTTCCTCAAGCGCTTTGCCATGGTTACGTCTCAGTGTCAATGTTTGGGTTTGATACGGTATAAAAATTACGTGTTGGATTTTGTTCTTCACTATTGCCACAGTGTCTTTCCTGTTCACCACGATGGTGTACGGTTTTTTAACATACCAAACATAAATTTCAAATTCAAATCTAGATTCTGACGTAGATAACACGTAAACGTCTTTGCCACCGTTGTCAAAGTCATAATATGTCATTGTTTTACCGTCATCATCAAGCTCAGGACCACTTATTTTACCCAATTTTTTTTCGGTTTTTCTCCATTTCTGTTCCGCTTCTCCAGTTCCAAACGCACTCTGTTCAAGGACATTCCCAGCACTTTCAATAAAATTATACAAGAATGATGTTTTTTTTGACATGGCATTTCCCACCAAGGCGCTGTCTAATGTCCGCAGACTTTTTGGTTTACGGTGGATTATGCCTTGGATTTTCATCTTCAAAATAGCCACAGTGTCTGTTCCTTTCACCCAAACGGAGAATTTGCCGTAATACCACACGGAAATTGCAAATTCGTCCAACGACAAGAAAACTATTCCACTAAAATTAATTATATCATCAGATTTCAATGCTATGGCATATGGGTTTTTGCTTCTCAGGGTTTGTTTTAAGGGAGAAATGCCAATCTTTTGTTGGATTTTCTGCTTCAAAGTTGTCACATAAATGGCGCTCGCTCCCTTTTTCAACTCAATGGTTAAAAGATCGCCATGCTCTTCGAGAAGCTGTTCATCCATTGTCATCACGAACACCTCATGGCCATCAGTGGATGAAGGCATTATCATCAGCATGAAAAGCATTGGCATTAGCCCAGCAGCAATGCCAACGGAGAACAGTGAAAAGCCAAAATGCTTCTTCATTGAGGGAAATATGTTGGTAATTTGAACGAATGGGGAGGGGGAAATTGGGGATGAATGAATGAATGTGGGGACTGAGGTCAAGGGACCCCTTTTATGGGGCAGAATTTTATTCAAAGTTTGTATTTTGTAGCATTTAAATTATTAGTTTTTGTTCGGCACTCTAAAAAAATTGTATTTTGTAGCATTTAAATGATCATTATGCAAAAAATTATTCTGCATGGACCATAAAAAATGATCAGCTTTAACGCCGAACGCCTATTTCGTGTTTTGTAGCATGTAAATGATCACTTTTGTTTGGCACTTTTCAAATGTTATATTTTATAGCATTTAAATGATCACTTTTTGTTCGGCACTTTTCTAATCAAATATTTGTATTTTGTTTCTGATCTTCTTATCCAGTTTGTAGTTGTCAAAAAGACATCAAATTGCATAAACTACAAAGAAATAGGCCCAATATCATAAGAAAATGGCATGGATTATGCATATGCTAATTGTAAATTGAATCGATCAATAAAATAATAAATGGCAATAAAAAAAATGAAATATTTTTATAATACAAATACCTAATAATTAGGGACTCCTTTTTTTCCTTTTTTTTGCCTATTTCAAGGTTTTTGTGCCTAATGTGCCCAATTGATCCAGAAAATTTAATATTTTTTCTTAAAAAATTTTTGGAATTTAAAATATTTAATAATTTCATTTACAACTGAAAATTTTTATGTGTTTTGCTACCTAAAAAGCGTTAACAAAAAATTTTATTTGCCTATTTTTGCCTATTTGAGGATTTTTGTGCCTATTTAGTGCCTATTTTGCAGTTTTTTTCTGCCTTTTTAGTTGAACACGTAAAAACCCTTAAAATTTAAAGGAACTTTAGGTCAAGCGATTCTAAGATTTATTTAATACTAATTTTTAAAAATTACAAAATTTTTATTTTTGCTGACAGATTTGTAGTAGAGACCGGCCAACTGGGACCGGAAGGATTTCGAGTCGGGACCCAGACTAAATCCCGGCCCCGATCAACCCCGAAGAATTTTTAAATTTTGTTGAGTTTAATTGATCATTTTTTGTTCGGCACTTTTCTAATCAAATATTGTATTTTGTATGTATTATATGAATAAACTATAAAGGAATTCTCGTGGATGTAAATCCATTATTTTTTTTTATTTATAAGCAAAGTGCAAAGTAAAATGAATATGCTTATTATTAAATGAATTTGATCAATAAAAATAATCAAATTGAAATAAAAGTGCTCTGTTCACTGCTTCTAATCAGTCAGTCTTTCCGGTCGCCCCACTTCTCTTTGGGCATGTTAATAATATCTGATCATAAATGTTGATATTTCTGATCGCATTTCTTCCATCATTTTGTTTAATTGTGCAAATAAATTTAAGCATTTGGTTTCTGATCAATCACCTGTCAGCAATTTTTCCGATCACTTTACGGCCACTTTCTAATGCTCACTCCCATTGTGCTTTATTCATCAGTATTTTCTTTATGATCAATTACTTAATTTTTTGAACAAAATGTTTCAATTATCTTTATGATCGCGCATCATCACCCCAATTTCCGATCATTTACTTACTAGTCAGTTGAGTTAATTCCAACAAAAAATCATCTATTTATTGCGTTTAATCTAACTTACTCACTCATTAAACGGCTTCACCTTGGCCTCCAAAAAGTAAACTAATTGTTAATTGACCCCCGAAAAGCGGGAAAATATTTTTTTGAATGAAATTCGACACCGAATTTCCACACAAAAAATAACTGTCCAAGAAATGATTTTGAGAATCAAATTTCTTCACTTTTACTGATCAGTCGAATGTATACAAAAATGGGGGGGGGGAGATCCCTTAAAATCAAATTGAAAAAGAAGTGCATCCTTGAAAGAAAAGTAAAGCCAAAAAGGAAAAAAAGGAGTTGGTGTTTGATACGACCGCCGGAAAAACATTTGTTGGCATTTCTTTGGGGGGCGATTGGACAATCAATCGTAAAAAATTCCATTATTCTTTTATGATGAAAATATATATAATACAATAGTTAGAAATAATGATTTTCTGTATCTGGGAATTTTTCGGTCATTCAACCACTGCTTTTTGAAGGGTAATTAAATTTTTTGAAATTTTATACCATTACGCTTACAAATAATATCAATGGAAATTAGGAGGATGGCCGGCCGAGAATCAGTTGACCTCGGTTTTAACTTTTCACTTTCCATCATCTTCATGGTGACACCTTCACTTCCTCGTACAATAAAAATTTACAAAATATTTGTATTATGTAGCATTTAAATGATCACTGCAAAATGAATACATTGGATTGATCAAAAAAGTAATAGAATTGCAATAAAAAAAATATTTTTATACCATTGAAAAAACCATTAAACACAATCAATCTAGACAGTCCTTAACAAAAATTTATGAAATTTATTTTTAAATTGATATTTGTTATCAAAAATAATTTTGAATATTTGAAAAAATTGCACTTTCATGGCCCTGAGCTGATCATTAAGAGTGTATTTTTTGGCCTGAGACCCGTCCAAAAATCTTCGGGTAGGATTTCGGGATCCGGGACGAGAAACACATCACATTCTTAGGCTTAGGCCTGCTTGGGCCTATGCTTAGACTTTATATTGTAAAATTTTTATTGTAGAGTTACCATTCACTTTGAAAATGATGGCATTGGAGAAGGTGGTGCCAACACCGTTTTAATGTTGACGGAATTTGATCTTTGCATGCAATTTAAAAAAGAGATAAGTGCTGGTCACCATGAAGATTTTGCAGTTTTTTTCTCTGTTCATTCCGCACACACTCTTTCGCCCCTTTCCCATCTCATACTTCTTTTCCTCTCCGCTCACACACACTATTTCCTCTGTTTGCATCAATATCTCTGCTCCTCCCTATGTACCAATATGCAAACCCATAAATTTTCTTTTAATTAATTTCCATTTTAGTTGCATATTTTGCTGTCTGTTCATCGCTTCTCGGCCTTTTGGCTAAGATCAAAGTGTAGTTACAGTTCTTTACGGCTTAATCTCCGTAACGGCCCTTACCGGGTCAAAGAGATTAACCAATTTTTGGGAATTGGTCGTTGCAGGGGGCTTGCTCCCTCTCGGCTGTGCGTTGGCCCGTTATTGCACTTGCTTACGGGAACGGCGCGTCTCCCCTGCGGGGGAGAATAAAATTATTTTGTAATTCTTCAATCCAAATTTCTCTTTTGAATAGCTGTGTGATCAAAAATAAAAAAGCGCATGCAAATGAAATTTTTATACTGGCTTAGGTTTCTGGCCTTTCATTTGGCTAAATTTAAATTTTTCCTAAATTTTCTTTTGCACAATTTATCGGATAGTCGGCGTCGGCGAGTCCGTGTTATCGGCGATAAATCAATTTTTCCTGTTTTCACTTTTTATCTAGGTATAGCAAAAATTAAATTTCGTTTAAAAATTTTAAATTTTTTTCTAAAATGTTCTTCAGAATTTTTATACGATTTATCGGCGAGTCAGCGTCGGCGAGTTGAATTGTTCCGGTTTTTAGGTGCTAAAAACTGCCCCAATAGTTCGTTTTTAGGTTCTAAAAACCCCCCAAAATAGGTGCTCGAAATGGGAAAATAGGTTGCCAAAAAGTTTCAGGTTTAGGGGTTGTAAAAGCATAAAATTTTATCCAAAAAGCAACAAAATTAAGCCAAAGAGAAAAAATTAGAAAAAACAAAAAAAAAAAAAATTTAAATCAAAAAAATTAGAAAAAAAACCAATTAAAAAATCTCTTAATTTAAAAGAAGAAAAAATTAAAGATATAATAGAAAAGCTTAATTGTATTGAGAAAAACATTTGTTTTCGTGCATTTCAGACCATATGGAGGAGCTCAGGAAAAAGATAGGTAAAAACTAAAAATATCATCCCAATTGGTTGGATGTTCAAAATGCCACAGAGCTTATGTTGGTTGTAATGCACACAAATGTCTAATTATCC
>CP049711.1:3338847-3447230 GCA_004148225.2 Heterodera glycines | reverse complement strand
GTCCTCTCTATTAGCCTGAAAAATATCAAAAATTTCGATAGGTTTCAAAAAAACTTATGGCCAAAAATATTCGAAAACCTGGCCACATGTGTACTTTTGGCCATAGCTTTGCTCAACCTTGACCAAATTTTTTGAAATTTAGCCGAGCTAATTGAGAATTCTTAGGGATATCGAATGATACCAAGTATGTCTATTTTAGTTGACTTTGACAAAAGTTATGGACAGTTTTTTGTTGAAAATTCTTATTTAATGGTTTTTTATGACGCCCTTTTTGATGGCTTTTTTTTATAACGGCTCAGCACCCTACACACCAGGGGTGTGACTTGTCTCAGAAAAGACGAGAGCGAGAGTTTGGCGAGAGGCGAGAGTCCCCAAAAAGACGAGAGCGAGAGTTTGGCGAGAGGCGAGAGTCCCCAAAAACACGAGAGTTGGCGAGAGGCGAGAGGACGAGAGGCGAGAGTTTTTCAATTTTTTTCTGTAGCCTTATTTTTTAATTTAAAAAACTTCAAAATCGTATATTAAATTAGGGGTACGGGCCTGGGTATTTGGGCAAATACCGGGTCAGGGTATTGCCGGGTACAGAAAGCCGGGTCAGAGTTCTAGTTTTTAAACCGAGTCCAAGTCATGAAAAATCCAAACAAAAATCTTTAAAATTTTTTCATGAAAATTAAAAAATATTTTCATGAAATATATTTATTTTAAAACAAACTTTATTATTTGTCCATTTTTTCCACCTTTTTTTGCGGTGCGTTTTTTAAAACTTCGGGGACAGTTGGGGTCGGGCGGTGCCGGTAGGCGCCGCCGAAAAATTTTGAAAATTGTCTTCGGATTTGTTAACAGATTTTATTCAAAAAATGACCAAAACTTGTTTTTTAAATTTTTGTTTTTAAGTCGCTTTTTTTGTGGCGCTGTTTTTTCAAAAAAACTTTTTTGGAACATTGGGTGCGGGGTCCGGCGGTGCCGAATCGGCACGGCCGATAGGCGCCGCCGGAAAAATTCTAAAATTTTGAGTGTAATATATTAACAGAACTTGTCAAAAAATGATCAAAGTTTTGGTTAAATTTGCGGTTTTAGGCTGTTTAAAAAAAGAGAAAAATAATAATTTTTAAATTGAAATATTTTTTATTAATTAAAATTTCAATTGAAAAATAATTTAAAGAAATTATTTAAAAAATTCTGTACCGTTGGGGAATTGAACCCAAGAGAAAAATAATGAAAGGCAGAAGGTTTAGCCAGCAGACCATATTTGAATTGGAGCTATCCAAAAATAGAGAAAACATTAAGGAAGGAAAGAAAGAGATTTAAGATTTTTTTTCGCGTAAATTTGAAAATTTTTCTGGCTGCTCAAAAGTTCAATCTTTAGGGGTGTATTTTCAACTCTCGCCTCTCGTCCCAAAAAACGAGAGGCGAGAGACGAGAGGCGAGAGTACCAAAAATGGCGAGAGTTGGCGAGAGGCGAGAGACGAGAGGCGAGAGTTGTCCCACCCCTGCTACACACAAGCAAATAATTTAATTTTGAATACAAATTTGAGTTTTTTTTTTTTTAATTTATTTTTATTTTGTTACCTGTCGCCATCGGCGGTTGTTCAGTGTCCTGCGCCTTTCTTATCACTCCACCCCCAACGATGGCACAAAAAAGAACAAAAAACGTTGACAACGCGGAGAGCATTAATGCATTCATTTTTAGAAAATTGTGATTTTAGGATGCAAAATCTTTAATCTCTTAATTGGAATAATTAAAAATAAAATCATTTTTACCAACAAAGCAAAAATAAATAAAAACAGAAATATTTTTAAATTAATTTTTTGAAAGAATTTCTTTTTAAATAACAAAAATTTAAGAAAAAGATCCTTGGCCTTGACTTTTGAGTTGAGAAATTCTTCGGGTTTTTGGATTTTTTAAAAAGGGTTAAATTACAGGGATGCACAAGAGTCTCGGGTCTCGAGAAATGTCTAGAGTTTTTGATTTTGGTTTCAAATTTATTGGTCTCGAGCAATCACTACGTATTATAATTGGGGATCTGAAAGAATAGGAGATATCGCCCACCATCTTCCCAGAAATAATTATATGATTTTGAAGATAAATTTAATAAAAGTACATTTTTGATCAGCCAATGCCCACACTAATGGAATGAATAATGTCCACAAAATGTATAGAAATTATGGGTGGGGACGGGCGAATTAGCGAAAGGGTAGTGACTAATGAATGACTCTAATCGAAAAGCCATAGCAAATTCCACAAATTGTTTTTTACATAATTTATGCATTTTTAATTTGCTCCGATGGACTGGGAAAATGGGAAAGTAATACAATAATTATTCTGCTGATTAATGGCTCATCGAAAAGCGATAAACAAATTCCACTAATTGTTTTTTTTTTCAGATTTTATGCATTTTTTAATTTGGTCCATTGGACTGAGAAAATTATTCTGCTGATGAATTAAGCAATTAATTAATGTATAACATTTTGAAAAAAACAATAGAAATGAAAATGAAAAATGAATCTTTACTTAAAAAAATAATTTTTTTTTAAATGCTAAAAGTTTTAATGAAATAGTGAATTTAAGAAAATGTGTTGAAATTTTTTAGAGCATTTTTTTGACCTTCCGCCAGGAAATGAAACGCCAAAAGGGCGTTGAAGACACAAATCTTTGGCACGTCCTCCTAGGGTTACTGTCGTATTCGAGAAGGGCTACGGTAGTTTCTGCGAGTTATTGACACTGATGAGTAGAGAACAAACAAAAGGCACAAAAAATTCTCAAAAACGCACTATAAAAGGCACGAAAAAATTGTAAAAAAGGCATGAAAAAGGCACAAAAATTCTCAAATAGGCATGAAAAATGCATTTAAATTAGGTGTTTTATGAGGCTTTGCGACTTTTTGTGGTTTTTCGGAAATAATTTTTTTTCTTTTCCTGTTATTTTGGGAAATCCTAAAAATTGCCATTTCTTAAACAAATCTTATTAAAAACTAAAAATTTTTAATTCTTCCGATTTTTCGAAAGTTGAGATAAAAACTCAAGTGTTGCGGTTTTTGGTCAACATTTGATTCGGCTTAATTTTTTAAATGTCCACAGCGGCGCATTTCGCACAGTGTAAAATAATTGCCGGGAATCCCGGTTCCGTTTTTGTGCCAAACGCCGGGACCAGCAGGAATGCTGGAAAAACAAATACATAAATGTTTGTGAATGGTATTTTTTGTTCTTTTCTCATTGAATTAAAATCTGTAGAAAAAAAAAATAAAAAACCAAAAAAAAATCCGAACCCTTAATTGATTAAACATAATAAAATTGATGAACCGAGACTTCGTAAAAAGTAAATTTGTTCATATTAAAATATTTCAAATGAATAAAAATAATGCAAAATGAACAAATAGAAATAGGAGGGATATTAAAAAACGATGGCACAATCATGTCATTAGTAGGGTTATAAGTTGTATGCACTAAAAACTGCCAAATAGGCGCATAAAATATGCACTAAAAATCCCTCAAATATACACTAAAAACCCGAAATTGCCAAAATATGCACTAAAATATGCTTTAAAAACTGCCAAAAATGGCTTTTAACCCTCAAAAAATGCCAAAAATTATGTATAAATTAAGAATTGACTTTAAAATTCCAAAGCAATGGCTAAGGTGCTTTTTTTAGAGAATTTTGTGGACAGATTTGTGGCGCTGATCACGAATATGACATTTGTTTTTCAAAATTTCGAATCCCGAACCCGGTTCGAACCGGTTCAAAACTCGAAAATTGAGAGATTTGGCACTATATCTTTTTAAATGATCGAACAATGACAAACTTGGTATCATTCGAACTTTCGCAAAAGGGAGCATGCGAAGACGGAGCAAGTAGTGGGGCGAGACGGAGGGCGGAGGAAGCAGTCTGACGAGCGCCACAGGCGGTTGACTGCGGGGGCCCGAAGGGCCCCCGCCAATCAGTCAACCGCCTGCGGATACGCGCGGACTTCTTCCGTAGCCCGTAGTCTCGCCCCACCTACTGGCCGCCGTAGTCGAGTGTGCGGCGGTTTTTTAGCGCAATAAGCTAAATTCAATCTTTTATATTTGACGTTCTTTTAAAAACCCCTAAAAATTGTATTTCTTTTAATTTATAAATTTTAAATTTTGTTCGAATTGAGGTTCGGGGTTCAGAATTTTGCAAAATAAAGGTCATATTCGTGATCACCGCCACAAATTACCCTAGAAAATTATTTAAAATGTCTTTTTAGTGCTTTTTATAGTGCGGTCACTTGAGTCCCAGCTAAGTTTGGCACTCCAATTCCGGCAACTTTTTCAGCCTGAAAAAGGCAAGCGCGCCCCTAATTCTATTTTTCCGACCCATTTCTAACCTTTTTACATCGATTCTGAACGTTTTTAAGCAATTTTGAGTTTGGTGACTATGATCAATATTTTCCTAAATCGTTGAAAGCCCGCTTCCGGATCAGGAAAACGAATTTTGCATAACGTTTTCACTTAAATTAATAAATTTTCTCGCTTTTAGAAAATGAAGCCCGCTTTATTACTGATATTTATTTTTCTTGTATTTTATTTCCAAATTTATTCTGCAAATTCGACTGAATCGGTGCATTCCGACGGGTAAAATGAAAACATTTAAATATACTTGGCAGAAACTGGAACCGAATAAACCAGTGGAAATCAAATATTCTGCTTCCAAATTAAAAGGAAAAGAAGTGATTTTGCAACAAAAAAAATGCAATTTATTTCGAAATAATTACAAAAGAGTATAAGTTTGTTTAATGGTGCCATTCTAGGTGCCATTTTACAGATTTACTGGCAAAAAATGGTGAACCCGAGAACAAATGTGTGATCATCAAAATTTTATAGCAACGACAGGGTTCGCCAACATTTGCGGACCGACTTTTTGCGGGTGAACCTGTAAATAAAGATAATTTATGAATGCCTAATTAAAAAATTCAATATTCCAAATAAGGTTATAGTCAATCTCGCAAAAAATCTTCCCGTTTCGTGTTCCCAAACACAAACAGGGCAAAACTCCGAGTTTCGAACTCCAAAACCCGCTTTTTGGCTTCAAGCTTCGACTTCGGGTAAATTACCCGAAGTTTCGGGAAAAATACACCCCTAACGAACGAGTTTTCAATTGTGAAAAATGCACCCTAATGATGGAACTGAGAACTTAAAATAACATTTTTTCTACTTTTTTCGAGAATTTTTTGCTAAAAACCTGTTTTTTACCAACGGGGAAATGGTTCAATAAATGACAATCCAAAAATGAGTGGAGCTAACTGATAATTGTGGCTGCTTTTTCGTTCGCCGACATTTGTGGACAGACTTTTGCGGACCGACATTTGCGCAACTTTTGCGGACCAAATTTCTGGGTTGAATTGTCTAAAAGATTTTTCCGAGTTAAACATCATTCTTGAGGAGTGATCTGACCAACTTATGCAACAACATCGAAGGTAATAAACATATTTTTTCCTGAATTTTGGTTTTCATTGATAAATACATATGTATTAATTCACTCGTTTTATAATTTTGGTTAGACATTTTTGTAACAACAAATTATAGGAATTTTCTACATAAAGGATAACTCAATTTAGTTTTGTTTGTTAATGTTAATTGTTTGGCATGCCTGATAAAAATTTCTTCAGCTAAGGGTAGAAGTGAAACACGAAAAAATTTCTTGATGTATAATTTTTGAACATACTTTTAAATGTATAAAATAAAGCGAATTTTTATTACTATTTTCACAGCTCAATTATAGGTTAAAAATATCTTGTTCTAGTAATCTCTCCGATCAAGAAATATGCCAAAGCAGACTTGTATCAGCATACCTTCATCAATTTTAATTATAAGAGTATTAAAATTTATTGAAAATTCATCGTCTCTCTTTCTTTTTTTAGACAATTCAACTCAGAAATTTGATCCGCAAAAGTCGGTCCGCAAATGTCGCCCTGCATTTTGGAGGGTCCATATCACCATTAAGTGATTAGAACAAGTTGTTGGAAAGACTTTTTTTCAGCATAAAAAGATAAACTTTGCTTCTAAATTAATGTCAAGTAAAAGGCCTAAATCTAAAAAATATCAACAACACAAAATCATTCGAATTTTTAAAAAAATTGAGCGTATTTTTAATAGAGGATGTCTTTGCCGGGAATTAATAAAATTTGAAAGGACTTATTAAAGAATTTTACGATAAAATTAACGTAATTTTTCAAAAACTATTTTACCGAGTAACATCTCTAGGAAAGCCTCAAGCTGTTAAAATTAAATTGGTGAATTTTACAAATTTATGTTATTTGTTTTTGGCCTATCATGGCATGGAAGTAAAAGGGAAACAAAGGCGAAAGCGGCGAACAACGCAACAATCGCGGGAAGTGCATCGGGCGACGACATAGAAAGTCCATTCGGATTTTCATAGTTTTAAATGGATTTTAAGACTAGGAAAAATGGAAAATGAATAAAAGTGAATAAGGGGGGGGGGTGGACAGATCAACCGACCGACAATCCATTCGAAAGGCGAACACATAATCAGCAAATTGATGTAGCTGGGAAAAATGATTCACTGAAAAAGAGATTGGACACTCGATGATTCAATGGTAAAACTTTTTATCAGAAAAATATTATATAAATATTTTGAACGAAAATTATCCGAAATTTTATTTCCACAGTTATCACATCATTTCGGCATAACAATTATAATGATGATGATGCTGATAATGGTCGTAGTAAAACTGACCTAAAAGTTTTTCGACCCACCACCTTGGACATCTCCATCTAATTTGTGATTCCTCATTTTGCGACGCTTGAAATCTTTTACAGCCAAATCTGTCCAGATATGCTTTTGCATGGTAACATGACAAGGCTTTCGATCGTTAAAAAACTCTAAAATAGGCACTAAAAAAAGAAATAGGCATTAAAAGCCTAAAGTTTATGGGTTGCAAAATGAAAAACCTATTCAAAAAAGTAACGTTTTAAAAAAAAATTTTTTCTCATGGAAATAAATAAATAAATTTGATGCTGAATTTTTGAGAAATTTTTCATTTCAGCGGTGATTTTTCTAGTAGCTTAACAAATATAAAAAACTTGTTTTTGATGCGTTTGAGGCCATTGGGAGCCGAGGAAAAATTGGAAAAAACTAAAAATCATATCTCTTACTCATAATGTTGTATTTACCACTTAAACAATTTCCTCTTGTACAAATTTGGTCAGTGCGAAAACCACTAATGCTTTTCGACAAACAACCTTGTGTGGTGGTGGTGTGAAAGATAACTTTTGCAAGGTATTGCCTGCTTTGCATTTTGCAATCCCATTTCAATTTTAAGTGCGAAAGTTCGGCATTCTGTTTAGTTTTCAAAATTCTTACAGCCGACGCGCAGGAGATAGGCCTTTTCATGGTAGCATGACAAGGCTGTAAGCGAAAGGTTTTCCTTAACGAATAAAGACATTAATTTAAGCAAAGAAAAAAATTTAGTACCAGCCGAACATTTTCCAAATGTACAAATTTGGTCAGTGGTTTTGCACTGTTTTATGACAAAGACATCTGCAGGGTTTTCACTTCCACTTGAGTTAATTGCGCCGCTACAACAGTTTGAGTGCTTGAAAAGAATTAAATTTTGTTTGGGTTTATCTCAAACTCAAATTTCGCCCAGTCCAGGACGGGACCCAGGAAAACTCCGAATTTCCAAATTTCTGCTATTGATTTTTGGCTTTCCATGACATTGAAGTAAAAAGGAAAAAAGACGAAAGCGGCGCACAATGCAACAATCGGCGGGAAGAGCATCGGACGACAACGACGACGGGAAGAGTCGTTTGATTTTTTTGAGTATATATAATTAAACTTTCGAAAAAATGGAAATTGATTTAGTACCAGCCGCACATTTTCCAAATGTACAAATTTTGTCAGTTGTTTTGCACTCTTTGATGGCAAATGCTGCTGCTGGTTTTTCTAGGCCACTGTTGTTCATTGCTCCACTCCAACAATGGAGAGCTTTGAAATAAAAACAATTAATGATTTTATCCAACTAATTTTAACTTTTTGTTTTATATTTGAAAAAAATCAATAAATTGGTTGGGGTCAGCAGGCGGTTGTTATGTAATAGGCCTTAGCTTTTTATTATTGTTTTAAATTCTTTTCTTTTTTCTTATTCATTATTCCGTTTCTTCATTTTTCCACCCGTAATTTAATCTTCTTCCTTCAGGAGGAAGTTCGTCGCCACCTCTCCAAATGATGTCAATTTCTGCGGCTTATTTCCGCTTTTAATAGGTGAAATTGATTCATCGGTTTTTTGCTTAACATTTTCATACAGCATTCGCTTCTCTTTGAGATTTAAATAAATTTCATCATCAAAAAGCACTTTTCGGATCCTTTTTTTTTCTTCATTGCTTCATTAATTTCATCGGTTCCTTACTTTGCTTTCACATATTGGATTTTCTTAATTTTACTCTCGACCGTTGCTTCTCCCAAACTCTGTCTCCGCTCTCCATCCCCCCGCGCTCCGCCCATTTTTCCATCGTATCTTAATCAGCAAAAAGTGTGTACAAAAAGCATCTCCTCCTCCGCCCTTCCCTGGCAGCGCGGAAACGGAGGGGGAGCAGGGGTGTGCGAAATTTCGTGTCGTTTTCGTGTCGTTCCCTTTTTTCGTCACTTTTTGAGTTTCGTTTTCGTGTTTTCGTTTTCGTCCGTCAAAAAATTTTCGTTTCGTTTCGTTTTCGTATTTAAAAATTTTAAATTTTCGTTTCGTTTTCGTTTTCGTCAAACGGAATTTGGACGAAAAAGACGAAAATATTTACACCCTTAAGAATGACTTTTTTTGGAAAAAATAAGTCATCTCGTATGTTACATGCCACATTTTTCTTTAAAATTCATTGAAAATTTCAAAATTTTCTAAGTCTGCCATTAAAATTGCCAATTTTCAGTGAAAAATGTAAAAAGGTCAAAAATTAAAATTTTCCTTATTTTTGTCAAAAAATAGGCTCAAAATCATTTTTTAAATGCAAGTTTTTTGTTAGCTAAATGCTCATTTTTCAAATTTTTCTGTTGGGAGCCCTGTATTTAATTAATTTCAATTTTTTCCGGCCTCTCCTATGTGCACAGCCGGACACCAACCCTCTAAAAACTTTCAAAATAAAATTTTAAAAAACCAAATAATAATAATTTTCTGTGGCAAAATTCAAATTTTTAAATTTTTTTTTGTTCGAATTCGGGTTTCTGAATTAGAAATTAACTTATTAGAGCCATATCAGCCTTTCCAACTACTAGGATCTTCATTCCCTTAGTTTGAAGACACAATTTAAAAATTTAAATGTTTTTATTATGGATTAAATAAATACAAAAAATTTTCGTGTTTTTCGTTTCGTTTCGTACGAAAACGGTTATTTTTTCGTTTTCGTGTTTCGTTTTCGTCCAAGAAAAAATTTTCGTTTCGTTTTCGTTTTCGAGTTTTAAAATTTTAATTTTCGTTTCGTGTTTCGTTTTCGTGAAAAATAAAAATTTTCGTTTCGTTTTCATTTTCGAAAACTATTTTTTTGGTTTTCGCACACCCCCTGAGGGGGGGGGGGGAAGAGAAAATGGCCTATAGAATGATCTCCTAGCAAAGCATCACTTTTCACTTTTTAATCGGACACTTTTATGACAGAATATATAGTATTTTGCATAAAACTTTTTTAAACAATTCGCTTTTTGAATTCAAATTTTTTGGGCCAGGCGCCGCCGGGAAAAATTTTTGAAAATTTGAGTTTGGTTTGTTAACAGATTTACATGAAAAAATGACAAAAATTTTGCTATTTTGATCTACGTTTTAGAGAAAAAATTTAAGCCTTTTGTACTAGGCGACGCTGAAGAAAAACTTAAACTTTTAATGAAATTTATTAAGAAAATTTTTTGAAGTTTTCATAAAATTTGGAAATCTTTTTTGGTAAAAAAGTTATGAAAATGTTACTCAATTAAGTATGGGTTTTTGGTCTTTTTAACAATTGAAATTTCCCCAAATTTTCAAAAATCCAAAGTTCTATCTTGAAAATTTTGAATTAAAGACATTTAGCTAAAAATAATTATCAATTTTTTCAAGTTTTGGGCAGTTTTGCTGGTGAAATTTAAGCCCGTTTTAGCCCGGTCAAATTGACCGGGCCCAGGACCGGGCTTATCCAAGCATAAATCAGCAACTTTTCTTTTAAAAGATAAGATCTAAAAATAGCTTTGAACCTTGATTTAACAGATTCTGACTATTTTAAAGAAAGGAGCTCAAAATACCCCATTTCTGCGTTGGAATTTTTCGATTCTTATGTCAGTATCCCTGACTATAAATCATTATTTTGGCGTGTTGTCACAATTTTTTGGAAAATTTCTCAACAAAAGTGTAATAAAATCAAAAACACACCCCTTAAGAAACAACCGAAAAAAATTCAAAAAATACACCTCAAATAATCGAAATAAAAATTTTTTTAAAAGTACACCCTCGTGCAAATGTCCCCCTCCGATCCATTTGGAGAGGCAAACCGACTCATCCGTTTGTGTTCCCCTTGGTGTCCACCCGCCCGGGGGGGGGGGCAGCGAACGCATCGCCCGCAATTGATAGATGGGTTTTAGGAACATTTAAAAACATAGACCCACCATTAATGGATGGACACATATAAGCAGTCCTTTTTACATATAAAAAGCATTTTTTGAATAATAACGTCAAATAACAAAATGAAAACTACTTTAAATGGACAACTACTATATGTCTTTTGAATATTTTTTTTTTTTTTATTAAATTGTTATAAAATCTAAATTTTGTAGTATTTTGTCGACATTTCGTATAGAATTTTTGCATTGCTTTCCAATTGGACAATTAGTCAATAAGCTTTTTCAAATATTATAAGAGACAGGTTTGATGCATTTATTCGGGCCTAAAAATTAATTATCTAATTAGTTTTTCAGCCTACAATTAATTTGAAGCCATATTTTCCATCTTTCATAGTTGGGTTCATAATTCCATCATTAATCCATATGGCATTAAACTAAAGATTTTGAAAAATTTCAAATTTTTGTCACCCGATTTGCTGGGGGCCGCAAATATACAAGATGCAAAGTCTGGGAAACCATTGTTGGGTCTGACGTTGCAGATTAGGCGCCACCGGGAAATTCTTAAGGATGAATAAAAACTACAAATTATCCTAATGAATAATTAACAAATTCATGAGCAAATTGGCGTAATTTGTCGATAATTGAACAAATTTTAATTTGACTTTAAAATGGAAACAGAATTTTAATTTTGTCGAAACCAGGACTCTAAAATGTCATTATTTGGAAGTTTTTCTTATTTCAGGTCACCCCTAGCTTTTTTAAAATTTTTTAATATTCGCTGATATTTTAATGGGTGTGTGCGTGTGCCGGTGCTACGTCATTTCGCGACAAGTGCAAAAAGGGCACTTCGCGACAGTGCAAAAATTGGGCACTTCGCGAAAAATGCAAAAATTGGGCACTTCGCGACAGTGCAAAAATGGTGTAAAAATGGGCGTTTCGCGACAGTGCAAAAATGGGCACTTCGCGAAACGTGCAAATTTAACCGAAAGAGACCGGGCCTCATCAGTACGGTGTCTCTTTGGGTTAATTTATTTAAATTAATTATTATTTGTGTTTCGGCCCTAAACCGTATACACACAAAGCCACAGCAATCAAGCAAAGCAAAATAAATTTTATTAAGCAAACTAAATATTTTATATTGGTTTTAATTTAATCTTTTAACTAATTATATTTGAATATGATTAATCAACGTAATTTGTTAGTAGTATTTTTTAAATTTATTTTGAGTTTGCAAGGCTTCAACATTGCATTATTCTGTGTAGAATCAGTTACACAAATACAAGTCTAAACGTTTTCCTTCGATAACATCTCCAAAATTTCATCCAAAATTAGGGCAAATGAGGCCCCTCCGGCAGCTCCGATGAGAGTGATAATACGGTTTTTCAGTTTAAGGGTTTTTAAGGAATTTAATAACATTACGGGGTTGCAACAGCAAGAAGAAAGAGAGTAAAGAAACAAAAAAATAATAATTTTCATTTTGACTATGAGGAGTGTGATTTTTGCAGCTAATCAGATTACTTAAATAATGATTGATTGGTCACAGTTATATTTGGTGTAGAAACTGTTACAATAAAAGAAACCTAACGGCTTGAAAATGTTGAAGCCTTGCAAACTCAAAATAAATTTAAAAAATGCTACTAACAAATTACGTTGATTAATCATATTCAAATATAATTAGTTAAAAGATTAAATTAAAAACCAATATAAAATATTTAGTTTGATTAATAAAATTTATTTTGCTTTGCTTGATTGCTGTGGCTTTGTGTGTATACGGTTTAGGGCCGAAACACAAATAATAATTAATTTAAATAAATTAACCCAAAGAGACACCGTACTGATGAGGCCCGGTCTCTTTCGGTTAAATTTGCACGTTTCGCGAAGTGTCCATTTTTGCACTGTCGCGAAACGCCCCATTTTTACACCATTTTTGCACTGTCGCGAAGTGCCCATTTTTGCACTGTCGCGAAGTGCCCAATTTTATTGATTTTTATTTTTGCACTTGTCGCGAAATGACCTAGCACCCGTGTGCCGACAAAAGCCCGCCCCGAAAAAATCCCGCCTCAGCCAAAAAACGACAAAATCCCGCCTCAGCCAAAAAACGACAAAATCCCGCCTCAGCCAAAAAACGACAAAACACCGCCCGATCGAGGCGGGATTTTGTCGCTTTTGGCTGAGGCGGGATTTTGTCGGGGCGGGATTTTGTCGGGCGGGATTTTGTCGCGGCGGGATTTTGTCCGCGCATCGGTGTGTGTCTTCGGGTATGGCTAGTGCAAGGTCGTAGGCAGGGAGCGCTGAGGGGCTAAAGCTCCCCCCCCCCCCAGAAACCCAAAAAAGTAGAAACTTCAATAAATTTTTTGAAATTTTAAGCCATTTTCTTAGCAAAATTGCCTTAAAATACTAAAAAAAATTTCCCAAATGCGGACCAAAATTGAACAATAGAAATGTTTGGGGAAAAACGGCTAAAATTTTTGAAAATTCACACCCGAGTTCGGGACTTCAAAACCAAAAAACACCCCTACAAAAAATCACATTTTCTCCGAACAATTTATTTTAGCACCTAAAAACCCTAGCTCTAGTGATGGCTATGGCAGAGACATTTTATTTTCATAGTCTTTCTCTTGCAAAGTTTGGTAGATTTTTTGAGTGACCGGGACATCCGAAAATTCACTGAAACTGGATTAAAAAAAAACTCTGATGGTGGGAAAATTTTTTGGAAAATTGAGTAGGCGTATAAGAAAGAGACATAATTAATTTTCGTATAAAAAATCCAATTTTAAATTAAACTTTTTTGTGAAATATCTTCTAAATGAATATAAAAAATTTAATTTATTGTAAATATTAAATTGAGGGACCGAGAATTTTAAGAAAATCGGGACCGGGCCCTGCATTTTCTATGGACAAGGAAGCAAATCAACCGTAAATTTTCCAAGAAAAAAGTTTTAAAAATAATAAAAACAAAACCCTTTGCCTTTAATTTAAAATTAAAGAAAAAAAGAAGAACATTCCACTAAAAATATTAAAACATAACAAAGCAAAAAATACTCAAAATTAATTTTTTGTTTTTAATTTTTGTAAAGCCTAAAGGCCATATATTTTGGTGTTGGGGCGTTAGTCAAAAAACCATCAAATGAAAAATTATTGTGACCCGAGACTGGGAACTAATTAAAAGATACCATGATTGCGCACCTTATGGATTCTTATTGCAATACTTTTATTTGTTAGGGTCAGATAGCTTCTCCGTAAGTATATTGCACAAAATTTTAATTAAAAGCATTCAATTTTAAATTAGGCAATGTCTTGAATTTCCGATTAGTGGTGGCGGTGTTTGATGATTTGAAACTTTGATTTGGAACTGAAATTTTAGCAAAAGATTAATTATACCTCATTTTGGTAATAAATTAGGATTCAAACCCCGTGGCGGGGTGGTTTTTCGCGGGTCGGGGGTGGTGCTTTGAAGTAGCTCCAAATCAGTGATCAGCTTTTGTTGTTGTTGTTGTTGTTGTCTTCCCGGGACGTGGCACCAAAAATATTGCTTTGTAGACAAACAATATTAATAAAAATTTTTTTGGTTGGTCGGCAAAAAGACAACAGACAAAATATGGATTTCTTTGAGAATGAATTTAACAAATTTCAGTCGGTTATAGTTGAGAGTTTCTCTTACTTTTAAGTAAGCTTCTAAACCCGTGGCGGGGGTGGTTTTTCGCGGGTCGGGGGCGGTGCTTTGAAGTAGCTCCAAATTCACAAAAAACTAATTTTTATTTTGTCTAAAAATGACGAAATGTAGTTTGTTTTTCAGTGCACAACAATTTTGTCTTTGAACAGATGACCAGCTTTTTCCAGTTCTTAGATCAGTGATCAGCTTTTGTTGTTGTTGTTGTTGTTGTGTTCCCGGGTCTGGCACCAAAATATTGCTTTGTAGACAAACAACATTAATAAAAATTTATTTGGTTGGTCGGCAAAAAGACAACAGACAAAATATGGATTTCTTTGAGAATGAATTTGACAAATTTCAGTCGGTTATAGTTGAGAGTTTCTCTTACTTTTAAGTAAGCTCCTAAAATGACTTCCTGGGAAATTCTTTCCAAAGAATCGGCTTTGTCTAGATTATTTAAAATGCAGTATGAAAAAATTGTTACAGTCAAAGTGAATTTATATACTGTTTTGTTTTGGTAGGGGAAGGGTTCGGATTTTAAAATTTGGTTCGTTACTTTGGAAATTCCTGGGTAAATATGTACTATTGTAAAGGGGAAGTTTACCCTGCTTTCAAGCTCGGTAATAATTTCTTCGGGTGTTAAAACTGGAATTTCTACAATAGGCACAAATTCTTCAATTTCTTCAATAATTTCTTCAAATTGATCAAAATTTTCAAAATTCTCTCCTTCTTTTTCCAATTCCGAAATTAATTTCTTTGAGCGACACAGTTTGACGTTTATTTAGTCACAAATTTTTGTGACTTGGTTTTAAATTTGTAATTTTTTCTAAAAAAATTTTATTAACAATATGATCACAGTATCAACAATAGTGCTCAAAAATCTAGGTATCTGATCGCCTTCAAATAATGTCAAAGAAATCAATCTTTTTTCTCGAAATTGTTCGCACTAGTGGACGGTTCGTCTTCTAGCGGGATTTTGAATGTCTTACGGAGGAATTCAGCTGTTTTTGTTGTCCAATCAAAAAACGGTGGTGATGTGTAAGGTTGTCCTGAAGTTATTCACAATGATCAATGCTTTGTTCTTTCCAGCAAAAATTTTTTCCGTTTGTTTGGTAACAGAGTTGATACGTTTTTGTTCTTTTCTCTCACAATTGGCCACGACACGATTCCAGATATCGTCGTGTGTTGATTCAAGTGAGTTGAGTTCTTCCAAAAATTGGTTGTTAATTTCTGGAGAGAAATTCGAACTCGGGAATAGCTGATTATATCAGTATTCCTGTTGAAATCGACCTTTTTTTGACTTCACAAATTGCTTCAGATAACTTCTTAGCTTGTGCGATTGTCTCTTCTTGTCTCAGCTTTTCCAAAACCAATTGGGTTTCTTGGGACAAGAGTGGCGTATCTACAATTTTATTCAGAATCAGAAGTATCCGATTTTTTGAATAACTCAAAATTTTTGTAAATTTTAGATAAATAAATTTTTGCCTTGTTTCGCTCAGAAATAGTGATGATAGCCCTTGGATGCTTTGCTCGTTTTATCAGAAATTGCGGCTTTTTACCGGTGTTTGGATTTGGCTCTTCCTTCTTTTCTTGGTCAGCGTTGTCCGACACTTTTTTGGCCTGTTTCGGTTCCTCACTCTTCTCGTCAATTGGGGCTTTTCGTTTCACTGAATTTTTTGTTTATTTTGTTTGTTTGTGATTTTTGGTCTTGATTTGAACTAAAGGACTAAATCAGACTTTTGATTGATGAAGAACAGTTTTGATGATGAACAGTCTTTGTAGTTTGTTTTTCAGTGCACACCAATTTTGTCTTTGAACAGATGACCGGCTTTTTCCAGTTCTTAGATCAGTGATCAGCTTTTGTTGTTGTTGTTATTTTTGTTGTTGTCTTCCCGGGTCGTGGCACCAAAAATATTGCTTTGTAGACAAACACTATTAATAAAAATTTATTTGGTATGGTCGGCAAAAAGACAAAAGACAAAATCTTGAATTTGATCAAAATTTCTTGATTAATCACGATGCTTGGACGTGCATTGATTCAGAGCGAGTTGATGTGTTGACCAGAGCAGAAGAGTTTTGTGTCGATCACTGATTGAATGAAGCATGCCACTGGTACATCTGAGAGGGTTTATATAGGCCTGAAAAAAGGGGGTGGTGGGAATTTGTGGCCCATTTGGCCAATTTTTATTACCAGGCCAATTTGGCTTTTATTTATTTATTTCTGTCTTTTTGTTATTGTGGCCCATTTGGCCACTTTTATTACCGTGCCAATTTGGCCTTCCATTTTATTTATTTATTTTAATTTGTCCCCGCTCGTTCCATTCAGATAATTTGATTTGTTTTTACTTTTTCTTTATTCCATTTTAATGTTATTATTTATTATATTAAAACAAATATTATATAATAAATATTATATTTATTAATTTATTATTAAAAATATTATTATTATTTCATATTAAATGTGATAATTTATAAATAATCGATTTTTATTTTTTAAATACATTGTTTGATATTTATTTTATTTGATATTTATTTTTATTTATTATTTTATATTTTTTCGGATGTCCGACAAAAATCTATAAAAAAATACAAAAATTTGCGCTCTTGTGCTAATTATAAAGAAAAAATACGAGTTTTAGGGGGCCGGCGGTGTCGATAGGCCGCCGGGGGAAAATTTTAAGAATTTATATAAAGTTTGTAGAAATTAGCCAAAATTTTCAGTAATTTCCCTCTAACCACTAAAACACAAATATATATTAAAAAATAAAAGCAAAAATTACTTTGTTCATAAAATTTTGTTAAAATGTTTAAAAAATTCAAAATTTTATAAATTTTTGCCTTTAATCCCACGAATATGTCGCTCGAACTCTATAATGTTTTTAAAATCATTTTTAATAAATCTGGATAAGTTCAGATTGGGTTTTGGGCGTTATTCAAAAAAACATCAAAACGGGCATACTCAAAAAATAGCAAAATATACAAACGCTACCAATTGTCGGTCGGGGTTGTTTTCGCGTGGCCGTTTTCGCGTGGCCATTTTCGCGTGAGAGCCATTTTCGCGTGGCCGTTTTCGCGTGGTTGCATATAAGCGAATTTTTTTTATATTTTGAAAAAAATTTTCACTCCCGTTTTACTTCGGGTGCTTAATTCAATCTATATTTAAGTGAATTTTATAAACTAAATTAATACTGACAAATTATTATACAGTCTAATAATTTTTCACGGTCTAATGCTTTGCTGATATTAGTGTAGACTCACCATTCCAAATGCAATTTGGTATAAAATTGTTTTCTCTCTTTCTGGCAGGCTTATTTATCATAATTTAAAAAAATTTTCAACCCCTATTACAGAATTTTTTCTATCCCCGCCCCCGAAAAGGAAAAAAAGAAATGTCGTGATGCCGATGGTCGGATTCTGTGTCTCATTCACGTTGTCAATACTTGAAGTTGTTAATCTTTACAAGCATAAAAAAGTTGACGCTTTTGAATAAATAAAAGCAAAAAATTGTTTGAAATCGGGTTTGGGATTCGAAATAGTCGAAATGTATGTTCGGCACCCATCCGACCAATTTCAATCCTAATAGGCACTCACGCGAAAACGTACCCCACGCGAAAACGGCCACGCGAAAACGGGCCCCACGCGAAAACGGCCACGCGAAAACGTCCTGGCCCCACCAATTGTGTGTCTTATTAGCTACATAAATTCCATTCACAACATCATAAATAATTATTAAATTGGTAACGTGACAATTTTTCTTTGCCTTTCTTAACAATACTTTAAAGAATTTTAAATTTGCGAAATATAAAATTAATAACTAGGGATGGGAATTTTATGTATATATTTTTTCCTGGCTTATCATATTTTGGACTTTTTCGTTACATGTTTCGAAATTATTGTACATCTTTCATTTTTACATATTTGCGGCTTTTTGTGAATTTAGGATAAATTTTTTTTGAAAATGTACTCCTAAAAATCGGTAAAAAAGAGATATTCAAAATTAATTTTCAAAATACTAAAAGATTATTTTAAGCCTATTTAGGGTCATTTTCATGGAAAATGTTGGCATATAATCAAAAAAGGTTATCGCCTCTAAAATCAATTTTTATTGCCTTTTCATTAAAGAATTTTTGCATTTTTATTGAAAGATTTATTAAGTGCTAAATATTTGCAAAATATTGACAAAACCCCAAAACCAAAATATTAAAGTAAATATTTTTTCCAAAAAGCCCAAAAATATTTTATTAAAGAGTACACCAAATGACAAAATTTAAGCGAAAAAATGCGTGTTTGAGCTCCTTTTTCAATCGAATATTTGAATTCGTCAAGAATATATAAATATTTGCTTATTTCATGAATGAAAATTTTATTGATTTGAGAAAATTATGGTTATAGTAAAAATTCATGTTTTAATTTGTATAAACTAAACTACCACGACTACAAATTGTGTTCTTACAATAGACAAGTGATGTTGTAGGCTTGGTTAATGTCGCTTATAAGTCCATCCAGGTTAATTGGCCCAGTGAGGACACCCTCACTCATTGGACCGCCTGAAAACGCAAAATTCTTAGTAATAATACACCACTTTTTATTTGTTAGTTTTTATATTATATTGTTGTGAAAAATTTTAAGAGCAGAAAAAATTCTAAATCTTTTTACCTAAAAACATCTCGAGCAATGCTTCGAATTGATTTCTGGTGTATTTTTCCCTCGTTTGGAAGTCAGTTCGTCCTCTGCTTTTGGTTCTTGGATCCGCGATAGTCGTCATCTTAACGTGTTTAAGTTATATTTTATTTATTTAATGTTATTTATTTTTAAAAAGTCATCAGAAGGGCGAAAACACTTACTCTGACGTTTTATACATATTTTCTACATATTTTAGGCTTTTACGGACTTTTAAGTTCCAATTTTTAGGTTTTTACATATTTTTCTGAGCCCTCACTGAACTGAAAAATCTACGCACTTTGAATTTCAAATACCGAGAAGTTTTCCTTTTAATTCTGCCGCATGATTAATTAAAATTAATTTAAAATTTGGGCGACCCAACGCGGGATTCTCAAAAGTCCAAAAAATCTAATTTGAAATTAAAAAGACTTTTTTTGTTGTGAAATATGATGTTATAAATGAACTTAAAAAGTTGAATTATTGTAATATTGAAAACGAGGGACTGAGAATTTTAGGAAAAATCGGGACCGGGCCCTGGATTTTCGATGGACAAGGAAGCGGGAACAACCGGGAATTTTCCAGAAAAAAAGTTTAAAAATAAGAAAAACAAAACCCTTTGCTTTTAATTTAAAATTAAAGAAAAAAGAAGAACATTCCACTAAAAATATTAAAACATAACAAAGCAAAAAATACTCAAAATTAATTTTTAATTTTTTCAATTTTTATAAAGCCTAAAGGCCATATTTTATATAAATTAGAACGGGCGAGATCAAAGGACTTTTATACGGTTTATGCACCACAATTTTTTCATTTTTAAAAAACCTGCCACCAGAAATCGGAAATGAAAAGACATTAATTGTTGGTAAAAAAAACTGCTAACCAACCAGCTTTCAAAAAAAAAAAAATTTCTGTTGGGTGTTTTTCCAAACTTTTGGCTGGTGGATGAAGCCAACTGCAATTTGTACAAAAAGCAACCAATCGCATGATTTTTATTAAAAAAAATATACAAAAATCCACCAAACATGGCCATTTTTGGACAAATTCCATTAAAAATTCATTAAAATTTCTAAGCATGCCTGTCGATACCGATGCCTCCCTCCCATACATAAGATTTTGAAAAATACAGAAAAATTTTGAAGGCAAAAAGCATAGTTTCAAAATTAACTAATTGCTTTATTTGAAAATAAATGGAGTTTAAATTTGCTTATTTTGCAGAATTTATTATATTTAATTTTGTTTTAAGTTTGGGTTTCATGACATGAAAACACAAAAAAATTATGATATTGCATTCGAAAATAAAATTATTATTTTTTTTTGTATTTTAGTTGGAAAGATACGGCCTTTTGGTCATGTTAAGTCCCTGTTCCGTGTTTTTTTCAAAAATTCGGTCCCGTACTTCTCTAATTTTTCGTCAGAAATACCCAAACACATAATTCTGATTTTTAATTCCTAAAGAAATCGAAACACGGGTAGCCTTTTTAATAAAAACAAAAAAAAAAATTTTTATAAAAAAATAATTTTTAAAGAAATCATCTCGAAAAATAATCCAAATACCCAGTTAGTAGCAAAATTAATGAAATATCGAAATCCGTAATCAGTAATTACGTTCAGCTTTGCAAGGGAAAACTTTATAACGAGAATACTGATAATCGTCTTACAGAAATGTGTTTAATCAAAAAAGTCAAGAACTCATAAGTTGACTAGAAAACAGGATTGATATTTCTAGTTTTTTTAATACATAATATTATGGAAAAATTTGTATTCATTCTTTAAGGGTCAAAATGTCATTGTAATGGAGAAAGCACTTCTGATTACAATAGGTCACAAATTATTTTGGTCCTATGTATGTTTTTGTACATGAACGAAAATTTTTAAAAATTATTCAAAAATATTAGCAAGGAAAGAATTGTATATATATTTTTTGGTTTGGTTGGGAATGAATAAATTAATCTTCCTAGTCCGGCGTCGTTTTGTGCTCCGCTGCGTATGCCCCCCCCCCCCCGCACCCCACTCGTCGACGCAATGAGTGACCATTTAATGGCGGCGACAAATCCATTAGGGGAGGCAAATCGATCCACCCATGCGTGAATGGATGAATTACAAATATTTTTAAAAATTCAATTTTTTGCATAGGTTTTAATAAATAGAAAAAATCGTTCCAATGCATTTGAAAAGAACTATTAATCTGCTAACTTTCGAAATTTTTTATTTATATACAAAAAAATCAGGGCAAAAAAAGTTCGAAAGACTAGGTTTTTGAGTTGGAAAGCGAGTTTTTTCAAGGCATCCCTGCAAACAAACTTAAAGGCTCTGAGAATTACAAATAAAAGAAAATAGCAAAATCACTAATCCAAATCCAAACAACAAAAAATCTCACACTTTACTTTATCTAGATTTTTCGCTTAGTTTTTGTTTTGTCCAAATTCTGTTTTTCAATAAAATTCTTATTAGAGCATGGCATTTTCAAAAAAAGCCTGGGCATGGAACACGATTTTCATATTGAGAAATGGTTTTTTTATTATTATTATTTTGTATAATTTCTTTAAATTTACAAATTTTATTATTTTTCGGTTTCAAACATCTTTTTTCCATAAATAATCAATGTCATTTTCACGACATGTCAGAAACAGTAAAAAAATTATTTGTTTGTTGAACAGATGGACAACGCCAAATGGCACATACAGTAGACCAACTCGTATTGGAGAACCCCGAAATTTACACATACTGTAAAACGGGGTTGGGTATGGCGGAGTTACTTTGGCGCGGGACATTTGGCACCCCCCCAAATATAAATTGTTGTACTTTTTCTTCTGAAACCTAACAAAAAAAATATTGAATATCATTCTATAGGTCTAAAATATCATGCTATAGGTCTAAGAGTTTTATATTAGTTCTATAAACTTTAAAAAAATTATATTAGTTTAAAAAAGGATATGGCTCACGGCGCCGAAATGGCAAGGAAAAGTCAGTTTTTTGAGGTTTTCAGCCAAAACTTTTTTGTCTCGGCTAAATTTTTTGAAATTTTTCAAGCGCTTTAAAGTCATACAAAGTTTATTTAATTTAAATGACAAAATTAAATTGTTATAGCGTTTGACGCCATAGTGGACGAAATTCCCGTAAAACGAACTTCAAAATTTTTGGAAACCACCAAAAAACAATTTGTGGTAATAAATAGGGCTGGGAATTTGATGTAAGAAAAAAAATCGCAAAAATATGTAAAAAAAAAAGCCAGAATATGTAAATAAAATTTTGAAAATGGTTTTGGAACAATTCTTCGTAAAGGGTGAAATAGGCAAAAAAAAGCCAAAAAATGACCTAAATATAAACACCTTTTAGAATTTAAAAATTCATTTTAATATCTCTGTTTGGGGGAAAACCGATTTTTATGGATACATTTTCAAATTTTAATTTTTCACAAGAAATTTCTTTAAATTCTTAAAAATTCCCAAAATATGTACAAAAAAAAAGTGCGAAATATGTAAGAAAAAGTGTAAAATATGTAGAAAAACCAAAAATAAGTAAAAATATATAAATAAAAGTCCCAAATTTTAAAGCGTTTTTCCTACTATTTAGAGCATGGAGGGCTCCCGGACATTTCGACAATGACCGTTTCGCCAATGACCGTTTCGACAATACCTTTTCGACAATGCCATTTCGACAATAAAATTAAATATATATTTTTTAAATAAAATTCAAATTTCTGCAAAATTATATGGACGGTGCGGATTTGGGATCAATATAAAAAAGTTTTTTTTTCGTTTTTTTTCAAAATAGCATTATGAGAATGGCTTTAGTTTGTCAATTTTCGGCGCAAATTGCTTATTTTTATTTAATTAAAAATTGAAACATTGTTTTACACCTAAATAGTTGATAATGAATTAGAAGCTTTTACCTTGAAAAAACTATTCTTGGTTAAAAAAACTCAATTTTTTTTTGTTCGAATTCGGGTCCGGAGTTCGGAATTGGGCAAACCCAGTTAAGATCCGTTATCAGCACCCTCGAAGACGCCTAAAAACTGGTTTTGAGCATAAAATTTAAAAAAAAATAATTAAAAATTAGGGACAACCATTCTTCAGGATTGCCGCCTGGGTAAAAAGAGGAAACTACAATAATTTAAATAAATGGTTTCATTTTGGATTTATATTATAGGTCCGTCTCATTTTGTCTTCTTTCTTCACTATTAATAATCATACACAATAGGCGATAGATAACATTCATTAAATTTAAAAAATATAACTACCTAATTAAATTTTTCTCTTTAAATTTCATCAATATATTTTTTTAATTTATTTATTATTTTTTATATTCATTTTATTATATTTAATTTGATATTTTAAATTTTGGCGATATGATATAGTCGTAAATGGTCATTGTCGAAACGGCATTGTCGAAAAGTTCGGGTCGCTGATCTTGAATACGGCATCCATTTCGGCCGATTCCGAATCCCGGACCCGAACTCGAACAAAAAAGTCGAAAACTCAAATTTTTTGGATTTCAGATTTTTGGTCGTAAAAGCTTAGGCTTCAGCTTACAAGGGAAGGGCGCGAACTGTAAGTCGGAAAATGCATATGTGTGATATACCATTCGATAGAGCAGGGTCGATTTCTATTGTGAATTTTTAATATTACGCCCCCATAGGAAGAAATTAAAAAGTTATAGGGCCTCAAAAATCGAAATTTTAGCTGTATTTTCACATTAAACTGGTGGCTCAGTTGGTTAAATTCGCATTTTAGGAGCTCGGGTTCAAATCCATCAATAAAGATAAATAATTTTAATTAATGTATAATATAATTAATTGCTTTAAAAATTCATTTTTTATATTAAAATAATCTATAATAGTTTTATTTTTTTGTAAAAATAAGAATTAATAAATAAATTTAAAGGTTTGGAATTAATAGAAAGTGAAAGTGGCTGGAAATCGGCCCTTAGGCCTAAAATTTCGATTTTTGAGGCCCCATAACTTTTAAATTTCTTCCTATGGGGGCGTAATATTAAAAATTCACAATAGAAATCGACCCTGCTCTATCGAATGGTATATCACACATATGCATTTTCCGACTTACAGTTCGCGCCCTTCCCTTGTTAGGCCTAGGCTTGGGCTTCATATTAGGCCTAGGCTCGACTGTGCGCTGGTTTTTAGCGCAATACACAGTAATTTGTCTGCATTTGACCCTTTAAAAGGTCAGGAGGCCACCTTTTTCCTCAATTTTTCGAGCTTTAAACCGGTTCAAAAAACCGATTTAAAGTTAAAGCGCGTTAAAAATTTGATTGTTCTATCGTTTTCAGCGCATGCAAAACCTATAAAAGTGGTTTTGGGTGTTTTTGAGTTTGGGAGCTCAGATAAACATTTTCCTCAGTCTGTTTTGAACTAGTTGGAATTCATGTCCGGGGTTCGAAATTTTCATGTCTTTTGAAAAGAAAAAAAATTTTTTAAAAGGAGGCTACTATTACCAACGATCTTTAAGTCGTTTTTGACCAAATATGCGAAATTCGAAAGTTTGAATTTTCGACTTTTTGTTCGAATTCGGGTCGGGATTCGGAATTGGCCGAAATGGATGCCGTATCCATGATCAGCGACCTCGAAAACCCCAGAAAACTTGTTTTTATGGTAAAAATTTTTGAAACTTTTTTCTCCAAAAATGGGGGGGGGGGGTACAAACCAGACTATTACCAAGAAATTTTTCAATAAAGGATATTAGAAAAAAATTTTGATACTTAAATTTTTTTCTATTGAAAATTTTTAATTTTGCGGCGACGTTGGAAAAACATTTTTTTGAAAGTTTTCAGCGCTTTTTTGGGGGAAAAATTTGAAGAAAATCTAATTGTTAGAAACTCTCTATAAAATTTTGTGGACCAGAGCGTTTGGGCCCCCGTTTTTGGGCCCCGGGGTCGTTTGGGCCCCAACCCAACAATAGAAAAATGTGCTTTTTTAAAAATTAAGATTCTAAAAACTAAGCCTGAGGGATCCCTCGCCACTTGGCATAAGTTAGGTTTAATTAGCATTCGCTCATTTTTTACAATTTTACTTATTCCAAATCCTATTATTTTTTAATAGTTAACCAATTTGATGCACATTCTGATTTGGACATTTTTCAGAAATGGCTAATCCAATTGCAACCAAAAAACAAAAAGTAAAATTGTCTTACGAAGGCCACCTAACGGATTAATTTGATGATGATTAATGAATTAAATTTAATTTTGTGCAATGTGCCATCATTTTTATTTGCAATTTTTAATAGTTCCATTTGCTTTTTTTTGTTCATTTACATTTTTTAATTGTGAAATCTAACGCCTTCCCATGACCCGTGCTGAGACGATGCGAGAAAACTCAGTGGTTGATAAATAATAAATTTAATTATTGTATTCCTAAATTCATATAATTATTATTCATATAAATTATATTGAAATATTTTTTTGAATTATATTATTATTTAAAAATTTTAAAAATGAATAAAATTTTATTTGCTTTGAGGTTATTTATAAGCCAGGAAAATTAGAGAACTGAATAAATCATGGTTTATACCAGGGATGTGCCTCGGTTTCGCTTTTCGCCTTTCGCATTATTCGCATTTTTTGGCGTTTCGCATTTCGCATTTCGCTTTTTGGTGCGAAAAGCGACTTTTACACCCCTAAGAATTGGATTAAATTCCCATAAAATTTTTCAAAATTTTACCTATAAATTGGCTAATTTTCAGTGAAAACCAGTTTATAAATGATCAAAATTTCCAATTTCCCGGCGGCGCCTATCGGCACCGCCGCGCCCCCAAAACTCCTATTTTTTCTTAGAAAATGGCCCAAAATCGCAAAATTTGGTAATTTGATGAAAAACTGTTCTCAGCGGCGCACCAAAACTCTTATTTCTCATTAGAAAATGATAAAAATCACAAAATTTGATCATTTTTTAGTGAAAATCTGTCAACAAGTTTTAATCAAATTTTCAAAAATTTTCCCGGCGGCGCCTACCGGCGCCGCCTGCCCCCCCCCCCCCCTCTTCCCAAAAAGTTTTTTTGGAAAAAGCGCGCCTCAAAAAAGCGCTTTATTGATTTTTAAATTTGGAATAAAATTTAAAAAAATGATTTTTGCTTTATGATTTTAACTATTAAAAAGTTGTAGAAAAAATTTCGCTTTCGCATTTCGCATTTTCGCATATTTTAGCTTTTCGCATTTCGCTTTTTTTTAATTTCGCATTTTTCAGTTTCGCAAATTTCGCTTTTCGCATTTCGCTTTTTATTTTTCAATTTGGCGCATCCCTGGTTTATACGGTTTGCTTAAGGCCTAACAGCGGATTTTACATGGATAAATGAATCATAGAAGGTATAATTCCTTATACAAATGATTTATTGACTGCAAAAAAGACGTATAATTAAAAGTTTCGTATGGATATGATTTTTTTTGGTCGGAGATAGAAATACTTGTAAGCATGCCCTTTTTTTGCATTTTCCGCCCATGGATAAAAAATGATGTTTGTGCAAAAAATTTAGAACAAAATGGCTAATTTTTATATAATTTTTTTAAATTTTATATTTAAATATTAAGGCCTTAAGCAAGCCGTATAAATCATGATTAAATCCCTGCTGAAGCAAATAAAAAATTTATTCATTTTTAAAAATTTTAAATAATATTATAATTCAAAAAAAATTCAATATAATTTATAAGAATAATTAAATTTAATTATTTTATCAATCACTGAGTTTTTTCGCATTGACCTAGCACCCCCATGACCGACCCTACGTTTTATTTACCGTTTCCCAACAATTTAATTTCTGTGTACGTTTTGGGGCTGAATTTTAAAATTCCAATTAAGGTTCTAAATTTTTTTGAGGGGAGGCGGCGGCTTCTAACATGTGGTTTATGCACATTTCCGTTTGGCATTATCAAAATTTTTATTTGCGAAATTTTTTATTCGGCTCATGACAGAATTGTGCACATTTGTTGTGTTTGGGAGAATTTTTCTTTCCCTTCTCCCGCGACTCCCTCTGCTGGTCGAGAGTCTCGACTCATTTCACCCATCTATCGGCTGTTTCTTCACCATTAATCGGCTTGATTTGATTTTAATTTTTGGGTTTTATTTAGCCAATTGAAATAATTTGTTAAAAGAAAAATAACTCCATTAATATTTGGACAAAATGATAATGATTATCTAATCAAAAATAATTGAAGGGTAAAAATTGATTTTTGTAAAGTTTTTAAGAGCGCATTCAACACTTTGAATATATAAATTTGAAGGCCTAAATTCGCCTCCTATGCTATTTTTCATTTATTTTATTTATAAAATTATTTCTTATTAAATTATTCGCTTTTTGGTCCCCCAAAAAGCGAAATAAACAGCCGATTAATGGTGAGAAACAGCCAATAGATGGGTGAAATGAGTCGAGACTCTCGACCAGCAGAGGGAGTCGCGGGAGAAGGGAAAGAAAAATCTCGAAAGCGAAACTGTCACATTTTATTTAGGAGGGGAAAATATACGAAAATTAAATGAATTTGATATTTGCAAAAAAAATGAAATTGAATAATTATGGCCAAAAAAAGATAGTGATTAAAAATGAAAAGTAAGTCATGTATGAAATTTAATGTTTATTCGTTTTGTTAAAATTAATATGTTTTTTTTCTTGAGCCAGTAAATGGCTGCTTATTAATAGGGCTGCCAAAAATCGGTCAGGGACGTTTTCGTACCGCCATTTTCGTACCGCCGTTTTCGTACCGCCGTTTTCGTACCGCCGTTTTCGTACGGGGGACGTTTTCGTACCGCCGTTTTCGTACGGGGGACGTTTTCGTACCGCCGTTTTCGTACGGGGGACGTTTTCGTACGAGTTCTTGTACAAGCGTCAGATTCAATTAGAAAAACTTATGACTAACTAATCGAACCAAAATTTTATCATTTTTTAATTTCCCATTCATAAATTTAATGTAAAAAATGCATAAATTTAACAATAACAAAATGGGACAAACTAGGGTCGCATCTCATAGTTTCGGGAAATACCGGCGAGAAAATTGTTAATGTTTTCGGGATTCACATTGGGATTGGCATAATTGTGATCATTTTGGGGGACAATATTGACATCGTTATAACGTTGGACGAGACGAAGAATCCGTGAATCGGCATCGTGATACTTCCTTTTCTTTTGGGGTGCGGCTTCTCCCATCATGCAACGTGCCATATCAGCATCAAGCGCCTTCTGCTCACATCTGATCGTGTCAATGAATCGCCAAATTGTTGGATTAGTGCAGCTAAATTGCCGCTGAAGTTTCCGATGGAATGCCTCGGCGAAGTTGTTCGTCCGATCAGCACCATCCAAGGTGCGCTGATGAACACTCCATTCGTGTGGGTCAAATAGAGGCGCCGTCATTGGAACATTGAAGCGCATTCTGCCCGTGTAGTTGTCCAGAAACCTAGAAAAAAAAATTCATAAAATTCGTCTTCGGACTTAACCAATTGAAAACGCCATTAAGTTGTGGCGGAATTTGTGCTTGAAGAGCATTAAGGCCATTTTGAAGGTGGTGCACAGGCAGGAAGGCCAATGATGTGATCATCTTAGACTTCTCAGCGAAGGCAGGATCATCTCCTAAAAAAGCTTAAACTTAATGACAACACACTTAACCTTACTTTGCCAACAACACATAAATTTGGCTGAAAAGCGGCGGTGTCAATGCAAAAGTGCCGTCCGCGTAAATTTCTTTCATCTGGTGGGTCCAATCTGCCGTAGACGCTCTTCCAAAAATGAGAATCCTTAATAGTGTAAATGACCATCATTTAATGGTTTAAACGATAAATGTCTTACCGTTGGGGTCCATTCTGTCCGTGAATTTGAAAAACGCCAGTGTCCGCCAACAGGAATTGCTCCTCGTCAATCTCAGTGCGCTTATAAACCCGATAGGTATTCGGAATCTCCAACTGCTCCAAATTGAGAGGTTCGACTCGCGGTGCATTTTCATCACGGCGCAAACGTTTGATGACCTGAATAAAAAGAAAACAAAATTATTTACAAAATTGTTTTTGATAGTAACCCACCTTTTTTGTGGCATCTTTGCTCGGAAAAGAGGCCAGCACAGGTGTGCATGTGTTTTGAAGCACTTGAGCACGAATGGTCGCAGGTGCTTCGCACGTCTCAGCAGCACGTCGCTTGAGTCCAGTTACAAGACGCTGACATTCCACATGCGCAGCGTTCATGTCGCACGAATGAACTCCGACCAACTTCTGCACAACGTTATTTAAATCCGTGTGCAAGCGTCCTGGATTTTAAAAGATTTTCAAAATTCAAAATAATATAATGCATACCCTTGCATTGGTCAGCCGGGCCATGAAACTCACACCGCCAAAATTTCTGAAGTCCATCGTTACTGAATTTGTGGAACACATAAAGTGCACCATCATGCACCAATTTATCATTATTTCGTTTTGTTTTAATTACTTGCTGCTGGTTCATTTTGTAGTTAATAAAAGCTTAACTGTCAAAACATTAAAAGTAATTAAAAAAAATTAACAAATTATTTGAATGCAATTTTTTCGATACTCACTCGTACGAAAACGGCGGTACGAAAACGTCTCCGGTACGAAAACGGCGGTACGGACGAAAATGGCGGTACGAAAACGGCGGTACGAAAACGTCCTCGCCCGGCCAAAAATATGTACAAAAAAGTGGTCCAAATATGTAAATAAATTTTTTTAAATGGTTATTTTTGGAAAAAACAAATTCAACCGTAAAGTATGAAATAGGCACAAAATGTCATGAAAATTACTTAAATAGTCTTAGAATCACTTTTAGTATTTTAAAAATTACTTTTTTGATTTTTTGTGGGTATTTTTTCACTATAATTTCAAAATTTCTCAAAATATGTAAAAAAAAAATCAAAATAATACAAAAAATTTGCCGAAATTTTGATTCAAGGAAAAAATATGCATTTACATAAATTAGCAGCCCGAATTATTAAACATTTTAATTAAAAGTTAAATTTTCTTAAATATTTTTTCTCTCTTTCTTTCTCTAAGCATGTTTTTTAGCTTTATCTGTATTTTATATTTTTAAAAATTATAAAATTTTCGCGATGTCCAATTTTCAGACATTATCATAATTTAAATGCCAAATATTTGCATAAATATATACACTAAAAACAAGAGACCGGGGGAACCGATCTTTATGTATGTTTTCTATTCACTTATTTGTTAGTTGACATTTAATAATTTAGATGCAAAAATTGAAAAAAAATTATTTTATACGATTAAAATTGACATTTTTATTGGCTTTGCCGATCGGAATCAAAAATCACTTGGACAAAATCACGCTCATTCAACTCATTCATTGATTCAAAAGTGTGTGAAATGGCATATGTATTGTAAATCAAAGAAATGTGAGAAACATTTTCGGGTGAATTTGTAGCGTAATTAATTAATTAATGGGGCGAAAGTTTACACAAAAATGGAGAGGAAAAGAAAGAGCAGCGAAATGAATGAATGGATGATAAAAGTTGTGAAAGAAAAAACTAAATAAATGCCCGGTTTTCGTTGTCCATTTGTAACCACAGATTGTGTCTAATGAGAAAAATGATTAGGAAATGCGGAATTGACGCGATTTATGAAGACAAAATACTGGTTAAAATGGTGAATTGGCCGACAATCATTTGGACTTAATTATGCTCAAAGTGCCAAAAAGTGTTTGTGGTCCATCATCGGTTCATCAGCTGTGCACTGACAAGTTGGAGCTGTTCGTTCAGCTCCATCCCGGAATGGCCGTGCTGCTGCTGCTGTTGTTTCATTGCCATGGAACCGACCAGCTTCACCCCATGGCTACGCCTTGGCTGCTTTTGCCGTTCCCCGCTTTTTCTCTGCGCTTCGACCTGTTGCTGTTGTTGCTGCCGCCGCTGTTCGTCCGCCGTTAGTTGTGCAGCGGCCGCTTGTGCCATCTCCTGCTGTTGCTGCTGCGGTTGTTTCAGTGCCAAATGCGTCGTCCGCTCCCTCGCCGTGCCGCACAGCGCCGCGTCGCCGTATCCGCCGGCCGCGCCCACTAAGCCGCCCAAAACGGCGGCACTCATCGCCATGCCGCCCATGGAATGCCTTTCCCTGTTCATATGCGTTGCCTCGTGCCCCAATTGCTGAGACCGTTGCCGCTAAAATGGCATTTTAACGGGATTTGGGTGGGATAAAGGCGATTAATTGGCGGAAGGAATGCGTGTCAAATGGCACTCACAAATTGACGCCCACAATATTGTCACGTGAACGGCTTAAGGCCGGTGTGAATTCGCTCGTGCTGGTCCAAATGGCTCTGCAACAACAATTAATGAAATGGGACGGATTGCGTTTTTTGACCTTTTGCGTAAATCGTTTGGGGCAATAGCGACAATGGTAAGGGCGATCATTATGTGAATTTCTAAAGGGAGAGCAGCAGAGAATACGACTTTTGCGGTTGAAAAATGTGCAAAGCGATTAAGGAACACCCAAAAATGAATTCCGCCGAAAATTAAAAAATAATAATTGTCGCTATTTCATCCTTAGCGACGAAAATTTAAAATTTTATGATTCATCTGTTTAAAATAATTTTACGCCAAATTCATAACCTTTGTGATTTTAAGCCTTTTTATTAGTCAGCATTGTTTACATTTAAATTTCTGTCAGCCCGCCTATGTAAAATTGCCGTATTTAAACCATTGTAAAATCACCATTTTTTTATCGTTCAATCGTTCATTAATAAATATATTTGTTCGATCAAAATTCACTAATAAAGTGTGAAATATAATTGAAGTATTGGGAAATCCAATAAAATAAATTTAATTTAAATAAATTAAATATTTAAATTAATTCTTATTGACTATCTGAAAAGAGAGCCAATAAAATAAAATTTGCATACAAAATACCAATGCCGTTTCCCCCCCCCCCACCCAAATTTGACTACGAGTCGAGCACAAATGAAAAAGCTGATCAATTTGTATAATTGATCTGTTCCCAATGAGCAATGTGATCAAACTCTGATCACTTAGGAATGGCCTAACACTTGACTTGCCAACTTTGAGTAATTTTTAAATGTCTTGGATAATTGAGTGCTAAATGTGGGTTAGCTGCCCTCCTCCGCTGCACGTACTGCTGTGCTGCTGCAGTCCGCCGCGTGCTTTGAACCGCTTTCCGCATTGCGTGCACTCGTGCATTCTGCAGTCTTCCAAATGCGCTTGCAGTTCGGCTTGGCCGCCCACAATTTTCTTCGGGCAGTACAGACATTTCAGCGAATTCCCGCCGGAGACTGTTCATGTCCAGCTGGTCGTGGAAATGGCCTAGGGCAAAACAGAAATTGGCGTAAATAATTAGGCAATTAGCGATTGAACCGTTTGACATTGAAGAACCCCTTTTGCTTTTTTTACTTACAGAATAAAATATTTTTAATTATTTCTAATTAAAATTAATTTATCATCACAAAACCCACCGGCATAATTGGCCAATTGATTCGCGGCAAAAATCGATGCCCTGCAGCAACGCCCCGTTGAGACCAGCCGCCGAATGCTGCGCAATTTGGTGTCCGATCACTAAACAACGAACGATTGATAATCCCATTAAAATCGGTCCTTTTTAAAATATTTTATTTTAAATGATTTCCCTTCGATAGACCGTATTTTGCGTTGATCACTTTCAGCTCACTCACTCTTTCTTCTCTCAAGTGACCGTATGAATTAATGAATGAATGGTCGCGACAACTGACACCTTTTAATGTCACACTTTTGCGTCCCTTTGCCCCCGGGGAGCGCCCGATTTTGTTTGGTTTTTCATTTTGTTTTGTTTTATTGTTTCGTTTTTTTGCCACCATTGGTGCCTCGGCCGCCCATTGTCAGCTGCTCACTTTGCTGCTGTTGTGCGCTGTTTCCGTTGTTGCGGCCGAGCAAATTGTTAATCTGAAAATTGTTGAGTTATTTTTTAAAAAATATTTTTAATTTTTACATTTTCGATGGATTTATTTAATTTATTTTAAATTAATCCAATGCCAATTCTTTCGCCATAATTTCCCTCCCCATCTCCAATTTTGTCTGTTTTTCCCCCAAATGGCTTTTAAGCGTCGCACTAATGCCCCGGGGGATGCGCGTGCCAATTCCGTCTCCGAGTGCCCTCCGCTGGAAATGCTCGACGTGGCGGATGGGATGCGCTGGGGCGGTCTGTGCTGTGCCGCGGCTCCGTCCACGGCGCCGCACTTCGCTTGGCCATTGTTCAGCAGCGACTGTTGCTGCTGCTGCTGCTCCTCGGCCATCTCCTTTTTGATCCTTTGCTGCTGCTGTTGGACTACCAAATGGTTGATCAGGCCAAAGTCGTGTTGAAACTGAACGCCAAAAGGAAACGGAATGAAATTTCGAATTTAAATTTAATTTGATTAATTATAATTATTAATTGTTTTCCTTTTTCTATAAAACTAATTGCTAATACATACCCTAAAACCACGAAAAAAATTTCGTTTAGCCGTCTAATCCTAAGCGGAGCCAAGGGGGCCCTGGTATTTTTTTTTAAATTTTCGCTATTTTTTTATGAATAACGAGGTTTTTTTTTTTCATCCAGTGCATAAATTGTAAGTTAAAAATGAAATGTGAAACGACTTTCTTTAAATGCATGAGAAATACATAAATTTGCATACAATTTAAACATATACATATACTAAATGATAAACCATGAAAAAATGGAACCAATAAATCTGCAATTCAGTACTATTGTCTTGTTGTAATTAATTATGCTATAACTAAATTTATTTTTTTTGAAAAGACGAATGATTAATTTCCAAAAAATTCAAATTATTTGATTTTAAATAAGATTCTCTCCCGTGTCGTGGTCACTGTTGCGATCGATGTGATCGTATGTTTCCGCATTTCCATGCAACAATTTCGGTCACAAATGTGGAGGATTATAACCGTTCCATCAATTGTTGGCCGGGGCAAAACACTGATTGTGAGCATTACTGTAAAATATTGTAATTTGAAAAATTTATTTATATTTTTTCTTTACAATGATTATAATTTAAATGAATTAAAAAATTCATTTAGTAAGAAATTAAAAATTTTCATTCAGGGGTGTTAAAAATTAGAGGATTGAGATCAAGCATCTACGCCTGCCTATTCTTTTCAATTTGGGTTAAGCCCCGATCCATCATTTGTCAGGTAAGAAACAATGTAAAAATACCCCGCTCCCCGTCGTAGAACGCATGACGGGGATCGTGTCGGGGAGCTCGGGGTGGGCTTAATACTACCTTCAATTACAGGTAAAAAAAATTGAATTAAAATTAAAATTTTAATGCAAGAAACAGCCGTTGAAGCGGGAGCAACGCGTGCCAGTCTTCGCCGCCGAAGGCGAAAAATTGTTTTCACATGCATTAAGCCAAGCGGTCGAACTGGTCTCACAATTGCCGTCCACAATTCATTAAAAACAATTTTTATATACCTATTTTGTGCAGTTTAATTGGAGATGAAGAAAGTTATTGCCGATCAAAATAAACATTACAAAAATGGCAATGATCAGTGTAAATTTTGAAACGCGCAAAAAATTACGCAATTATCATATTTGGCATTATGAACAATTTTGTCTAACACTGGGCTTAACCCATAATGTTTTGATTCTGAACCGAAAAGTTAGGTTTTTTTGTACATACATTCCTTCGCTTTTTGTCTGTCATGAGCTTATATTTCAACATTATTCTTGTACTGCTTGTTATGCTCGTCCATTTATTCAGAAGGTAATTTGTTGGCTTCCTTTTTTGAAAAGGGTTTTTCTTCTGACAAAAGCCGTTTTGTCGCATCAATATGAAATTGAAATTCATAAAACAAAAGATTCTATTGTTCCAATGTGTTGGAAAGGTTTTTAGAATTATATTCCAGCCATAAAACCCCTAAATCAACTTTCTTGAAGTAGTCAGCGTATCTGGTACTGGACCCTATTTTTATTTTCGTTTTTATCCCATAGCCATCGTCTTTGGCATGTCAAATCCCCTCCTCTTTGTCAGATATTCCGGGCGTCTGGTGGCGGCGGTGTTGCAGCGACTGTTACACGCCCGCGCTGCGCACATTGACGGCCTCGGCTGGTTCGCGTTGCGCCATGGTGAGCTGTTGCTGGCCAACGGACTGCACTTGGAGGAGCGCGAGTTGCGCGTCCATTCGCTGTTCAATTGGTGGTGGACAACGACGGCACCGACGGTGGACGGCGTGGCCAACGACGGCGGAGGCGGTAGTGGTCAGCGCATGGCACTGAACGTCCGTGTGTCCATCGGCACAATTCGTATTAGCAAACCGGTGTGTGGAACAAGAGCTTGTTTATACCCCAAAATTTTTTTCAATTGTTTAGTTCACAGACGAAGAAAACGGCAGCAATAAAAAGGACATTTGTTATGGTCATCATCCTGAAAAAGTTAGCGATTTTTTAATTGAACCGAGTGGGGCCATTTGTTTTTTTCATAACTAAAAAGCTCAAAATTTTCAAAAAAAAAAAATTTTTTTTTTCATGAATTTGGTGATGGTGATGTTGACAGCCAGTGCCATCCATACATTTTTGGGGGGGGGGGTCGGACTCCTCCCCCCCCCCACTCGCTCGCAAAGGGGGCCAGCGAGGGGGGGGGGGGTTCGCAGCGAAGGGGGGCCGGTGTAAAAGAGGTGGGGGTAGGAGTTCGCAGCGAGGGGAGGGTCGCAAATTTTGAAAATTTTCTTAACAAATTCATTAAAAGTCCAAAAAATTTTCCCGGTGGCGCCTACCGGCGCCGAACCCCAAAAATCCCTATTTTTCTTAACAACAATTGGCTTAAAATCTCAAAATTTGGTGTTTTTTTAGGCAAAATCTGTTAACAAATCACTACAAAATTTCAAAAATTTTCCCGGCGGCGCCTATCGGCACCGCCGGACCCCTGTTCCCGAAATTTTTATGAAAAAAGCGCGCCGAAAAAAACAGTTTTTGAAAAGCAAAAAAAAAAGTCATTGGGCGGCCGACCCCACTTCGCAAAAAATTTTTCCGACCCACCCCCCTTTTTATGTATGGTGCCATCCTGGGAAATATAATTTTTTATTAAATTTAGTTGTAAATTGCCCGGATTTTCAAAAAATTTCCTTATTTAAAAGGGATTGAAAAATGCTAATTGACAGAATTTTTTTACAGAGCGTTCGTCTCCAAAGTGTCCCAATTGGTCAACTTTTTTCGACTCTTTCAAACATCGCCAGCAAAAAGCCGTCTCCTGCGACAACAACCGACGGGGAAAACAAAAACAACGGAACGGCAACCGCAACTCAAACACCAACGAGCACAAGGACGACTTTCCTGTTCACTGTGTTTAATGCATCCCGCCAGCCCTTAAAAATTTATTTTTCAGCATTTTTTGATTTTTGGAAATTCTTTGAATTTAATTGAAATTTTTTCGATTTTCCAAAATCCCGCAATCCCGCACGGGATCCCGCAAATTTTAAATGCGGGATTAATCCCGCGGGATCCCGTCCCGCAAAAAATTTTGAGTTCCAGTCCCGCAGCGGGATCCGCAAATTTGAAATTTCCGGTCTCTATTTTGCACTAAAGATCGTCTTTTAAAATGAACACAAACAATGTGGCTGTCGCGGTTTGTGCTCTTTTTTGTGCCTTTGTTAAAGGCGGAGTCATGCGGTCGGAAACAGCACCACTGCTAATTGCCGAGGGTAGAAAAAAGCAAATTAAATTAAATTTAAAATAATTTAAATTAATTTGTGCAAAAACAACCGGTTTTCCGAATATCTAATTAAATTAAAGTTGGTGATAATGGAAAACGAATTTAGAAACCAAAAACCTTGCCATGGTGGAGGCCATGTTGCCGAAACATCGCGAAACGGTAATAAAAATTCAAATGTGCGGGTTAAATGGGAGGTAAAAAATTAAAAATTTTATAAATGGTCTGAAAACGTGACAGAAAACAGCATTTTGAAGCTTTTCAAGGGGGCGAAGCTGATTTTTTCGAGATACTGATTTATGCTGATTTTGGAATTGAATGAAAATTACAAAAAATTTCCCGGTGGGCCAATCCCTGCCCCAAAATTACCTTAAAATTTTCAAAATATGACCTAAAAATTGGCAATTTTCGGTGAAAATTTGTTAAAAATGGTCAAAAATTCCAATAAAAATTATTTTTCAGAGTGTGCGTAATATGCAAAAGGATGAGACGAATTTGATGAAAAATGGACGCAATGGGACCAAACATGACGAAGTACACTCTGTCGACTCGACGAGGCACACGACCATGTCAGTGGTGCAGCTGGCGGTGCGCATTATGATGATGTAAATTTTTATTATTATGGCGATGTCGGTAAATGGTCTCATGAAAGCCAATTTTTTGGAATAAAATTTTGCAAATCTGATTTTTAACCCAAGTGCGGATTGTTTATCGGCCAAATGCTGATTTTGAAAAGTTTCAGTAGGGAGCCCTTGGGAAAAATCGGAGTAGAGGGAAGAGAGAGAGAAAGGAAAGGGGAGAAGGAAAGAGAAAAAGATTAAGAAAGGTGAAATGGTGAAAATTTTATATTTTATGTAATATATATATTAAAAATTTTCATGTGCGTTAAAATGAATTTAGACATATGAAATTAAATATTATAAATGCTTATAGATGAGCAGTGTGACCGAGTCGGTTCTGCCACTGTATACTTTTTTTGCATCTGCTTTTATGCAGGTATTTTTATAAAATTTCAAGGACAAAAATTAAAAAATAAGTTTATTAGATAAGGTATGAAAATTTAGTATTAAAATGACTACTATTATTTTCTGCTGGCCGGCTTTTGATGAAAAATTTCCATTTCGGTGCCAAAAACATGATTCTCATCCTTGAGCTAATTGATAAATATATTTTGAAAGAATTATAGTTAAAGCCCACCATTTTGTCCGGGTTACGGGTTAGTCTACCATACTCTAGAGATGTAGAACACCTATTGGGTGGGTGCCAGTCCAATTGAGCACCAGGTTTTTGAGCTGCAAGGAAACGTGGCCATTTGAGGGCGATTTTTCAATACTTACTAAGGTCACAACTTTGTATCAAATCTAGGGTGAGCTGGAGAAACTCGCCGAAAAGGATTTGGAACGACTCCGTCCCGGAAATCACGAATCGGGTCATGCAGCTGCGTGCAAGTTGAACCCGCATTGCACCAGAGTCGTCTTCGTATGTTTAAATGGTGCTAGGTCGAACCAAAAAATATCAATGGGACGAACTACCTATCCTCTTCTATTTTATATAATTAAAAAATCTACAAAAAATTTACAAAATTTGTAACTAAAGAATTTCAAATAAATTTAGACTCAATAATCTTGTCCCTCTTTTCTATCTCAATATTTTTTTTTGAAATTTAAATGGATAATAGAATCTTTGTGTTGTCTAATCAACAAGGAAAATTAAAATTGGTTGTGAGCAAAAAAAGTTACCAAAAGAATTATGGATTATATTTTTATGGTCATATAAAATGTAAGGTCTTTTAAATTGTGAAAATCGTTGCAAAATTAAATAATTAAGATGACCACGATTCCGGATCAAAAAACCAAAAGCAGAGGGAACCGATATCAAATTGCGGCCAAACTACAACAAAGATCAACTTGGCGCACTGTTAGAATATTATCTGGGTAAAAAATTTTTTATGGCAAACTACTTAATTTGCATGAAACCTTTAGGCGCCGTTCAGAGTTTTAATAAATTCCTTTTCCTGAAAACAATTTTTACGCCATATAGTTTAAGTAAGTCAAATTGTTTATTTTTCGTTCTAGCCAAAAATTTGAGAGAAAAGTTGGAACAAGCAAAGATAAACCTATATTTTAAATTTTATTTTTTCTGAAATAAAATAATTAAAAATTTTCCTATTACAAAAAAATCATTATTTAACTTTTTCAGGAGGATCAATGGGAGAAGGCGTCCTGACTGGGCCGATTGACCTAGATGGACTTAAAAGTGACCTTAAAATGGCATACAACGTCACTTGTCTTCTGGTAAGATTCAATTTTCAAACTTTTGACTCTAGAATTGAGACCGAGAATTGACCCCTAGACATTAGACCCAGACTTTACACCGAGACTTTTGAGACCGAGAAATGTTTATACATCAATAATTCATCAAATTTACCAAAATTTAAAAAAAAGTAGTAATGTTTAAAGGCTAATTTTGGCCGTTATTATTGAATAAAAAATAAAAAAGCCCCAATTGGTTTTTAATTTTTTAACCACTATGTAAAAAAATTTCTCAATACTTATTCTGACTAAAATTAATTTTTTAGCCTATTTTGGCGCAAAACCTGTGAACAAAATGCAGAAAATTTCCCGAAAATTTCTCGTTTTTTCTCCAAGAATGTAAATTGATTGTTCAATTATAAAATTATACACCAAACTATATATTGGGAATTGCCTTCAGATAAAATACTTTGAAGCAGAACAAGACCCGGAGTTCACCATTGAATGGTCTGCTCCATGCGAGATGGACCAAGAAATTAAGAACAAGGCAGGCCAGTACCTTACTGAGGTGGCATCCAGGATGCTCCCTCATTTCGAAGATGTTCACAACAAAAACATCATGGAAGAAGTAATTGTCTTTTAAATAACCTGGAATTGGACGGTTGGGTATTGTGAGAAATTGAAAATTTCAAAGTCATTTTATGGTAATTATTTTTCCAAAGAAACCTTTGTTGGGGGAGGCGGTCCGGCGGTGCATAAAGGCGCCTCCAGGGAATTATTGCCACCATTGGTGCCTCGGCCGCCCATTGTCAGCTGCTCACTTTGCTGCTGTTGTGCGCTGTTTCCGTTGTTGCGGCCGAGCAAATTGTTAATCTGAAAATTGTTGAGTTATTTTTTAAAAAATATTTTTAATTTTTACATTTTCGATGGATTTATTTAATTTATTTTAAATTAATCCATGCCAATTCTTTCGCCATAATTTCCCTCCCCATCTCCAATTTTGTCTGTTTTTCCCCCAAATGGCTTTTAAGCGTCGCACTAATGCCCCGGGGGATGCGCGTGCCAATTCCGTCTCCGAGTGCCCTCCGCTGGAAATGCTCGACGTGGCGGATGGGATGCGCTGGGGCGGTCTGTGCTGTGCCGCGGCTCCGTCCACGGCGCCGCACTTCGCTTGGCCATTGTTCAGCAGCGACTGTTGCTGCTGCTGCTGCTCCTCGGCCATCTCCTTTTTGATCCTTTGCTGCTGCTGTTGGACTACCAAATGGTTGATCAGGCCAAAGTCGTGTTGAAACTGAACGCCAAAAGGAAACGGAATGAAATTTCGAATTTAAATTTAATTTGATTAATTATAATTATTAATTGTTTTCCTTTTTCTATAAAACTAATTGCTAATACATACCCTAAAACCACGAAAAAAATTTCGTTTAGCCGTCTAATCCTAAGCGGAGCCAAGGGGGCCCTGGTATTTTTTTTTAAATTTTCGCTATTTTTTTATGAATAACGAGGTTTTTTTTTTTCATCCAGTGCATAAATTGTAAGTTAAAAATGAAATGTGAAACGACTTTCTTTAAATGCATGAGAAATACATAAATTTGCATACAATTTAAACATATACATATACTAAATGATAAACCATGAAAAAATGGAACCAATAAATCTGCAATTCAGTACTATTGTCTTGTTGTAATTAATTATGCTATAACTAAATTTATTTTTTTTGAAAAGACGAATGATTAATTTCCAAAAAATTCAAATTATTTGATTTTAAATAAGATTCTCTCCCGTGTCGTGGTCACTGTTGCGATCGATGTGATCGTATGTTTCCGCATTTCCATGCAACAATTTCGGTCACAAATGTGGAGGATTATAACCGTTCCATCAATTGTTGGCCGGGGCAAAACACTGATTGTGAGCATTACTGTAAAATATTGTAATTTGAAAAATTTATTTATATTTTTTCTTTACAATGATTATAATTTAAATGAATTAAAAAATTCATTTAGTAAGAAATTAAAAATTTTCATTCAGGGGTGTTAAAAATTAGAGGATTGAGATCAAGCATCTACGCCTGCCTATTCTTTTCAATTTGGGTTAAGCCCCGATCCATCATTTGTCAGGTAAGAAACAATGTAAAAATACCCCGCTCCCCGTCGTAGAACGCATGACGGGGATCGTGTCGGGGAGCTCGGGGTGGGCTTAATACTACCTTCAATTACAGGTAAAAAAATTGAATTAAAATTAAAATTTTAATGCAAGAAACAGCCGTTGAAGCGGGAGCAACGCGTGCCAGTCTTCGCCGCCGAAGGCGAAAAATTGTTTTCACATGCATTAAGCCAAGCGGTCGAACTGGTCTCACAATTGCCGTCCACAATTCATTAAAAACAATTTTTATATACCTATTTTGTGCAGTTTAATTGGAGATGAAGAAAGTTATTGCCGATCAAAATAAACATTACAAAAATGGCAATGATCAGTGTAAATTTTGAAACGCGCAAAAAATTACGCAATTATCATATTTGGCATTATGAACAATTTTGTCTAACACTGGGCTTAACCCATAATGTTTTGATTCTGAACCGAAAAGTTAGGTTTTTTTGTACATACATTCCTTCGCTTTTTGTCTGTCATGAGCTTATATTTCAACATTATTCTTGTACTGCTTGTTATGCTCGTCCATTTATTCAGAAGGTAATTTGTTGGCTTCCTTTTTTGAAAAGGGTTTTTCTTCTGACAAAAGCCGTTTTGTCGCATCAATATGAAATTGAAATTCATAAAACAAAAGATTCTATTGTTCCAATGTGTTGGAAAGGTTTTTAGAATTATATTCCAGCCATAAAACCCCTAAATCAACTTTCTTGAAGTAGTCAGCGTATCTGGTACTGGACCCTATTTTTATTTTCGTTTTTATCCCATAGCCATCGTCTTTGGCATGTCAAATCCCCTCCTCTTTGTCAGATATTCCGGGCGTCTGGTGGCGGCGGTGTTGCAGCGACTGTTACACGCCCGCGCTGCGCACATTGACGGCCTCGGCTGGTTCGCGTTGCGCCATGGTGAGCTGTTGCTGGCCAACGGACTGCACTTGGAGGAGCGCGAGTTGCGCGTCCATTCGCTGTTCAATTGGTGGTGGACAACGACGGCACCGACGGTGGACGGCGTGGCCAACGACGGCGGAGGCGGTAGTGGTCAGCGCATGGCACTGAACGTCCGTGTGTCCATCGGCACAATTCGTATTAGCAAACCGGTGTGTGGAACAAGAGCTTGTTTATACCCCAAAATTTTTTTCAATTGTTTAGTTCACAGACGAAGAAAACGGCAGCAATAAAAAGGACATTTGTTATGGTCATCATCCTGAAAAAGTTAGCGATTTTTTAATTGAACCGAGTGGGGCCATTATGTTTTTTTCATAACTAAAAAGCTCAAAATTTTCAAAAAAAAAAAATTTTTTTTTTCATGAATTTGGTGATGGTGATGTTGACAGCCAGTGCCATCCATACATTTTTTGGGGGGGGGGGTCGGACTCCTCCCCCCCCCACTCGCTCGCAAAGGGGGCCAGCGAGGGGGGGGGGGGTTCGCAGCGAAGGGGGGCCGGTGTAAAAGAGGTGGGGGTAGGAGTTCGCAGCGAGGGGGAGGGTCGCAAATTTTGAAAATTTTCTTAACAAATTCATTAAAAGTCCAAAAAATTTTCCCGGTGGCGCCTACCGGCGCCGAACCCCAAAAATCCCTATTTTTCTTAACAACAATTGGCTTAAAATCTCAAAATTTGGTGTTTTTTAGGCAAAATCTGTTAACAAATCACTACAAAATTTCAAAAATTTTCCCGGCGGCGCCTATCGGCACCGCCGGACCCCCTGTTCCCGAAATTTTTATGAAAAAAGCGCGCCGAAAAAAACAGTTTTTGAAAAGCAAAAAAAAAAGTCATTGGGCGGCCGACCCCACTTCGCAAAAAATTTTTCCGACCCACCCCCCTTTTTTATGTATGGTGCCATCCTGGGAAATATAATTTTTTATTAAATTTAGTTGTAAATTGCCCGGATTTTCAAAAATTTCCTTATTTAAAAGGGATTGAAAAATGCTAATTGACAGAATTTTTTTACAGAGCGTTCGTCTCCAAAGTGTCCCAATTGGTCAACTTTTTCGACTCTTTCAAACATCGCCAGCAAAAGCCGTCTCCTGCGACAACAACCGACGGGGAAAACAAAAACAACAACGGAACGGCAACCGCAACTCAAACACCAACGAGCACAAGGACGACTTTCCTGTTCACTGTGTTTAATGCATCCCGCCAGCCCTTAAAAATTTATTTTTCAGCATTTTTTGATTTTTGGAAATTCTTTGAATTTAATTGAAATTTTTTCGATTTTCCAAAATCCCGCAATCCCGCACGGGATCCCGCAAATTTTAAATGCGGGATAATCCCGCGGGATCCCGTCCCGCAAAAAATTTTGAGTTCCAGTCCCGCAGCGGATCCGCAAATTTGAAATTTCCGGTCTCTATTTTGCACTAAAGATCGTCTTTTAAAATGAACACAAACAATGTGGCTGTCGCGGTTTGTGCTCTTTTTTGTGCCTTTGTTAAAGGCGGAGTCATGCGGTCGGAAACAGCACCACTGCTAATTGCCGAGGGTAGAAAAAAGCAAATTAAATTAAATTTAAAATAATTTAAATTAATTTGTGCAAAAACAACCGGTTTTCCGAATATCTAATTAAATTAAAGTTGGTGATTGGAAAACGAATTTAGAAACCAAAAACCTTGCCATGGTGGAGGCCATGTTGCCGAAACATCGCGAAACGGTAATAAAAATTCAAATGTGCGGGTTAAATGGGAGGTAAAAAATTAAAAATTTTATAAATGGTCTGAAAACGTGACAGAAAACAGCATTTTGAAGCTTTTCAAGGGGGCGAAGCTGATTTTTTCGAGATACTGATTTATGCTGATTTTTGGAATTGAATGAAAATTACAAAAAATTTCCCGGTGGGCCAATCCCTGCCCCAAAATTACCTTAAAATTTTCAAAATATGACCTAAAAATTGGCAATTTTCGGTGAAAATTTGTTAAAAATGGTCAAAAATTCCAATAAAAATTATTTTTCAGAGTGTGCGTAATATGCAAAAGGATGAGACGAATTTGATGAAAAATGGACGCAATGGGACCAAACATGACGAAGTGCATTCTGTCGACTCGACGAGGCACACGACCATGTCAGTGGTGCAGCTGGCGGTGCGCATTATGATGATGTAAATTTTTATTATTATGGCGATGTCGGTAAATGGTCTCATGAAAGCCAATTTTTTGGAATAAAATTTTGCAAATCTGATTTTTAACCCAAGTGCGGATTGTTTATCGGCCAAATGCTGATTTTGAAAAGTTTCAGTAGGGAGCCCTTGGGAAAAATCGGAGTAGAGGGAAAGAGAGAGAGAAAGGAAAGGGGAGAAGGAAAGAGAAAAAGATTAAGAAAGGTGAAATGGTGAAAATTTTATATTTTATGTAATATATATATTAAAAATTTTCATGTGCGTTAAAATGAATTTAGACATATGAAATTAAATATTATAAATGCTTATAGATGAGCAGTGTGACCGAGTCGGTTCTGCCACTGTATACTTTTTTTGCATCTGCTTTTATGCAGGTATTTTTATAAAATTTCAAGGACAAAAATTAAAAAATAAGTTTATTAGATAAGGTATGAAAATTTAGTATTAAAATGACTACTATTATTTTCTGCTGGCCGGCTTTTGATGAAAAATTTCCATTTCGGTGCCAAAAACATGATTCTCATCCTTGAGCTAATTGATAAATATATTTTGAAAGAATTATAGTTAAAGCCCACCATTTTGTCCGGGTTACGGGTTAGTCTACCATACTCTAGAGATGTAGAACACCTATTGGGTGGGTGCCAGTCCAATTGAGCACCAGGTTTTTGAGCTGCAAGGAAACGTGGCCATTTGAGGGCGATTTTTCAATACTTACTAAGGTCACAACTTTGTATCAAATCTAGGGTGAGCTGGAGAAACTCGCCGAAAAGGATTTGGAACGACTCCGTCCCGGAAATCACGAATCGGGTCATGCAGCTGCGTGCAAGTTGAACCCGCATTGCACCAGAGTCGTCTTCGTATGTTTAAATGGTGCTAGGTCGAACCAAAAAATATCAATGGGACGAACTACCTATCCTCTTCTATTTTATATAATTAAAAAATCTACAAAAAATTTACAAAATTTGTAACTAAAGAATTTCAAATAAATTTAGACTCAATAATCTTGTCCCTCTTTTCTATCTCAATATTTTTTTTTGAAATTTAAATGGATAATAGAATCTTTGTGTTGTCTAATCAACAAGGAAAATTAAAATTGGTTGTGAGCAAAAAAAGTTACCAAAAGAATTATGGATTATATTTTTATGGTCATATAAAATGTAAGGTCTTTTAAATTGTGAAAATCGTTGCAAAATTAAATAATTAAGATGACCACGATTCCGGATCAAAAAACCAAAAGCAGAGGGCGAACCGATATCAAATTGCGGCCAAACTACAACAAAGATCAACTTGGCGCACTGTTAGAATATTATCTGGGTAAAAAATTTTTTATGGCAAACTACTTAATTTGCATGAAACCTTTAGGCGCCGTTCAGAGTTTTAATAAATTCCTTTTCCTGAAAACAATTTTTACGCCATATAGTTTAAGTAAGTCAAATTGTTTATTTTTCGTTCTAGCCAAAAATTTGAGAGAAAGTTGGAACAAGCAAAGATAAACCTATATTTTAAATTTTATTTTTTCTGAAATAAAATAATTAAAAATTTTCCTATTACAAAAAAATCATTATTTAACTTTTTCAGGAGGATCAATGGGAGAAGGCGTCCTGACTGGGCCGATTGACCTAGATGGACTTAAAAGTGACCTTAAAATGGCATACAACGTCACTTGTCTTCTGGTAAGATTCAATTTTCAAACTTTTGACTCTAGAATTGAGACCGAGAATTGACCCCTAGACATTAGACCCAGACTTTACACCGAGACTTTTGAGACCGAGAAATGTTTATACATCAATAATTCATCAAATTTACCAAAATTTAAAAAAAAGTAGTAATGTTTAAAGGCTAATTTTGGCCGTTATTATTGAATAAAAAATAAAAAAGCCCCAATTGGTTTTTAATTTTTTAACCACTATGTAAAAAAATTTCTCAATACTTATTCTGACTAAAATTAATTTTTTAGCCTATTTTGGCGCAAAACCTGTGAACAAAATGCAGAAAATTTCCCGAAAATTTCTCGTTTTTTCTCCAAGAATGTAAATTGATTGTTCAATTATAAAATTATACACCAAACTATATATTGGGAATTGCCTTCAGATAAAATACTTTGAAGCAGAACAAGACCCGGAGTTCACCATTGAATGGTCTGCTCCATGCGAGATGGACCAAGAAATTAAGAACAAGGCAGGCCAGTACCTTACTGAGGTGGCATCCAGGATGCTCCCTCATTTCGAAGATGTTCACAACAAAAACATCATGGAAGAAGTAATTGTCTTTTAAATAACCTGGAATTGGACGGTTGGGTATTGTGAGAAATTGAAAATTTCAAAGTCATTTTATGGTAATTATTTTTCCAAAGAAACCTTTGTTGGGGGAGGCGGTCCGGCGGTGCATAAAGGCGCCTCCAGGGAATTATTGCCACCATTGGTGCCTCGGCCGCCCATTGTCAGCTGCTCACTTTGCTGCTGTTGTGCGCTGTTTCCGTTGTTGCGGCCGAGCAAATTGTTAATCTGAAAATTGTTGAGTTATTTTTTAAAAAATATTTTTAATTTTTACATTTTCGATGGATTTATTTAATTTATTTTAAATTAATCCATGCCAATTCTTTCGCCATAATTTCCCTCCCCATCTCCAATTTTGTCTGTTTTTCCCCCAAATGGCTTTTAAGCGTCGCACTAATGCCCCGGGGGATGCGCGTGCCAATTCCGTCTCCGAGTGCCCTCCGCTGGAAATGCTCGACGTGGCGGATGGGATGCGCTGGGGCGGTCTGTGCTGTGCCGCGGCTCCGTCCACGGCGCCGCACTTCGCTTGGCCATTGTTCAGCAGCGACTGTTGCTGCTGCTGCTGCTCCTCGGCCATCTCCTTTTTGATCCTTTGCTGCTGCTGTTGGACTACCAAATGGTTGATCAGGCCAAAGTCGTGTTGAAACTGAACGCCAAAAGGAAACGGAATGAAATTTCGAATTTAAATTTAATTTGATTAATTATAATTATTAATTGTTTTCCTTTTTCTATAAAACTAATTGCTAATACATACCCTAAAACCACGAAAAAAATTTCGTTTAGCCGTCTAATCCTAAGCGGAGCCAAGGGGGCCCTGGTATTTTTTTTTAAATTTTCGCTATTTTTTTATGAATAACGAGGTTTTTTTTTTTCATCCAGTGCATAAATTGTAAGTTAAAAATGAAATGTGAAACGACTTTCTTTAAATGCATGAGAAATACATAAATTTGCATACAATTTAAACATATACATATACTAAATGATAAACCATGAAAAAATGGAACCAATAAATCTGCAATTCAGTACTATTGTCTTGTTGTAATTAATTATGCTATAACTAAATTTATTTTTTTTGAAAAGACGAATGATTAATTTCCAAAAAATTCAAATTATTTGATTTTAAATAAGATTCTCTCCCGTGTCGTGGTCACTGTTGCGATCGATGTGATCGTATGTTTCCGCATTTCCATGCAACAATTTCGGTCACAAATGTGGAGGATTATAACCGTTCCATCAATTGTTGGCCGGGGCAAAACACTGATTGTGAGCATTACTGTAAAATATTGTAATTTGAAAAATTTATTTATATTTTTTCTTTACAATGATTATAATTTAAATGAATTAAAAAATTCATTTAGTAAGAAATTAAAAATTTTCATTCAGGGGTGTTAAAAATTAGAGGATTGAGATCAAGCATCTACGCCTGCCTATTCTTTTCAATTTGGGTTAAGCCCCGATCCATCATTTGTCAGGTAAGAAACAATGTAAAAATACCCCGCTCCCCGTCGTAGAACGCATGACGGGGATCGTGTCGGGGAGCTCGGGGTGGGCTTAATACTACCTTCAATTACAGGTAAAAAAATTGAATTAAAATTAAAATTTTAATGCAAGAAACAGCCGTTGAAGCGGGAGCAACGCGTGCCAGTCTTCGCCGCCGAAGGCGAAAAATTGTTTTCACATGCATTAAGCCAAGCGGTCGAACTGGTCTCACAATTGCCGTCCACAATTCATTAAAAACAATTTTTATATACCTATTTTGTGCAGTTTAATTGGAGATGAAGAAAGTTATTGCCGATCAAAATAAACATTACAAAAATGGCAATGATCAGTGTAAATTTTGAAACGCGCAAAAAATTACGCAATTATCATATTTGGCATTATGAACAATTTTGTCTAACACTGGGCTTAACCCATAATGTTTTGATTCTGAACCGAAAAGTTAGGTTTTTTTGTACATACATTCCTTCGCTTTTTGTCTGTCATGAGCTTATATTTCAACATTATTCTTGTACTGCTTGTTATGCTCGTCCATTTATTCAGAAGGTAATTTGTTGGCTTCCTTTTTTGAAAAGGGTTTTTCTTCTGACAAAAGCCGTTTTGTCGCATCAATATGAAATTGAAATTCATAAAACAAAAGATTCTATTGTTCCAATGTGTTGGAAAGGTTTTTAGAATTATATTCCAGCCATAAAATCCCTAAATCAACTTTCTTGAAGTAGTCAGCGTATCTGGTACTGGACCCTATTTTTATTTTCGTTTTATCCCATAGCCATCGTCTTTGGCATGCAAATCCCCTCCTCTTTGTCAGATATTCCGGGCGTCTGGTGGCGGCGGTGTTGCAGCGACTGTTACACGCCCGCGCTGCGCACATTGACGGCCTCGGCTGGTTCGCGTTGCGCCATGGTGAGCTGTTGCTGGCCAACGGACTGCACTTGGAGGAGCGCGAGTTGCGCGTCCATTCGCTGTTCAATTGGTGGTGGACAACGACGGCACCGACGGTGGACGGCGTGGCCAACGACGGCGGAGGCGGTAGTGGTCAGCGCATGGCACTGAACGTCCGTGTGTCCATCGGCACAATTCGTGTTGGCAAACCGGTGTGTGAAACAAGAGCTTGTTTATACCCCAAAATTTTTTTCAATTGTTTAGTTCACAGACGAAGAAAACGGCAGCAATAAAAAGGACATTTGTTATGGTCATCATCCTGAAAAAGTTAGCGATTTTTTAATTGAACCGAGTGGGGCCATTATGTTTTTTTCATAACTAAAAAGCTCAAAATTTTCAAAAAAAAAAAATTTTTTTTTTCATGAATTTGGTGATGGTGATGTTGACAGCCAGTGCCATCCATACATTTTTTGGGGGGGGGGGTCGGACTCCTCCCCCCCCCCACTCGCTCGCAAAGGGGGCCAGCGAGGGGGGGGGGGGTTCGCAGCGAAGGGGGGCCGGTGTAAAAGAGGTGGGGGTAGGAGTTCGCAGCGAGGGGGAGGGTCGCAAATTTTGAAAATTTTCTTAACAAATTCATTAAAAGTCCAAAAAATTTTCCCGGTGGCGCCTACCGGCGCCGAACCCCAAAAATCCCTATTTTTCTTAACAACAATTGGCTTAAAATCTCAAAATTTGGTGTTTTTTTAGGCAAAATCTGTTAACAAATCACTACAAAATTTCAAAAATTTTCCCGGCGGCGCCTATCGGCACCGCCGGACCCCCTGTTCCCGAAATTTTTATGAAAAAAGCGCGCCGAAAAAAACGGTTTTTGAAAAGCAAAAAAAAAAGTCATTGGGCGGCCGACCCCACTTCGCAAAAAATTTTTCCGACCCACCCCCCTTTTTTATGTATGGTGCCATCCTGGGAAATATAATTTTTTATTAAATTTATTTGTAAATTGCCCGGATTTTCAAAAATTTCCTTATTTAAAAGGGATTGAAAAATGCTAATTGACAGAATTTTTTTACAGAGCGTTCGTCTCCAAAGTGTCCCAATTGGTCAACTTTTTCGACTCTTTCAAACATCGCCAGCAAAAGCCGTCTCCTGCGACAACAACCGACGGGGAAAACAAAAACAACAACGGAACGGCAACCGCAACTCAAACACCAACGAGCACAAGGACGACTTTCCTGTTCACTGTGCACAGTGAAGGTCGTTTTCAAATTGGTATCATTTTTTTGAGAAGAAAAATAGAAAAAGGCAAGTCTAAAAAAAATTTTTTTCCAATTTCTAAGAAACTAATTGTAAGAAATTTAGAAAAATGAAATTTGATGCATTCTTTTCGGGTGCCTAACTTCCTCTGAGTTTTTTTCAAGTCCTTATCGAACCAATTCGGTTCAAGTTTATCTTAAATGGTAGTGGTGCTTTTAAAATTGACACCATTTTTGGAAAAATTGAAAAAGAGGGCTACCTTTATGAAATTGGGATTTTTAAATTTTATATATTTTTTGTGCATTTTTCCCTGTCACAGGCTCCGTCTCATTTTGCCCTCCTTCACTGTCCAGCGAAAGGCTGCGTGTGTGGGAATGCGGGCGCACCAAATTTGTTGGTCGAAATGGACGGCAATTTGATTATGAATGTGGAGGTTGGTAAGGGGGGGGGGGAAAGGGAGGGGGAACCGTCCCTGTTTTGGATCAGTTTTCAAATTTCATTGTTAGTTTGCTATTAATACACCAAAAAAGGAATTTAATTATCGAAGTTTTCCAATTCCTTAAACCTTCACAACCCCGAAAACGGATAATTTTTTTTTTACTTATTTTTGGGATGATTTAACAAACTTTTGTCCTCCCTTTTCCCAGCGCCCTTCGTTGGACTGTGTGGCGGATGATTTGCTGATGAAAATGATCCGTGGCGGTGATCTGTTCGCACACCAATTGGAGCTGGACACCAATCGCCTGTGGTCATGGAGTGCCGATTCGTTGGAAATTTCCTTTCCCTACGGCTACCAATTTGCGGACGCGTGAGAAGAGGTCTCAAACACAACCAAAAATTTAAAAATTATTTCTTTAAAATGCCAAATATTCGAAATTTTAAAAATGATGGAATTTCTATTTATTTTTTCGTCTGTTTAAAAAATATTCCATTTTAGGTGGTCAACAGCATCAAATGGATAAAATTGGTCCATGGCATTGTGCCAAAACCGTTCACCAGGGACAGTGTGTTGCCTGCTGATGTTCGAATTCGACTGAATGTAAGTTACAACAAATTTTAAAAAAATGTTAGGTCATTTAAAACAGTGTAGGAATTTTGGCATCATTCTTTTTAAAATTTCACATTGATTATTTTCGGCACAGATTTTCTTTCCTGTGTCGTAGACAACCTTAAAGATTTTTTATAACTTTCATTTGGATACTGGCCCTAAAAAATTATTATTTATTTTTTTGCTTTTTTGCTTTTTCTGCAGTTTGTGTTGGTTTGGTTACCCCACATTTGCGTCCCGGACATTTGCGGCCCGGACATTTGCGGCCCGGACATTTGCGGCCCGGACATTTGCGGCCCGGACATTTGCGGCTCGGACATTTGCGGCCCCAGCCAAAATCGGACATTTGCGGGTAATACTGCCGATGGTAGGACCCCTTTTTTGAAAAAAATATTTAACTTTTTTAAAGTCACTAAAAATATGTTTCTAAGCGTTTTCGGGGTCACTGAAAACGAATCTGACACTCATTTTGATCAATTTCGAATTTCAGACTCGAATTCGAACAAAAAGTCGAAAACCTAAAATTTTCCAAATTTCTCGATTTTGATAGAATCATATAAAATTATCCATTTTTACTTTTATAAAGATTTTTGACTAAATTTTGCATGTTTTAACCAATTCAGGAACAAAATTGAGAATTCTGAAAATTTTAGGTTTTCGACTTTTTGTTCGAATTCGGGTCTGGGATTCGAAATTGATCAAAATGAGTGTCAGATTCATGTTCAGCGACCCCGAAAACGTTTAGAAACATATTTTTAGTGACTTTAAAAAAGTTAAATATTTTTTTCAAAAAAGGGGTCCTACCATCGGCAGTATTACCCATTTGCGGCCCAATTTGTTGGATTTTGCGGCCCATGCCAAAATCGAACATTTGCGGCCCGACATTTGCGGCTTCCCCAAATCATCATTAATAATCAGACTTTATATAATTATAGTGAACATGCCGGTGAACTGTCCTTCCGACTGCCACGTCATCATTTGTGAGCAGACCATGAAAAATATTTGAAAAAAGACACGTAAAACAGAAAATTCTTAACAACCTTTTTTAATGTTTTACATAGAAAAAGCATTAAAAATCGCTACTCTTTAAAAAAAATTTTTTCCAATATCTAAGAAACCTAATTGTAAGAAATTTAGAAAAATGAAATTTGATGCATTCTTTTCGGGTGCCTAACTTCCTTGCGTGGCCATTAAGAGAAAATTGAATTTTTTTTAGTGGTTTTGCTTTTCTGCCGATGGGTGAGCAATGCTCGGGGGCTGAAGCTCCCCCAATGCGTGTAATGACGGACGGCGCTGTTTGCTGGTATTACGACAAATTTGGAGCAATCGTCATCGTTGAATGCACATAATCAACAACAACAACGACGACAACAACAACTCCATCGCCTACAACCAAAGAAACCACTTCTTTGGATGTGGAAATTGTGGTCGGCGGCTGTCTGGCGGCCATCGCTATCATTGCGATAGCGGCCAATAACTTGAGGCGTTTTAAAAAAAAGTAAGCTGCACAAAATTAATGCTGGGCAAATTAAACGATTATTTTTAGAGGGAATTTATTTATTTTTTCTAAATTTCTCGGAGCAGGTCCTTTCCTCTCCGCGTCGCCACCCCCCCCCCCCCCGAAATGTTTTCAAACCTAGAAACTTTTTATTAAAAAAATTCCTAAGAAATTTCTTAATAAGAAAATTTCATGAAAAAAATTTTTGAAAAAGTTTTCACCGGTTTTTGAAAAAACTTAGTAGTTAGTTCATCATAAACTTTTGGAAAATTCGCTGAAAAAATTTTCAAAACTTTTTTGAAATTTTCTTACTAAGAAATTTCTTAGGAATTTTTTTATAAAAAATTTAGATTTAAAAATTTTTTTGAAATTTTTTTGGGGGAAACGACGGGGCGGGGGGGGGGGGAGGACGACCTACTCCCTTCCCATATTAGGTATGCATTTTTAATTGATTATCAGATTTTGAACATTTTTTTCTCCATACAGAAACAACAAAAAACAACCAGCTGTACGTGGAACGCATCCGAAAAGTGCGCCAACAATTGCAGGAGCGTCGCCCGCTGTTCCAATGGACCCTCAAGGACTTCAACCGGTGCGCATTTGCGGAACTGCTCAGCTAAATTGTCCTGCTTCACTCTTGGAGCAGTCGGTTCCCCGCCCCCTGCGTCGTTCCCATCCAAAATTATGTCCGATTTTGACTTGGGCCGCAAAATCCAACAAAAAATTGGGCCGCAAATGTCCGAAAATGGCCCTTAATAAATGGGCCGCAAATGTCCGGGACGCAAATGTCGGGCCGCAAAAGTCGCGCCGCAAATGTCCGATTTTGGCTGATGCCGCAAATGTCCGGGCCGCAAAAGTCGCGCCGCAAATGTCCGATTTTGGCTGGGGCCGCAAATGTCCGGGCCGCAAATGTCTGAGCCGCAAATGTCCGGGCCGCAAATGTGGGGTAACCAAACCAACACAAACTGCAGAAAAAAGCAAAAAAATAAATAATAATTTTTTAGGGCCAGTATCCAAATGAAAGTTATAAAAAATCTTTAAGGTTGTCTACGACACAGGAAAGAAAATCTGTGCCGAAAATAATCAAAGTGAAATTTTAAAAAGAATGATGCCAAAATTCCTACACTGTTTTAAATGACCTAACATTTTTTTAAAATTTGTTGTAACTTACATTCAGTCGAATTCGAACATCAGCAGGCAACACACTGTCCCTGGTGAACGGTTTTGGCACAATGCCATGGACCAATTTTATCCATTTGATGCTGTTGACCACCTAAAATGGAATATTTTTTGAACAGACGAAAAAATAAATAGAAATTCCATCATTTTTAAAATTTCAAATATTTGGCATTTTAAAGAAATAATTTTTAAATTTTTGGTTGTGTTTGAGACCTCTTCTCACGCGTCCGCAAATTGGTAGCCGTAGGGAAAGGAAATTTCCAACGAATCGGCACTCCATGACCACAGGCGATTGGTGTCCAGCTCCAATTGGTGTGCGAACAGATCACCGCCACGGATCATTTTCATCAGCAAATCATCCGCCACACAGTCCAACGAAGGGCGCTGGGAAAAGGGAGGACAAAAGTTTGATAAATCATCCCAAAAAGAAGTAAAAAAAAATTATCCGTTTTCGGAGTTGTGAAGGTTTAAGGAATTGGAAAACTTCGATAATTAAATTCCTTTTTTTGGTGTATTAATAGCAAACTAACAATGAAATTTGAAAACTGATCCAAAACAGGGACGGTCCCAGGGGGGGGGGGTACGGCGGGGTACGTATCCCCCCCCCCCCCCAAGGCCCCTCCGCACCCGAAAATTTTAAGGAAAAATTAGTATTTTTGTTGAAAATTTTAGATTTTCCTTGCTGGTACCCCCCAGACCAAGCCTCACCAAATTTTCCAAAAAATTTTGTCTAAAAAAACACCAAATTTGAGATTTTAAGCCAATTGTTGTTAACGAACGACGGGGCGAAGTCGGCACAGACACACGACGACGACGACACGACGGAGGGCACAGCGGAGGAAAGAAGAAAGGCACGGATTGGTCGCCCACTTCCCGGGCATATGTTTTGGACATGGAGCAGCTGCAGGACGTGGGCAATCAGGTGCAGTTTGTTTTTTGTTCATTCCTTTCATTTAATTCTTCGTGGAATAATTTGTTTTCTCACTTAATCAGGGTTCCCATCCGTCCTTGAATGGCAAGGACGTCCTTGAAATTGGGCCCTCTTTCTTGAAAATAAAAAATGTCCTTGGATGCCAAGGACGTCCTTGAAAATGAACATTTAGAAAAGTTTTAAAAAAATTCAAAGAAATTTGAGAAATCTTTGTAATTTTCAACGATATTTTGATTATATTATGGCATTATGTAAATAAAATGCAAATTTTCTCATGCTTGTGAATGAATTTGTTACGAAATTTTTCGCGTTTGCGACATAATTTATATTTTAGAATGTTCCCAAATAAGCGCAAATGTTCTTTCAATCCCGATTGGGAAAAGCAATATACTTTTGTCAAAAGAAGTTTTTGAGAATTTTTGAAATTTTATGGCATTAAGTCACTAGTCACTATTTTTCTTAAAAAATTAGCCAAAAATCGCAAATTTTGGTCATTTTTGACAAAAAAAAAGTCGTTGCATGGCTTAAAATCGCAAAAATTAGGCAGTTTTTGGTGAAAATCTGTTAACAAATTGCATTCAAATTTTCAAAATTTTTCCCCGGCGGCGCCTGTCGGCACTGCCGGACCCCCCCCCCTCTGTCCCACAAAATTTTTGGAAAAAGCGCGCCACAAAAAAAAGCGTTTTTAAAGCAGAAAAAAGTCGTCGTAAATGAAGAAAATGATAAGTGAAAACAAAAAAATGTTGGAAAAAATCCATTCCGGTGAAAAATACAAGCCATTTGAATAAATATTAACCATTTTGCATTGCATATAATAAAAATTTTAAATGTCCTTGGATTTCATGAATTTTCCCCACTATGTCCTTGAAAATCGGCATACCCGTCCTTGGAAACGGAGGATGGACGATGGGAGCCCTGCACTTAATCATAAGTGGACAGGGGGGGGGGTCAATTGCGTAACCGTACGAGGGTCCGAGGCAATTTGTAAAATTTCTAGCCAAAATCGAAAAAGCACTGGTAAATATGGGAAAATTTTACGAAATTGGAAAAAAAAGTCAAAAGCTTGTGCAAAAATTTTTACGATTTTGAATTGCATTAGTTCTATTTCATCTTTTCCCTTTTCAAATTGTCACAAAATCTCAAAAACGGGTCATTTTTTAGTGAAAATCTGTTACAAATTGCACTGAAATTTTAAAAAATTTTCCCGGCGGCTTCACCGGACCCTCCCTGTTTCCAAATTGTTTTTTTTGGAAAAAGCGCGCCGCAAAAAAACATTTTTTGGTTTTTAAATTTTGAATAAAATTTCCAAAATGCTGATTTTTGACCCCAAATGACGCTTTTTTGTCGGCCAAATGCAGATTTTGAAAGTTACGAAATTGAATTCCGATTCCGTAGATTTTTTACGAAGTTATACGCTTTTAGTGAAAATTTTGAAAAAAAATTTCAGCGGATTTTGGACATTTGTTGACTTTCCTGTTCACTGGGCACAGTGAACATGCCGGTGAACTGTCCTTCCGACTGCCACGTCATCATTTGTGAACAGACCATGAAAAATATTTGAAAAAAGACACGTAAAACAGAAAATTCTTAACAACCTTTTTTACTGTTTTACATAGAAAAAGCATTAAAAATCGCTACTCTTCAAAAAAAAATTTTCCAATTTCTAAGAAACATAATTGTAAGAAATTTAGAAAAATGAAATTTGATGCATTCTTTTCGGGTGCCTAACTTCCTTGCGTGGCCATTAAGAGAAAATTGAATTATTTTTTTTAGTGGTTTTGCTTTTCTGCCGATGGGTGAAGCAATGCTCGGGGGCTGAAGCTCCCCCAATGCGTGTAATGACGGACGGCGCTGTTTGCTGGTATTACGACAAATTTGGAGCAGATGTCATCGTTGACTGCACATACTCAACAACAACAACAAAGACGACAACGACGACGACAACAACGACGACACAACTCCATCGCCTCCAACCAAAGAAACCACTTCTTTGGATGTGGCACTTGTGGTCGGCGTGTCATGGACAGAAATTATCCAATTTTCAAAGATCGTATTCAAGTGATCATTTTTCATTTCACATTTCATTTTCTTGGTGTGTAATAAAGGTTTTGCGTTGTAAAACCCTGCGTTCAAAGCAATTGGGTGCCATCCCGGCCACTCGAACTCCCTGACATTCTCAGGGACGGTCTTAAGCCAATCCGGCAAATTATAATAAAATAAATAAAACCAAAACAAACAAATTTTTTCCAATCAACTCATTTTCACATAATACTTTCATTTCCCAAGACGAATTAAAAGTTTTGGATTCAGCCGCCTCGGTTGACGTCTGTTCTTTAAACCGGGTCAGACGAAGTCGAAACAACCGCAGTCAGCGGCCACACTGCGGCTGTCTGGCGGCCATCGCTATCATTGCGATAGCAGCCGATAACTTGAGGCGTTTTTTAAAAAAAGTAAGCTATAGCTTCCCTTAACATTTTTCCAATCGACAAGCGGGCACAAAATTAATGCTGGGCAAATTAAGCGATTATTTTTAGAGGGAATTTATTTTTTTTTTCTAAATTTCTCGGAGCAGGTCCTTTCCTCTCCGCGTCGCGACCCCCCCCCCCCGAAATGTTTTCAAACCTAGAAACTTTTTATTAAAAAAAATTCCTAACAAATTTCTTAATAAGAAAACTTCAAGAAAAAAATGTTTGATAAAGTTTTCACCGGTTTTTGAAAAAACTTAGTAGTTCATCATAAACTTTTGGAAAAATCGCTGAAAAAATTTTCAAAAAATTTTTTTTTAATTTTCTTACTAAGAAATTTCTTAAGAATTTTTTATAAAAAATTTAGATTTAAAAATTTTTTTTGAAATTTTTTTTGGGGGAAACGACGGGGCGGGGGGGGGAGGACGACCTACTCCCTTCCCATATTAGGTATGCATTTTTAATTGATTATTTCAGTTTTCAAAAAAAATTTATTCATTTAATTGATTATCAGATTTTGAACATTTTTTTCTCCATACAGAAACAACAAAAAACAACCAGCTGTACGTGGAACGCATCCGAAAAGTGCGCCAACAATTGCAGGAGCGTCGCCCGCTGTTCCAATGGACCCTCAAGGAATTCAACCGGTGCGCATTTGCGGAACTGCCTTTCTAAGATTTTTTCTTGAAAATATCTAGCGTTGGAAAATATTTTCTTGAAACTTTTTTTATTTTGCAGGAGCCGCAGCAGCAACCGTCCAAACTTAAGTGAGTCTGGTAGTTGGGAAAATTTTTGAAGATTTGAGTAAAATTTTAACAAATTTTCATCAAAAAAGACAAAGTTTCAATTTTTGATGGTATTTTTCGAGAATAAATAAGGATTTTAGGCGCCACCGAAGATAAATTTTCGAATTTTTATCAATTTGTTTAGACAAATTTGTTCATAGTTTAGATTTGACAATAAAAGCCGTTATCCGGATGGCATGCCTAAAGCGGAGAACTGATCAAAAGAAGCGGAGAATTGACCAATACGAAAATATTAATGCTTAAAATTTCGGAGTTATTACATTTGTTTAAATAAATGTTTTCAACAAAAACCTATCCATTCCTTTTATTTTTTGTTCCTATTGATCTTTAAAAAAACAAACATTTTGGAAATAGTAAAGTTTCTAAAAATAAATTTAAAAACCTAAGAAGCACATTTTCTAGTCTAAAAAAGTACGCTGATCACGAATCTGAGCTCGGATTTTGCAAATGAATTGATTTTATCTAGGAGTTTTCATCAAGCATTTGATTTTTTTTGAAAATTTTTACTTTTTAAAATTTTGTTGACGGTAAATTCCATATTCTGAATGGTGTTAAACGCATTAATAGTTTTAGAATGATCCATTAGGTGTATAGGAATGCAAAAATTTTAGAAAACAAAAATTTTCAAAAAAATCAAGTACTTGACGAAAAATCATAGATAACATCAATGATTTTTCAAAATCCGAGCTCGGATTCGTTACCAGTGCATTTTCTTACCCTAGAAAAAGTTTTGTAAGAAAATTTTTATTAATTTTTTTCGGTCGGGACACCAATTCAGAAGGATTACCAAAAAAAACCCATACACAGAAGTTGTAGAGCTCAAAATGAGCTTTAGAATTGCTATTAATCATGACTCGGATCGTACCAAGTCACTATCCAAGTACTTAACGGTGGAAATTTGTGAAATCCAAGTACACATAAAACTTGAACAAAAAAAAAGTAAAAAAGGTAAATTTTCTGCAAATAGTTCCTATTTTCCCGGGAATGATTTTATCCAAATATTTAGGGAAAATTTTTTGCGATTTTGGGTTTGTTAAGAAAAAATGTGATTTCTTTTTTGGTATAAGGGGTGGGCGGTGCCATTGGTGCTGCCGGGAGAAAAATTGTGGTCGTGCCTCAACCCTCTATCTAATCTTGTAGTAAATTTTGCGCTCTTTCTGTCTGTCTTAAATGTTTTTACTTAAAAAAGGTTTACCAACCCCTTTCAATTTTTTTTATCGGCACCGCCGGACGGGTGCGTTAAGTTTCAAAAAAGTTATGGCCAGAAGGGACTCAAAAACCTAGTATTTCGGACTTTTTTGCCCTGATTTTTTGTACATTAAAAGATTTTGAAAATTTGCAGGTTAATAGAGTTTTTCATAATTCACAAGCAAAAATAGTTTTTAAAAAATTTCACAAGCCAAAATAGTTGAAAACAATTACTAAAAAGTCGCTCTAAATAAAATGTGTTTTTGCATTTATCTCACCATATACTTTCCGCAAAAAATAGGTGAAAACCTAATCCTATCCCTGATCAAAATAAATAGGTAGCAGATTTCTGAACGCAAAAAATGATAAAAAGCATTCTAAATTTAATTAAGCATCAAAAAATAGAAATTAAGAAACATAAAATCCCACGATTATCCTATCCCAATCTATTTTTTATTTTTTTAAATTTTGCTTTCAAATATTGCTTAGTTATAAATAAGGATCTGAATTTTAGAAAATGATTTTTTTCGCTGACTATATGGTGCCGCTAAGCAAGCAGCAAATCGCTTTAACTTCCATCAGCACCAATCAAATTTTGTCACCCATTCCCCTCCCAAAAGTGACGAGAGTTATGAAGAGGAGCGGGAACCAATCCTGCCTCAGCTTGGCCCACCCCAACCCCAAGCGGTGCGAAAGAAAAGATTGGCGACAAAAAATTTAAAAATTCCAAATTGCATATATAAATTAGAAAATCAAAAATTTTTGAAATGTCTAAAAACGCTCCTAAGCCATTGTTTTGTGTTTTATTGTCAATTTTGAATTTTATTTTTGACTTTTTTTGAAGGTTAAAGCAATTATTGGCAGCTTTAAGGCATATTTTAGTCAAAAAAAAAAGTAAATTAGTTTTCCAACCGCGTAATTAAAGAGCACTTTAATAAAATGAAATAAATTAACGAATAAAAAAAGAATATTTATTGTGTTCAAAATAATTGTGAAAGGCAGAAGGAAAGTGGCGGCAGTATGGTGAAAATTTTAGAAGTATGTTATATAATGAAGAATTCATTGATTATAATCTTTTTTTTAACAAAAATTTAGAAAAAGGGCAATTAATTTTTTATGTTTTGCTCCTTTTTAATTTATCGCAGCGGTAAAGGCGGAACGGATGAAAGCTGAGCAAGAACCAAAATGGAATTGACATTGTTATTATTGTTATTCACTTAAATAGGCGAAAGCTGCTTGATCTGTTCATGGCGCATAAAATTGTTTATGGCCGAACAGATCTGAAACTATTTTCTATTTTTAATCCATCAACACGCTTTAACATCCCCTTTTACAGATTTAACACAAAATATAAACTAGGCAAAAAATTCATTCCCTTTGCCGGGAGGGTAACAAAATTATGGAATAAACTCGATAAAGAACTAATAAAAACAAATTCTTTGAATCAACTTAAAACAAAACTTAAAAATTCATTAGGATAATAACCGAAAAAGCAAAAACAGAATTTATTTTTTAAGTGATTTGGCATTTATACTGTCGATCTCAATCGACTTTGACCTCATTTTATTAATATATTTTGATTTTATTTTTGGTCATCCATATATTTATCACTTACTCTACGACATATTTTTGAACAGTCGTCAGAGTAAGTGGTTTTGCCATTCTGATAACTTTTTTTTATTCATAAATAAATAAAATTAAACGGCAAAAAACCAACCAAAAATTGGATTTTTCTTGACCAAAGATTACTTTTGATTTTCAAATACTGAGGACAGTTTTTTATCCAATAAATGGAAACAAAAGAAAATGCATAAATGAAAACCCATAAAAAGATAACAATTGTCTAAAATAACAGTGAAGGAGTGACAATCGGCAATGAAAATGAAAAAAAATAAAATTTCAATTTAATAAAAAGAATTTGGGACAGCCGAATGAAGTGAAAGTGGACCAATGAAAAACAGAGAAAAAAGGGAAAGAAAGTTGGTTTGATGGAAAAGAATGATCCAGAGTAACGGGGAGAGGAAGCATTTGTTCGATCGCTCATCATTTTTGTTCCACGATGACTTCAACAAATTCTAAGGACAGGAATAACTTTGTGCCATTTTCAATGCCATAATCTTTTAATGATTTTTTGTTCGCCAACACTGGACCATTTGTAGTATTACACTTCAAGATTTGATCATCGGGTTCAATTTCACTCACACTTGCGATCTTTTTCTTCAAAATTGCCACAGTTTCCTCACTCTTCACCCAAATGGTGTAATTTTTCATTTCATTCTCAATTTCATATCGGACAACAATTGCAAATTCACCAATGGACAAGTGAACGGTGTCACCTTTTTTAATCTGATAATCACCAATTGTTTTCCCATCATTATTATTTTTTTTTGTAAACATCTGTTAGAAATCGAGCTTAAATTTCAAAATCTGCCAGGCGGCCTATCGGCACCGCCGGCCCCCCAAAAACCTATTTTTTCTTAAAAAATTAGCCAAAAATCTCTAAAATTTGGTCATTTTTTAGACAAAATCTGTGTAATTTATGCCAAAAGGAATTGAATTGAGGCGATACATTGACTAAAGGAATGTGAAGCCATCACATCATTCATAAAAAATTAATTTTTTGTAAAATTTTTGGAGTTAATTCAAATCAAACCCCCGCCCCCGCGGGGGCGGAATTATCGTGCCCCCGTCCCCGCCCCCGCGACTCTGACCCCCGCCATCCCCCGCCCCCGTGAAAAGTCACCCCCGCCCACGGGGTCCGAACCCTAATAAAAACGGATAAGGCATTTTTAAAAAGGGCCAAAGAAACGCAACAAATTTGAATTTTTGAATAATAACTTACCCGTCCCCGTTATCATCCTCATCGTCAATTTTAAGGGTCCGTATCGTTTTGGCGCTGACGATTTGGCGCCGACGTTCTGGTGCCAGGGTCGTTTTGGCGCCAAGCCAAAAAAAAAACGAAAAAATATGTAAACGAGCAGAAAATTTAAAATTTTAAAAAAGAGACGGGTCCTGTAACTCTCTTTTTTCGATTTGGCAGCTCGGAAATTCGAAAAATAAAATTTTTGAAATTTTTATTCGAGAAAATTTTTTTATGGATTTTAAGGGTCGCAGAATTCGAATCTGATATTTGTTCCGGCCTATGTCGAACCCCGAAACCGGATTCGGCAAAAAGTCGAAAATTCAAATTTTCGAATTTCGCATTTTCATTTAAAATTCAAAAGGCATCGGTTTTCAAGGCCAACAACGATCGTAAATTCGTCATCCGTTTAGACCCATTTGAGCCGGTGGGTAATCCAAATTCGGACAAAAAGTCAAATTTAGACGACTAATTCATTGTACATAACAGGGATGGGCCAAATTGAAAAATAAAAAGCGAAATGCGAAAAGCGAAATTTGCGAGACTGAAAAATGCGAAATGAAAAAAAAGCGGAATGCGAAAAGCTAAAATATGCGAAAATGCGAAATGCGAAAGCGAAATTTTTTCTACAACTTTTTAATAGTTAAAATCATAAAGCAAAAATCATTTTTTAAAATTTTATTCCAAATTTAAAAATCAATAAAACGCTTTTTTGAGGCGCGCTTTTTCCAAAAAAACTTTTTGGGAAGAGGGGGCGGCAGGCGCCGCCGGGAAAATTTTTGAAAATTTGATTAAAATTTGTTGACAGATTTTCACTAAAAAATGATCAAATTTTGTGATTTTGGGCCATTTTCTAAGAAAAAATAGGAGTTTTGGGGGCGCGGCGGCGGTGCCGATAGGCGCCGCCGGGGAAAAATTGGAATTTTTGATCATTTATAAACAGGTTTTCACTGAAAATTAGCCAATTTATAGGTAAAATTTTGAAAAATTTTATGGGAATTTAATCCAATTCTTAGGGGTGTAAAAGTCGCTTTTCGCGCCAAAAAGCGAAATGCGAAAGGCGAAATGCGAAACGCCAAAAAATGCGAATAATGCGAAAGGCGAAATGCGAAAAGCGAAACCTAGGCACATCCCTGGTACATAACTGTGCTGTGTATTTTTAGGCCGGAACGAAAAGTGGGGCTGGGAATTAAGTCGCGAAAATCTTCAAAAGGTCAACTAAAAATTCACGAAAAAATCAAAATGTTGCAAAAAAGTCAAAAATTAAAAAAATATTAAAAGTATTACTTCGTAAAGCAAAAGCGCATAATACCTACATATTTGGAATTTCACCGCTGTTCATTTCGCGTAATTATCATATAAAGCCGGTATTTCTGATAATTTTCTTTGCCTTGTTAACTTTTGTTTATACATAGTTCGCGAAAAATACGTTTTTCTTTTTTCTTATACAAAATTTCTGAAAAATTTTTAAAAATTAAATTTGCTGCTCATGTGTTTTTTCGTATTTTTTAAATTCTGGCTTGGCGCCAAAACGACCCTGGCGCCAAAACGTCGGCGCCAAATCGTCGGCGCCAAAACGTCGTCGCCAAAACGACCTGGGGCCTATTTCAGGGACTAGGTCGTTTTGGCGCCGACGTTTTGGCGCCAGCCTCAGTTTTTTTATTATAACTTTTTTTCTTGTTGACCAAATCTAACAATCTTGGTATCATTCGAAAGCCCTTCACAAGCTCTATTAGCCTTACAAAAAACAAACAAAAATTTTAGCTTCTAAAAAAGTTATTAAGAAAAAAACTCAAAAATTTCGACTTTTTTGGAATTTCATGTTATAACTTTTTTGGTAATTGTCTAATCGCGAAGCAATAGCTTAGAAATATCTTCTAAACATGTTAAGCTTTCGATTGATACCAAGATTGCTGGATTTGGTTAACAACAAAAAAAGTTATAACCCAAAAACTTGGGCTGGCGCCAAAACGTCGGCGCCAAAACGATACGGACCCCTATTTCAATTCGGACCATATCTCAAATATGACGTGTCATATGAAGGATTATCTGCCTGTTTCTTAGCCCTAGGCACCCATAAAACCCGAGAACGTTTAATCTAGGCTTAGTTAACTGAAATGAGACTGTCTGTTTGGGTTCAACAAGCGGTTCGGTTCGATGTCGAGCCGATCGACCTAATATGACACGTCATATCTGAGATATCATCCGAATTGAAATAGGCCACTGGTCCCAATTTGAATGCTTATTTTGTTCCTTTGATAATAAATTTGCCAGCCAATCGCTTCCTTTTTCCCATTTTGTCCATTTGCTCGCGTCTCGCGCAATTGGACAACGGACCAACAGAAAACATTCGCTATAGTCAATTGTTTTCAATGTCAATTGTTCCCGAGTCAATGCGTTGGTCAGATCAAAGGGCACAACGGAATCAGAAAAAGGCGAAGGAAATTAAGTAAAAACGATGAAATTGACGGGAGAAGAAGCCGAGGCAAAAGCTTAAAATAAGGGAAATTGTTAAGAATTGGTAAATTAATGATACTTTTTGGTTGAGCAGAGGGACACGAAAACCGAAAGATGGACACTTTTAATGTTTATATGGCCCGGTGTGATCCAATGAAAAATCAGTGGGAGGGAAGCCCTTTTGGTTCGCAATTTTTTAATTTCGGGAAAACAACATTTTTGTTAGGTCTGCAGAATGTCTGCGCATGTCGACTTGCAAGCCTTATAAGCTTAAAAAAAGAAATAACTAATTATAATGCAACTAAAATAAAAAATGAAAACGCCAAATTTGGCAAGCTGCTTTTTAAAACTACAGTGTTCTCTTTGGCAAACGGGATACGGTATCGAATGGTCCATTAAAAATTTATGCGTGAGTTGGTGTTGGGAAGAAAGCTACAATATTTTCATCATTACAGTATGGCCCCATACTGTATCATTGTCAATTATTTTCTACTGTTGAATTAAGGGCGGAATTCACATCTAACGAACTATAAAATTTTATGTAAAAATGGGGTAAGTTTTTGATAAGTTCTACCAATTTCATAAACAAAAAACGGTATAGTAATTTGCAAAAGTTCCCTTATGGTGTCTTCAAAAAAGGGAAAAGTTTTTGTAAGTAAATTAGTTAATAAGTCCAATTAAAATACAAAACATGCGCTCTGATTTTGCTTCAGCCTCCGAAATTGTTCTTTTTTTGGTTGTTGTTAAGCTTGTTCAATGTTTTCGATCTTCCTCTTCAATGTTACCACAGTGTCCATTTTTTGTGATCACTTTTGCTCGGCACAGTTCTGCTCAAACATTGTGCTTTGTGTAGCGATTCTTTATTTCTGAACAACTCTAAAACGCCAAGAATAAATTATCCAAAATCATAAACAAAATTTAAAGCAATATGAAAAGCTATTTTATAAATTGAATTGGTCGATAAAAGTAATAAAATGACAATATTAATTATATATCTGTGTTTTACAGATAACAGTTGCAGAATGTTTAATGCGAGAAAAAATCGGGAAAATTGAATTATATTTGCGTTGAATAGTGTATAACTAAATTCTGGATTATAGACAATAATGAAAATTATTTTAAAATAATCGAAAAATACAATTTTCTTGTTTCTCTCGTTGTAATTTTTATTATTGTCAATATTTTCTCGCTTTTATAAATTCTTGAGACTTTAAGCTTTCGATTGATACTAAGAAATCGGACCCCGTCAGTTGGGCACCAGTATGGTTTTGTTAAAAGTTTTTTTTAATTTTGAAAAGTTATTAAAAGAAAATTTAAAAATGTCAACTCTTTAGCAATTTCATATTATAACTTTTTTTGGTAATTATCTAATCGACAAACAATACCTTAGAAAAAGCTTCTAAACAGATTAAACTTTTGAATGATACAAAATGTTGGATTTGGTTGACAAAGAAAAAAGTTATAGTCCAAAAACCATGTTGGGTCCCAAAAGTGTGGGGCCCAACTGATGCAGACCTTAAGAAATTAAATTTGACCAAGTGTGAAAAAAGTGATGACCAATGAAACCAAAATGAAAAATTTGACCAAATTCAAAAAATTCTTACAACTATGGCGCCAAAAGAGAAAATTTTGTAATTTTAAAAAATTCTGATAATAAATCAGCATCGCCGGACCTAAATTAGCTTAAAATTTTAAGAATTATTTACGTATTTAAACTCTCTTTAATTCGGAGAAAAATCCGTTTCCCCTAATTATTAAGGACTTATTTGTTATTATAGGGAACAGAATTTATATGCTGCTAAAAAACGCCAAAATATGTGCTAAAAACTCCAAAAAAGGGCAAAATATGTGCCAAAAAATTAAGAAAAATGCTTAATAAATGCGTTATTTTCTCAAAAAGTCTCATTTTTTACCATTTTGCTAGCAAAATGCTAATCAAAAATCTGTTCATGTTTTTTGACGTAAACTTTTTTCTCCTCTAAGATTTACTTTTTTCGGAGATTTTTTCGTTAAAATTTAAATTTGTCATAAAAATGAAAAAAGTGATTAAAAGGTCAAAAATGCAAAAAAAAAACTTGAAAATTTTAGGAAATTTTGCACAGAATTTTATGGTGCCAAAAAGAAAAGAAAACAGGTAAAAATGCTATTTTTGAGCTTTTCATGGGACAGCATATTCGAAAAGAATATGTAGAAACATATAAATCCGTTCCCTGGTTATTATATAAATACAAATATTTTATTTTTATTGCCTTTTATTACTTTTATTGATTTACTTATGATATTGGACATATGTCTTTATAATTCATTGCCTTTCTCCAATTCAGGACGTTCTTAAAAAAATCAGGATATGTTAATCTTGCATTTTGCCTTTCTCCAATTCAGTACGATTCGAAAAATCAGGATGTTTTTGCCCCATAAAAGGCTGCCTTTGAGAGTGGTGAAGCAACAGTCCTCACATCCGCACATTCATTCCTAATTACCCCTTCTAATTCCTTCAAATTGTAATTAAATTTCCTACAATGAATCATTTTTGCTTCGTCGGCATTTATGCTGGGCTAGCAATGCTTGTGCTGATGATAATGCCATCATCAATTGCTGATCAATTTAAGATTAAAGTGAAAGGTGACAAAAAAACCACCGTTTTTATAATGGCGACAGACAAAGTGTCAACGGTGAAGCAAAAGATTGTGGAAAAATTGAGGGAAAATATCAATAAAGAGATTGGAATTATTGAGACAGAATTAAAAGAGAAAGAGAAAAAATTCATGACTTTTATTAGGACAAATTTAAAAGTAAGCAATAAAAGAATTGATAAGTTAAAGGCAAAATTGGAGGAAAAGAAAAATGAAAAGAATAAAATTTTGACCGCAAGAAAAACACTGAGAGTCGGCAAAAATGATTCTCCTCTTGAGGACAGTAAAACAATGAAAGAATGTGGCATTGTTAAAATAGGTTCAACTGTTTTCTTGGCGTTGGAAGGATTTGAAATTTCCATAAAATACAGCGGGAAAATATATACCATTTGGGTGAATAACGAGGATACTGTATATGAATTGAAGAAGAAGATCCAAAAAGTGATTGGACTTCATCACTCAAACCAAAAATTGACATTCCCATCACATGATGATGTGCTTAAGGACTACACAAAAACAATGAAATTTTACAAAATTGGAAAAGGTGCTTCATTGTTGTTAAAGCGTGAGTTTCAAATTGGCTGCCAATATAAAGATAATGTGTACTTCCCAATAGTGGAAGAAACGGAAAAGGTCTCATCTGTGAAGGAGAAGGTCAAGAAGGAGATCAAGGAGGAAAGTGGCATTCAACTGAAAAATATAACATTGTCATATTGGAATGAAGAGCTAATAGACGATGCAGAAATTGGCTCTTATGGTGGCATTAAAAGTAGATCAGCAATAGTTGCCGTTTATGAGTCTTCAGCAAAGCCATGATGATGAACAACAAGGTGCTAGGTCGATCCACAAAAAAGCTCAGTGTGGGCGTTCCACAAAAAGCTCAGTGTGGGCGTTCCACAAAAAAAGCTCAGTGTGGGCGTTCCACAAAAAGCTCAGTGATTGATAAAATAAAATAATAAATTTAAAATAATAAATTTAATTATTGTATTGGTAACATCCACGTTGAAATCAATAACCATCAATACATATAATTTTGGGCTACCACTGAAAATGTAAAATTAATACAATAAATTTTTATATGTTTAATAAAATTATAATTTAGAAAATGAATAAGACTTTTATTTTTATTTTTTTGTTATTTCGATTTGAGTATTCGACCTCTACCAATTCCGGTTTTGAAGAATTTATAAAAAATCACAAAGCTATAGAACTTGTCAAAAGCTATCAAAATAAAGAAATTAAAACATTAAAAAAACTCCATGAACAAATGCAACTAAAAGGTATTGACTTAAGTTTTTGTACCTTAAGACGCTACGTGTCAAGACTAACTATTGTTTCTGCGCATACAAATAAAAATGATGCTTCAAACTCGAATGCTTCAAGCCATGAAATGCCAAAACATGAACTTAGATTTGAAAAGTGCTTTTCAAAAACTTTAAGAAAAAATTTTTTCCTTTTTTAGTTTTGTAATAAAAATTATAATTTAAAAGCATGCAATAAAATTAAATCAAAATTACATTTACAGTTCAAAATTATTATTTAACCTTATTATTTTATTTTATCAATCACTGAGCATTTTTTGTGGAACGCCCACACTGAGCTTTTTTTGTGGAACGCCCACACTGAGCTTTTTTGTGGAACGACTCACCACGGAACAACAACACTTCTCCGTTGCTAAACGATTGATTATTCATTCGCTTTTCCATTGAACTTTTTTGGCTATCTGTTCTTCTTTATTTGTCCAATTTTTTCATTCCTTTCACTGTCAATTAGCTTACAATTAGTTTTTCCAATTTTCCTTTTCATTTTATGCATTTTATACACATTGTTGTTTTCAATTTGCATAAAAACTGTACGATGTAACAGTCATGGTCATATGCTTAGCACATCCCTATAAAATTGCTAATTTTTAAAAAAGAACCCAAAAACCCATTAGCAGATGCTCAGTTTGGGCTCTAAGTCATTTTGTAAGTTTCGCCATAAAATTCTAAAATAAACCTAGATTCTTCGAATTAGAGCGAGTTACTAACAATCTAAAAATACTAGAAACCGGCAGGAAAAATGTATCGACCATTTTTCGGTATTTTCTGGCAATTTTTTCGTTATTTTATCGCAAAAAATCTATCGAAAAATTGTAACCTTTTTCTGAATTGTTTGGTTATTATTAGAGATCGGATTTTTTGGTTTTTACCCGAGGCACTAAAATCGTATTTTTTCTGAACAATTTTGATTTAGTGCGACTTTTTAGCAGACAAAAATTTCAGCAAACTTAATACGCACAGATAGGCAGCATGAAAAACGCGTTTTCAGCTTGGTTTTGATTTCTACGATGCCTTTTAAATACCTATTTTCCTAATACGGGGTTTTAATATACCCATTAATATTACTTTCATCGAATCGTTTGATATTCTATCTAACAATTCTATATAAATGAGCAAAAATTTCAAATTCTTCATTAGCTAAAAAGTAGCAAAATTAGAATTTTATAAAGAACACTTAAGGCTTCCCAGATCGATACCAATAATGAGAATAAGTGATAGCTTTTGGGCTTTATAAAAACTTTTTTTGACAAAATTTATCCAAAGTAGTGGAACTTACGAGGTGTGGTGCTCCTCGCAGATGTTTAATATCCGTTTTGATATAAATATAATCTTTTTCTTTAATGCTATAACATTCCATTATTTCGTTGTCTTCAAGCTCATCGAACATTTTGGCCATTGAATGTGCGTTTGCTTAGTTTGATCACTCCTCCGAATTTGCTGTTTTTTTTTCTGTTCAATCTGCGTCTGTTTTTCGCATTATCTGTTTCGAGAGTGTCCGTCAGTGATGGCACGGAATTCCGATTTCCGACTTCCGATTTCCGACATTTTTGGAGTCGGAATTCCGATTTCCGAAAAATTTTGGACCCCCGGAATTCCGATTTCCGATTTCCGAAAATTTTTGGGGCCTCGGAATGCCATCCCTGGTGTCCGTGCCCTTTACTTAAAGTACAAATATTCCTGATCAGAAAGTTGCTTATATTTTACGAAAGATTGAAATCCATCCGACGCAAAATGGTCTCGCCTTTAATTAATGAAATGAATAAATGCCTCAATTTTCTAACAATTCTATATGAATGAGTATAAAATTTCAAATTATTCATTAGACTAAAAAATAGGAACAATTAGAATTTTCCTTTTTTTAAAACTAGAAAATTTTTAAATAGAGAACACATAAGGTTCCCTGATCGATACCTAGAATTAAATAATCATAGCTTTTGGGCATTATAAAAACGTTTTTTTGAAAAAAATATCCAAAAATAGTGGAATTTAAGAGGCGTTCTCCTCGCAGATGTTTAATATACAGTGTCCGTGCCCTTTACATAAACTACAAATTTTTCCTGGTCAGAAAGTTGCTGATTTTTTTACGAAAATTTTAAATCCATCTGACACAAAAATGGTCATTCCTTTTTATAATCTTATAATAATTGCATTGCAAATTGGAAGGTTATCAGTTTTTTCATCAGAAATTGTTATATTTCGATAGGAGTAAATCGCTTTTTTTTGTGGGCAGAATGCCAATTTTTTCTTTAATTTTTTCTTTCAGGTCGTTCACTGATCACTAAGCAGAGTTGAGTAGGTGTGAGAGTTTAGTATTATTATTTTTGGTAGTGTATTTTAGGCCAAATTCTCACAATCAGGCTTTAAAATATGTTTTACCAAAGATTACTTTTTTTTTGTTTTAAAATTTTCCGAGGTTTTGGAATCTCTTTATGGTAAATATGGTTGATAGGGCCCAGACTCAAAATTAAACAAATTATAAATCAATCGATAGCTTTAGGTTTTTAATGGATTGAAAAAAACAAAAATAAAAAACTGTAGGCTGATACATTAATTTTTCTAATTAAAACATTTAATCTGTAAAATTTTCGAGAAAAAAAAATTGTTAGAGGTTAGTAAACCTTTTTTAAGTAAAAACATTTAAGACAGACAGAAAGAGCGCAAAATTAACTACAAGATTAGATAGAGGGTTGAGGCACGACCACAACCCATAATAAACGATTTCTTTTTCTTTCTTTTTTTTGCGTCGTAACAGCGGCAAAATGTGCCCGAGATCTGCGGCTTTTGTTTGCTTTTTTTTTGATTAATGTGCAGGCAAAAAAAAAACTTTTTTTTTTCTGTGCAGAAAAATCGGGCCAGGCCGTTTTCGCGTGGGGCGGAGTTTTTGGACTATAACTTTTTTCTTTGCCAACCAAATCCAACATTCTTTGTATCATTCGAAAGCCCATCAGATGCACTAGTAGCCTGCAAAATTACAAAAAATTTCGTTCGGTTTAAAAAAAGTTTGAGCCAAAAAAGTTGGAAAATTTGGTTTTTTGAATTTTTCTGGCCATAACTTTTTTGAACCTTAACGAAATTTTTGTAGGCTAATAGAGAACACTTAGGCTATCGAATGATACCAAGATTATTGAATTTTCAAAAATGTGAAAATTCCAATTCATCCAAATTTTCCTAAATCAGTGAGCAGATTTGCAAAGGAAGTTAAAATTTAAAAAAAATGTAAAAGACTAAACATGGCAAGCTGCTTTTAAAACTACGGTATTGGCAAACGGTACGGTATCGAATGGTCCATTAACAATTTATTCGTGAGTTTTTGAAAAATTTTTAAAACGCGTTTTTCGGTAATTTTTTGCAAAATTATTCTCGAAAACTTACATTTTTTATAAAACTTTGTGATTTTTTTTCTGACCTTTTTATCAAAAACTTTGTACTCGGGATTCCATCCTGATCGTTTTTCCAAAATCTTAGGGATTGATCGGGACTGGGATTCGGTCGAAATCGGTGCTAGGTCGTTTCTTAAATTCCGCCACATTGGGCGTTTCTTAAATTCCGCCACATTGGGCGTTTCTTAAATCCGCCAAGGGGTAGAAAAACAAAAAATGTAAGACATATAAATTCATAACTTGGCTTAAATTCAATCAAATTAATAATTCTTGGTATCATTCAATAGCTCTAGATGTTCTCTAACGGAATATTAATTTTAAAATTTTTTTAATAAAATTTTCAAAAAGTTATGGTCAGAAAATTTCAAAAAATCTTGAGTCAGAATTTTTGGCCATAACTTTTTTGAAACTCAATGAAATTTTTTGAAATTTTAAAGATAAATAGATTAAATAGTGGACTTGAAATTCAATTTAATTTTATTGCTTCTGAAAAAAGTTATAAGCATTGAACAGGCTATGTTTTTTGCCAGGGTCATGCATATATATTTATGGATTTTAAAGTCTTTAAAATAACTATTCAGCCAAAATGAATTTATATTCGATAGCCCTAAGAATTCTCTATTAAACATTAAAATTTCAAAAAAGTCATTGAGTTTCAAAAAAGTTATGGCCAAAAATTCTGACTCAAGATTTTTTGAAATTTTCTGACCATAACTTTTTGAAAATTTTATTAAAAAAATTTTAAAATTAATATTCCGTTAGAGAACATCTAGAGCTATTGAATGATACCAAGAATTATTAATTTGATTGAATTTAAGCCAAGTTATGAATTTATATGTCTTAAATTTTTTGTTTTCCTACCCCTTGGCGGATTTAAGAAACGACCCAGCACGTTCCATAATATTGGCCGTCCTAGAAATCTCAATCCTGTTTTCTAGTCAACTTATGTGTTCTTGACTTTTTTGATTAAATACGTTATGTAAGACGATTATCGGATTTCCCGTTATAAAGTGGTTCCCTTGCAAAGCTGAACGAAATTACTGATTACGGATTTCGATATTTTTCCGTAATTTTCTACTAACTGGGTATTTGGATTATTTTTCGAGATGATTTCTTTCCAGATTATTTTTTATGCCATCTTCTTAAAATAAAAATAGAAAAGTCTAAAAAAGGTTTTAAAGAACTTTTTTAGATAGTTTTTTTTATCAAAAATTAATGGCTTTTCATTTCCGATTTCTGATGGCAGGTTTTTTGAAAATGAAAAAATTATGGTGCGTAAACCGTATAAAAGTCCTTTGTCTCGCCTGTTCTAATTTATATAAAGCCTTTAGGCTTTATAAAAATTGAAAAAATAAAAAGTAATTTTGAATATTTTTTGCTTTGTTTTGTTTTAATATTTTTAATGGAATGTTCTTCTTTCTTCTTTAATTTTAAATTAAAGGCAAAGGGTTTTGTTTTTCTTATTTTTAAACTTTTGTCCTGGAAAATTCCCGGTTGTTCCCGCTTCCTTGTCCATCGAAAATCCGGGCCCGGTCCCGATTTTTCCTAAAATTCTCAGTCCCTCATTTTCAATATTTATTACAATAAGTTCACTTTTTAAGTTCATTTATAACTAGGGCTGGGAATTATATGTAAATCCATATTTTTTTTCCTGGACTGTGGAAGGCCTGAAACGCACGAAAAACATGTTTTTAGCTTGGTTTGAAGCTTCTAGGATGGATTTCTATATCCATATTTTCCATATTTTTCCATATTTCGCGATTTATGTCCATATTTCCATATTTTTCCATATTTTGGCATTTTGGTCCATATTTTATGTCCATATTTTGGCATTTTTCAAAAAAACCTCTATTAGAACGGCCCCCATCAGCTAAATTAGCCTTTTTGAGCCCAAAAACCGAAAATTTTTCAAAAAGAATAAATTTAAATTTTCTTAAAAATTAATAAATTATGTCAAAATAAGCAAAAAAGCGAAAATTTCGCTTTTGTTGTTGATTTTGCGCTAAAAAAATTAATAAATTTTAGCTTTTATGTTTTTTTTCTTTTAAAATGATTGCACGTAATTGCCGAAAAAATTCGAGACCAATTTCCGAATGTTGACCGACTAATTGCAAAACGAAAGCCGTCTTTGTCAAAGCGCCTTACCGAGTCAAAAAATTTGGAAATATATCTCATATGCAATTTCAACCAATAAATTTGAAGAAATTTTACACTCAATTTTGAAAAATTTATGTCCATATTTTGACGTTTTTGCCATTTATGTCCATATTTTGAGATTTTCGCAATTTTATGTCCATATTTTGCGATTTTTGGTCCATATTTTATGGCCATATTTCGCGATTTTATATCCATATTTTTACCAGCCCTATTTATAACATCATATTTCACAAAAAAGTCTTTTTAATTTCAAATTAAAAGGAAAACTTCATTATTTGTAAATTCCGTTTTAATAACAGATTCGACATAAAAAGGTTATACCACCGAAATTTTATTGAATTTTTTTTTTTTTTTGTAATTTAATTCTTAGCTTTTACTATTTGCACTTATTTTGTCATGCTGATATTTTAAAGAAAATTTGTTTTGGATATAAATTTCATGAAAAATTTCCAATATTGCTGAAAGTTTTCAAGAAAAAAAAATGTGCGTGAGACAATTTTATACAAAAAATTACATTAAAAAATCAATTTAAAAAACGGAAAAATTTTAACTGGGTATAGGTTTTTACGGCCTCGGGCCGTAGCATAAGAAGGTGGTCATTTGACGAGGTCATTTAACCATGGTTATTTGAGCTGGTCATTTGACCACGAAATATGAGAAAAACGATAGCAAAAGAAGATGGTAAATTTTCTGCTGGAGCAACCATCAGCCACCGTTTTTTAATCTTTTGCTATAACACCAACTTCTACCATGAACTCATTAAAATTTGCATTATATTATTTTAAATAAATAGGCAAAATAATGATTAAAGGTCCTAGAACGTGTTGAGCCGAAGTGACAAAAGTATCACAATGTTCGTAATAATTAAATCTAACTATTATTTTAATTTTATTTGCAGACTTTGACCAAATAATGATAATTTCAGATGAAAAGTTTCAAAATCAGCATTTTGAGTGTACCATGTTGCAAAATTTCAATTTTTTGCCATAATGTCCATAGTTCTTACAAAACTTAACCCGACCAAAATAAAAGGATAAAAAAAATTTGAAATTCAAAGCGCGTAGGTAATACTACAACTTTATCTATTTTACTTTACTTTAGTTTTTAAACCCGAGTTTGATTTTTAAATGGGTCCAGTTCATTCTAAAATATGAATTTTATAAATAAATTTTTGGATTTTAAAAGCGGATTTAATTTAGAAAATTATTTTTGGTAGTTTTAGTCTTTATACATTTAACCATTTATCTTGTTTATAAATATATAATTAATATTGATTTAAAATTTCTACATAAAATTTATACCCATTCACTTTTCCAATAAATCATTTTTGTCCCATTTTCTCACGAGCTTAATACCTTTACGTTTCGGAATATCTGACAAAGAGGAGGGGATTTGACATGCCAAAGACGATGGCTATGGGATAAAAACGAAAATAAAAATTAGGGACCAGTACCAGATGCGCTGACTACTTCAAGAAAGTTGATTTAGGGATTTTATGGCTGGAATATAATTCTAAAAACCTTTCCAACACATTGGAACAATAGAATCTTTTGTTTTATGAATTTCAATTTCATATTGATGCGACAAAACGGCTTTTGTCAGAAGAAAAACCCTTTTCAAAAAAGGAAGCCAACAAATTACCTTCTGAATAAATGGACGAGCATAACAAGCAGTACAAGAAGGATGTTGAAATATAAGCTCATGACAGACAAAAAGCGAAGGAATGTATGTACAAAAAACCTAACTTTTCGGTTCAGAATCAAAATATTATGGGTTAAGCCCAGTGTTAGACAAAATTGTTCATAATGGGTCGGGGTCACTTCGGCGCGGCCACTTCGGCGCGGGTATTTCGGTGCGAGGTTTTTTCGGCGCGAGCTTTTTCGGCGCGGGCTCTTTCGGCGCGGCCACTTCGGCGCCCTATATAAAATGGCTTTTTCGGCGCCAGTGTTTAAAAATCCAAAATAATTTTCAAAGTTTTAATTTGCCTTTCATTGTGCAAACATTGATACCGCATTATTATATAAGTTTAACAAATGAACAACAAAATCACGGGTCCATAACACTATTATTTGAAATTCCCCTGAGAAACTCAACAATATTTTGGGCATCAAAATTTTCAATAATGTTCAAAATGCGCTTGTCAGCCTTCCGAAACTTCTTTTTCTTCTTTGGAGGTTCTTTGCCGTTCACGCAGCTCACATAGTCAGCGTCGCGCGCACGCTGATCCATTCGAAGGACATCGATGAATCGCCAAATTGACGGGTAGCGACAGCTGAAGATTGTTTGGAGTCGACGGTGCGCTGCTTCCGCGATGTTGTTTGTTCGCTGCTCTTCGTTGACAGTCCGTTCATGCACATTCCAATATTTCACCGGAAAACGCGGACGTGTGCGGGTCCCATTTGGCAAAGGAACACCGGTGTAGTTGATGAGGAACCTATTAATAACCATATGATTGGCAAATTCCGACAAAACTTACCACCCCAGAATTTGGTCGAGTTCTTGTCCCACAACATCGTTCAGCGCAGTAATTGCACCAGTCAAATGCTGAATTGGCACAAATGCGAGCGCGGTGATCATATGAGCCGTTTCTGCGAAAATGGGGTCACTTTGATAGCGCTAAACGGGAGACTATTTCTTTTTTTTGGGAACTGAAACTTTCATTTTGAAGTCCTTCGGAAATCAGGCGCTTGTGCATGTTGTGCACTAAATGAAAAAGGCACCCTCGAAGCTGAGCGCCCGGAAACACTGCGGCCGCAGCGTCCATCGCCGCTTGTTCGAAGTCCATTGTGATGGACGTTGGAGAGAAGGCTGGCCATGCGTCAATGATCAATCTGAACATTTTTTCGTAGACCAGTCGCGACTTTCCTGTCAGAAGACATGTGGCGATTGGGAAAGTCCATTTTCCTTTTCTGAAATTTTTCTGGAAGAAATTCAAAAACCAAACAAAACAAACTTTGAAAGGAGGACGTAAACTTGTGAAAATGGATGTGGTGCGATGGAAAAAGTTCCATCTGCGAACACTTCGACCATTGCATGCGTCCAATTTGCGTAAGAGTTCTTGGCAAAAATCAGAATCCTGAATATAAGCGGAATTTAAAAATATGTCACATTAATTAATACCGATGTTGGGAATTGTCGGCATTAAGTGAAAAAACGCCAGAGTCAGATAGTAGGTATTGCTCCTCCTCAACTCCTTCACCGCGCTTGAACACCTGATATGCTTGGCCAATTTGGAGGTCGTGAATAGAATTTGGAGCCGCTGGTGCAGCTACAATTTCATGGCGTACACGTTTGACAATCTAAAAACAAAGCAAAAAATAATAGTATGTGTCTGCTTTTCGTTACCTTCTTAATTCCATTGGCACTTGGCAACTGAGCAAGCACCGGTGTTGAAACGTTGACCACTGCATTTGCGCGGAGTTGTGAAGGCAATTCCATGCACTCCGCCGCACGCCTCTTGATCCCCGTGACGATTTTTTTTGCTCTTTTAGGGCCGGCGCCGAATTTTTTTTTTTCTTGAAATTTTGTCTAGTTTTCTTTAGAGCCCGGCGCAGGACCGGATCCTGCGCAGGATTTTGCAGGATCCCAGTCCGCAATCCTGCATTTTTTGGAAAAAACAGGATTTGCAGGATTGCAGGATTTGCAGGATTAATCCGGCCGGGTCCGGTCCTGCAAACATTTTTGAATTCCAATCCTGCAACAGGATCCGCAAATTTGAAATTTCCGGGCTCTAGTTTTCTTACAGATTTTTGTCCAAAAATAACAAAATTTGTGTCATACATTAAATTTTCTTGGCAAAATTGACATTATGCCATAAAATTTCAAAATTATGCGTTATTTAAGAAATCAGAACAATTTGGTCGCTACCCCAAAATCAGAACATTTCTTAGAAATAAGAACAGACCAAACCCCTGCCTAAAATGCATTAATTGTACGGTTAATTCGATATGAAAATGTTATGGTTCAAGAAACTCGGTAATAGTGTGCATGGTAGCCCCCCTTTTTTGAAAAAGCAAATTTTCAAAAATTTTTTTTCTAAATAAAGTTATTTTATAGGTTTTCAGGGTCGAAGAACACGATTCTGGCTTATATTTCGACAAATTTCGAATCCTGACCCGGATTCGAACGAATTCACCGTTTTATTTCATGCATTATTTTGCATATTTTTAATTTTTCGAAAATTGAGTTTTCGAATTTTTATTTGAATCCGGGTCAGGGTTTCGAAATTTGTCGAAATATATGTCAGAATCGTTTCTCCGACCTGAAAACCTATAAAACAATTAAAGTGCACTTAATTCACCTTTCCATCCCCGAAAAAATAAAAATGATTGTCAGAATCTTTTGCAGAGCGTTCGTCTCCAAAATGTCCCAATTAGTCAACTTTTTCGACTCGTTCAAACACCGCCAGCAGGCAATGGTAAAGTTTTATGGTTTCTTCGAAAAATAAAATTAAAAATTTCGCAAGTGCCTTTTGAATAAAATTATGTCTAAATAAAAGATTCCGCTCAGCATTTGACTATAATTATGCCAAATGAAAGTGATCACTTAATTTCTAATTCAATAATTCACTATAATAATGCCAAATGAAAGTAATAATTCACTATAATAATGCCAAATGAAAGTAATAATTCACTATAATAATGCCAAATGAAAGTAATAATTCACTATAATAATGCCAAATGAAAGTGATCACTTATTTCTAATTCAATAATTCACTATAATAATGCCAAATGAAAGTAATAATTCACTATAATAATGCCAAATGAAAGTAATAATTCACTATAATAATGCCAAATGAAAGTGATCACTTATTTCTAATTCAATAAGTGACTAAAACTCTGCCCCATAAAAGGCTGCCCTTGACAGTGGTGAAGCAACAGTCCTCACATCCTCCACATTCATTCCTAATTATCCCTCCCATATTCTTCAAATTGCCATTAAATTTCCGCAATGAATCATTTTTGCTTAGTCGGAATTTATTCTGTGCTAGCAATGCTTATGCTGATGATAATGCCATCATCCATTGCTGATCAATTTAAGATTAAAGTGAAAGGTGATAAAAATGCCACCGTTTATGTAATGGAGACAGACAAAGTGTCAACCTTAAAGGAAAAGATTGCGGAAAAATTGAAGAAAGATACCAATGAAGAGACTAATGGTATGTATGCAAAAGTGAAAATCAGCAATAAAACAATGCATGAGCTAAAGGCCAAATTGGCGGAAAAGCATTATGAAAATACTGAAATTTTGCCCGCAAGAATAACACTTCGACTAGACAAAAATGATTCTCCACTTGAGGACAGTAAAACAATGAAAGAATGTGGCATTGCACCGGAGAAATCTGGCAATGCTTACGTTTATCTGACGTTGGATGAACTTAAGATTATAGTGGAAGGTGATAAAAAAGCCATTGTTTATGTTAAGGAGACAGACAAAGTGTCAACGGTGAAGCAAAAGATTGTGGAAAAATTGAGGAAAGAAATTATTGAGAAAAAGGCAAAATTGGAGGAAACGAAAAATGAAAAGAATAAAATTTTGACCGCAAGAAAAACACTTCGACTAGACAAAAATGATTCTCCACTTGAGGACAGTAAAACAATGGAAGAATATGGCATTGTTAAAAAAGGTGCAACTGTTTTCTTGGCGTTGGAAGGATTTGAAATTTCCATACAATACAGAGGGGAAAAATATACCATTTGGGTGAATAACGAGGATACTGTATATGAATTGAAGAATAAGATCCAAAAAGTGATTGGCATTCATCAATCAAACCAAAAATTGACATTCCAAGCGGAGAATGATATTGTGCTTGAGGACAACGAAAAAACAATGCAATTTTACAATATTGGAAAAGGTGCTTCATTGTTGTTAAAGCGTCTGTTTCGAATTGGCTGCCAATATGAGCGCAAGGAGTACTTCCCAAGAGTGGAAGAAACGGAAAAGGTCTCATCTGTGAAGGAGAAGGTCAAGAAGGAGATCAAGGAGAAAAGTGGCATTCAACTGAAAAATATAACATTGTCATATTGGGGAGAAGAGCTAAAAGACGATGCAGAAATTGGCTCTTATGATCGCATTGATAGTAAATCAGCAATAGTTGCCGTTTATGAGTCTTCAGCAAAGCCATGATGATGAACAACAACACTTCTCCGTTGCTAAACGATTGATTATTCATTCGCTTTTCCATTGAACTTTTTTGGCTATCTGTTCTTCTTTATTTGTCCTATTTGTCCAATTTTTCCATTCCTTTCACTGTCAATTAGCTTACAATTAGTTTTTCCAATTTTCCTTTTCATTTTATGCAGTTTATACACATTGTTGTTTCATTTTGCATAAAAACCGTACACTGTAACAGTCATGGTCATATGCTTAGCACATCCCTATAAATTTGCTAAAATTTTAAAAAAGAACCCAAAAAACCCATTAGCAGATGCTCAGTTCGGGCTCTAAGTCATTTTGTAAGTTTCGCCATAAAATTCTAAAATAAACCTAGATTTTTCGAATTAGAGTGAGTTACTAACAATATAAAAATACTAGAAACCGGCAGGAAAAATGTATCGACACCATTTTCCGGTATTTTTTGGCAATTATACATTAATTTTTCTAAATCTGTAAAATTTTCGCGAAAAAAAATTGTTAGAGGTTGGTAAACCTTTTTTAAGTAAAAACATTTAAGACAGACAGAAAGAGCGCAAAATTAACTACAAGATTAGATAGAGGGTTGAGGCACGACCACAACCCATAATAAACGATTTCTTTTTCTTTCTTTTTTTTGCGTCGTAACAGCGGCAAAATGTGCCCGAGATCTGCGGCTTTTGCTTGCTTTTTTTGATTAATGTGCAGACAAAAAAAAACTTTTTTTTTCAGTGCAGAAAAATGGTGAAAAGCACAACAACAGCAAAAGGCATAATGCCAAAAGAATTTTCAAAAATGCGAAAATTCCAATTCATCCACAGTTTCCTAAATCAGTGAGCAGATTTGCATTTGCCGCAAGCAATGAGCTTTTCCATTCGCATGAGCATCTGAGGTTGGGGTTACCAAGGACTCATTGCCGATTTGGCACAAGTCACTTTCGCAATGCCTCCACATGTTGACTCGCAAGCCTTGTAATCTTTAAAAAACAAGTAACAAATTTTTAAAAGGAAGTTAAAAATAAAAAAAATGTAAAAGACTAAATATGGCAAGCTGCTTTTAAAACTACGGTATTGGCAAACGGTACGGTATCGAATGGTCCATTAACAATTTATTCGTGAGTTTTTGAAAAAATTTTAAAACGCGTTTTTCGGTAATTTTTTGCAAAATTATTCTCGAAAACTTACATTTTTTATAAAAACTTTGTGATTTTTTTTCTAAGTTTATAATTGAAGAGGTCATTTATTAACGCCTAAAGTGAATAAAAGCAAAATTTGACATTTTACACGATTTTTTTCAACTTTGTGGTTGAAATACATGTGAGAATTTAAAACCTCGGGATTCCATCCCGACCGTTTTTCCAAAATCTTAGGGATTGATCGGGACTGGGATTCGGTCGAGATCCCCCCGACCTCAGTTGTCCGATCTCTACTAGAGACCACTTGCTGTACCTGATTTTATTTAAATTTTTTTGATTTAAATTATACTTAATTTGTTATTTTTGAAAAATTACCCTCAAAATTTTTGATATAATTATTTTTCATTAATTATAATTGTCATTTTTAAAAAATTAAATTTCTTTTTGGCTTCAGAAATTAAGGGCACAACAGCTAACAACAGACGAAATGGTGAAAATGCGACACATTTTTTGTTTTTACTTATAATTAAAATAACTTAATGAGTAAAACGAAAACCAAATAAATTATGTGCCACAATTTTAGTCTTTTCACTCATCTTTTTCTTCACATTTTCACAGTGTACGAGCTCTTCACCCAAATAATTGTGACCTGATTGCTTTCCCTATTGAGAGTTGTATCACCTATCACTTTAATCGCAAAATTATCATAAACAAAGGTTGATGGCATCATCAGCATAAGCATTATTAGCCCAGCAAAAAAGCTAAAAAATTCGATGAAAAACTGGGTGAACTTTAGTGTCACGAGTGAGAGATTAAAATGCCCTGATTTTCAGATTCATCATGAAATTTCGATGATGTTTGGTTCAAACTCTGTTGAAGAATTGGCTTAAAATTTTCTAAATTCCCCAGGCGGAGCCTATGGGCACCGTAGCCGAAATTTTTTTCCCGACGGCACCTATCGACGCAGGCCCCCAAAATTTCGCAAAAATTTCCAAATTCTTCTATTTCAAAATCCAAAAATAGTCTTCTGCGCAGCGATGTCTGCTGCTCGGCCGGACTAAATTCTCTTACAAATTCCTCATAAAAATAGCTCTCTTCATTTCATAAAAATAATTTTTAAAGAAAATAAATTTCTCAATAATTTTAGGAAAAAGATATAAAAATTTATTATTATTTTTTAATCAGTTTTATTTATTTTACTATCGAATTCATCTAAATTAATCTTATTTTAATAAATGTAATAATAGTTGAAGTTCTATTTCGTGAATATTTAATTAATTTTTTTCAAATTTGAAAAACTTCTGGACCAGGTATAACCCGATTCCGGCCCCGGTTTAAAACTTACCGCACTCGGCTTATTAATAAATATAGACTTTTTCCAATTCGCGTCAAAAATTTTAAAAAGAAATTTTTCCAAAAACAGCTTAGGAATTTCAAGAAAAAATTATGAAATTTTTTAGCGATTTTTTCAAAATTTTATGATCATTGAGACGCAACTCAGCTGGCCAGAAGCAACTGAACCGCGTCGTCCCAGCCATCCCCTCTCTTTCTCCCTCTCTCTCTCTTCTCTCTCTCTCTCCTCTTTCTCCTCTCTCTCATGCTCTCGCGCTATGCTTATTTATGTTAGCCGTCAAATGGAGGCGTGCTGTAGTGGAATTGGTGATGGGATTGTTATGAGCAATGAATGGGAGGCGGCAAAAGCGGAGGCGCGAATTGCTTTTGCTATGCTGTTGTTGATATTTGCTATTTTTGGACACTGTTGCGTCCATTCCTCCCGGGAATATCGCCCACTCGGCTCTTCCACTTTTCCAATGCTTTTCCTCCCACTTTTTCCCCGCTTTCCCAGTCCCCACCCAGTGTCCCCCGCTTTCAAGGGCGTAGCCAGACCCTTCTCTTTAGGGGGGGATGAAGTCAAAAATTCGATTTCTAGGGGTGTATTTTTCTTTTTTCATGCGATTTTTAGGGGTGTATTTTTCGTTTTTTGAAATTCCGAATTAGAGTGGTGTATTTTACAAAATTTTTAGCCGTTTTTCGCCAAAAATTACTATTTTTTGCCTTTTTGGTCTCCATTTTTCAAAAATATGGCCGTTAGGCGCAGCAGGGAAAATTTTTTGAGATTTATGCAATTTGTTAAAAAAATTGCTTAAAATTTAAAAAAAATTTGCTGAAAATTTTCACTTTTTTGCGTTTCGGGGGGGGGGGGGCTTTAGCCTCCTCAGCCCCTCCCCTCCCCTGCCTACACCCTTGCCCGCTTTCTCTTCTCCCCCTCTATTCCCCAGTGTTTTTCCTCCATTTTCCCCGTTTTTTCGCCTCCACAAAATGTCCCCGCTTTCTCTCTGCCTTTTTCCTCTCACTTTCTCCCCGCTTTCCATTCACAGTTCTGTTTCCCCCTTTCCCCGCTTTCTCTTCCCTCTACTATTCCAGTGCTTTTCCTCCGTTTTCCCCGCTTCTTTCACTCCCTACTTCCGCATTTTTTCTTCCTGAGTTTCGCCCGCTTTCATTCTCCCGCTACCAGTTTTCCAATGCGTTTCTTCTTTTATTTTTCTCCCCGCTTTATCCTCTACTTAGTTTGCCCCGGCTACCCTTTCCCTCTCTTCTCCCTTCCTCTCTCCACTTTTCCAATGCTTTTCCTCCCATCTTCCCACCACCACCGCTCTCTCACCACTTCTGCTGGTTTCCCCGTTCCATTCCCCGCCGTCTGTCTGTCATTCGTCCACCAATTATGCACTTTATCCTTCCACTATTTATCTTTAATATTGTATATGCGTGCACCCATTTTAACAAACACTTGTGGCAAATTTGCCAACAATTTTCGTCCCAGTGACTGGTGGCGCAATACAAAAAAAAAAAACTATAAATTTAAATAAAAAAACAATGGCACCGAAAATTTTTGTTATTTGGCATTTTCAAGGAAATTCGGGGCTTCAGAATGGTTGCCTTTTGAACTCGTAGCTTTTCAATGACAATTTTGGCATTCTGGATGGTATTCAAAAGACAGGGAAAGCCACTTTTTTGGCAACAATAATCACATGCCATCTCCATCGAAATTTTGTAACCTGCTGATACCTCCTAGTTTGGTTGATGTCTTTACCAACTCAGACAATAAGCAACCCGTAAATTTTTGAATTTATAAAAAATAAATAAAATCCTTTTTTTCGGGTTTCTGAAATTTTTTTTCCTCATTTGCCCCGAAAACATATCATTTATTTTATAATTTTTTTTACATAAAAACGCAGAAACGGCGTCATTTTGGTCAAAAATTTTGCCATTGAGCTCCCATTTCACTTCCTCTAAGTTGAGGGTCATCAACCTTATTTTAGACCAAGTTTTTAAGAATCCAATGGGGCAATTTGATGACGAGATACAAAATGGTTTTCGAGCCAGTGTCATCAATGGCATGTTTTGCCCTCCCATTTGCGTGCTCTTATATTATTCAGCCTCCATTTGATGTCAAAATTATCCAAAAAAGGAAAAAAACAGAAATACGCCCCCGGCGTTTATTTGTTAATTTTTCATATGCCGTGCCGTCCGTCGTCTGCGCATTTTAAATTTGCCTTTCTGTACCCATTTCATATATGTGTATGTGTGTGTGGTGTGTGTTTTGTGGGGTTGTGCCTAATAAAAGCTGATGTGACGTAATGCCAACACACTCTCTCTCTCTCTCTTTATTTCTTTCATTTTCCGAGGGCCCATAGAATCAATTAAGCAAGACAAATTGATGAAATTTGTGTCCCCGGAGGCGGCAAATTTGACTGATTGACAAATTAGCCATACCATCCTCTTGGGATGACAATTTGCCGTCTCCATCCACTTGGGATGACAAATTAGCCGTTTTCCCAGCCCCCGGAGCTGTCCGATGTGCCTTTGGCCAAACACAAACACTCATTTTGCTCTTACTTTGCTGCCACCCTCTTTCATCATTCAATTCACTTCTTTCCCATGGCCAATGCTTATCCTTCTCCAACCTTTGGTCGTTTGTCCGTCTCCAATTTCCCGCATTTTTTCGTCCCTTTACGTGCCAATGCCGTCCGCCCTCTACCCATCCAAAGTTCTCCTTCTCGTCATCATCGGCACTTTAAAACCCAACCGTGCCACTAGTACCAGCAGCACTCATCTTTCCCAGCGGAGAAATGTGCCAACTTAGTCCGGGACGGTTCACTTTTGGCTGGCCTAAACTTTTCTTAAAATTCAAAAAGCACGCAAAAATTTTGTAAAATTTGAAGCCAACCAATTAAAATTTTTTTATTTCTTTAAAAATTAATTGTTGTTAATTTTCAATGAACTTCTTCCATTCAACTTTCCTATAAACTCAAATTTTCGATTCCCCCTCAGCCGCCCATCGGTCGGTCCCTTTTGGACAATTTGTTTCCCCGAGGGGATGCAAAAATTTCATTTTTTTCGTTCAAATGCTTGTGGCTTTTCTTGGCCTCATTGTTTTTACGAATTTAGCTAAAAAAAATGATTGGTCCCCCGAGGGCACAAATAATAAATGGTGAACAAACATGCCATGGAATCCTGTTGAAACTTTCAAGTTTTTCTCATCTTCATTATGCCAACAATATTAGGTCAGGGTAGAAAATTTTATTAGATAACAGGGATGTAAGCCGATGTCCAAAAAAAGATGGAAAATTCAAATTTTTTTTCCACAACAAATTTTGTCTCATAAAAATCTGTTTCGTTTTGCATTTGCTTTTTTACTCCCCGTCATTTTCACCCCCATCCATCACCCCGCCCAAAAATGAAGTCATTCCCGCCTCCCCGGAGGGAGCTTTTGAAATTTTATTCCAGGGGAAGGGGTGGCGCAAAAAGCATACAACTGCGGATTCATCACGGCCCATTTGTCTCTGTGCCGCTTTTTGTTGTTTTTGTTAGCCATCCTTCGCAGTCAGCGCTTTTGCAAATGCTCCTCGCCTCCGTCCCCCCCCCCCCGCCCCAAACGCCCACTAAAATGAACACACAAAAAAATGTCCCAAATGAGTGCCGCGGCATCGCACGTTTGGTGAGTGTTGTCGTGTCGCGGCACTTCCGCTGCTAATTTGCCCAAAAAAAAGTTGGCATCACGGACACTACTCATCCCATCCATCACTCATCTAAAAGTGCCAACATTTACGTTTGTGCCGTGAATAACTTCCTTAAATAGGTCATGTCATGAATCACTGACTCTCTTCTATAAAAGGATTTTTAAGAACGCCCGTGGAAATAGGGTCGTTATTATTAAGGACAGGATTTATTTCTTTTATTTGAGTGTCCAGTAATATTTACATATTTCGGGATTTTCTTACATATTTATACATATTTTGGATTTTTTTCATATATATTTTCATTTTTTTTACATATTTTGAGTATTTTTTATGGAAATTTTTGGAAATCCTCAAAAAAAAATCCAAAATTTCGGCAAATATTTTTGTACATATTTTTGGCAGCCCTAATAATTAAATCTTCAAATATTCTTTTGTAAATTTTTTTAGTCACTTAGCCATTTGGTATTAAAGGGATTTTTTTCCTACAAAAAAAACAAAACAAAAAAATTAAAAATAATAGGCTGTATTAAAATTTCATTTTTGAGGCAATTAAAAAAAGCCAAAATGTGGAAAATTTATGTTTAATTTAAGATTCAAAAAAATGCCGTTAAATTTCCGGTAAACGGTATTTCGATAAAAAAAAATTATTAGAGAATTAATTATCCACTTAACGTTTCTGCATCACCAAAACCCGACCTTCGCGTCGCACCTTAGAAACAGAGATTTCGAATCAAAAATTACTAAATTTAAAAAGCAAAATTGGCAAAGAAAACAAGACGAGAAATTTTGCTTATGAAAATAAGATCCAAAAAGAGCAGAAGAGGGTTAATTAACCCCAAGACAAAACGAAAATGAAATATTTTTTCGTATAAAATCTGAAAGATTAACATATACTGATTTTTAAGATTTATCTTGAATAAAATGTTCAAATTAAAAATTCATAAATTTTTACATATTTTTTGACTTTTAGCACCCATATTTATTTTCAGAAAATTCAAGCCTAAAAAAGCCCGTTTTTCAGCAGATTATTACTGACTGATTGCTTTATTATACAAAAAATTATTTTTATTACCATTTATTATTTTTATTGATCAATTAATTCAATTTACAATTATAGCATATCCATTTTATGCCAATTTTCTTATGCTATTGCACGTTTTTCTTTATAATCCATTCCATACACAGGTCAAATAATTCAATGGCTTAATACCATTAATTAATTAATGGCAACGTTTAAGAAGAAGCAAAAAAGAAATTGAAAAATAATAGGTACAACGCCAAAAAGAAATTGGGTGAAATTGGGAATTTAAAAAATGAAATTTCTTCGATTAGGATTTTGAATTTTTTTTCTAGGCGACTTATCAAGTCCCAATTTTTCAAAAAAAAATTTTTTCTGAAAATATTATAGTTTTCAAGTCCTTCTGGTTTGTAATTAAATCACAAAACACATTTGTTTTTCTCTTATTGTTCGCCCATTAGCGAAAGTAATGCCATTTTCCTCTGTTCGTTTCGGCACTTTTGCCATAATTGGATTTTTTGCATTTCCGCTTTTGCCCGACATTTTGCACCCACTCTCAACTAATGACATTCACACGCCTTCCTTTTTACTTCTCCCCAAACACCTCTTCCCATGCTTTGTCTGCTAATTTTATAATGAATTTTTGCGGGCGGCTTTTGGCATTACTTTTTGTATGATGGAAAAATTGGCATATTTACTTGTCAAAGCCTATGCCAAAATCTAATAGTGGGGCAATTAACGCTTTTCCAATAAAAAATTCCCATGATTTATCGAAAATTAGTAGCCACCAAAATGCGAAACTTTACTACTCGAGCAGCAACTCGGGAACACATCCAAGGCTTTCCAAAATGCGAGAGTTTAAACTAGAGTCGAAATGCGAGATTAAGACCGAATTCCAACAAATTCGGTATTAACTCGAGTCAAATCCCGAGATTGAGACTAACCCCCCCCCACACCTCCGAACTGCTGGAATTTATCCGAGTAAAACTCGAGACTCAAAACATTTAGCAGAAATACCCCAAAAATGCTAAATATTGAAAGCGAGATTCGAGTCCAGAAAATTTGAAAAGTTTTTTGGAAAAGAGTTTCGGGATTCAAAAAGCTGCACACAAATGCTTCGCAATTGTTCCCTTTAATGAGCATGTTACGTTTAATTTCACTATTATTGCTCAAAAAATCGGGTCGCATTTGAAAATTTAAAAATAATTTTTTGATTGTGGAGTAATGCGATGCCGGATTTTCTTGCACCGCTTTTGACACCTTAAATAATGGCTTATTCAACCGAGTGCCATCCTTCACCTACACATGTTTTGCCGATGGCAAACACAGACGACACGACACCTTTTGGCACAAAAATTGTTTTCCACCGCAAGCATTTGGTGTGCCGTCCATGAGGCGCGATGGGAAATGATTCGTACAAAATGGCAAAAAACCAACCCAAATAAGGAAGAAAACACCGGTCGGGCACAGGTGTGGGACAACAGAACATTTGCCAAAAACAAGTAACCTGAGATGAGCTTTCCGCTTCTCACGCGCCCATATTCCCACAATCAATCCCATCTAGCCCACCTCCGCCCACCAATTTGGCCATTTTCATCCCCCGCGGCAGCGCGGGGGGGGCGGCTTTTAGTGTCACCACCAATTTGTTTTCATCCCCTCGGGGAAAATCAATTAATTTAAAAAAAAGAGAGATTAGCTGCTTTTTCAATTTAATGTTACCATGTGTCGTTTTTCGCCCCTCCCCCACCCTACCCGGCCATATCAGTCCCACCAAAAATACTTCCGTAATCAATCCCATCACCGATGACCACCTCCATTCCCCCCCCCCCCCCTCTCCTCCCATTTTGCCCATTTTATTCCTCGGAGGCCGTTTAGTGTTCCAAATTTGTCGCTCATCCCCTCGGGGGAATAAATTAATCCGAAAATAGAGAGGGAGATTAAGCCGCTTTAATCCCTGTCACATTTATATTGCTTCATTCGTCTAATGTTGCCATGTGCCACCCCCCACACCGGGACAGATTAGTCCCACCAAAAAAATACAAATTCCAACAATCAATCCCGTCTCGTCCCTCTCCGCACAAATTTGCTCACATTCATCCCCCAGCAGGAGTGCCAGTGCCATTTTATCGTTCCCACCCCTTCCACAGCGACCATATCAGTCCCATCAAAAACGTCCCTTCCCCCTTCTCCCAATTTGTCCATTTTATCCCTCGGAGGCCGTTTAGTGTTCCCAATTTGTCGTTCATCCCCTCGGGGGAATAAATTAATCCGAAAATAGAGAGGAAGATTAAGCCGCTTTAATCCCTGTCACATTTATATTTTATTTATTTCTAATAAAATTTTATTAAAAAAATTTGTCTATATTCGATAAAAACTTTAAAATATTAATAATTTCATTTACAATTGAAAGATTTAAGTTTTTTGCGTGTTTTGCTACCTAAAAAGTATTAATAAAAAATTTTATTTTACTATTTTAGTGCCTATTCGAGGGTTTTTGTGCCTGTTTAGCGATTGTTCTGCCTTTTTAGGTGCTTATTTCGCGATTTTTTGTGCCTAAAATTTCCATCCCTACTAATTAGTAATTACGATTACTGAATTTTTTTGGCTAATTATTTTTTCGGCTTACATCCCTATTTATACTTAAAATTAAATTTTTAAAAATACGGCAAAAAGTCAAATTTCCTCCCACCGATCAAACAACAATTTTTTACATTTGAATGTGAACTGTTCAAACAAAACGTAAACAAAAATCTTTTTTTTTCTATTGCACAAATTACAATATGATGATGCATCGTTAATGAATTTAATTAAAGAAAACGATGGAATTTTACGGGAGAAAAATGGGGGGGGGCAAACGAAAAGCTGAACGATAAACAAAACACACACACATTTTAAAAGCGGGTACGCCTGGGGGGGGGGGGAGGCGGTCGGTTCCGTTCCGGACAATTTCGTCCCAAAAAAGTTAAACATAAACCAATTTTAACTCTCTGATCATGGCAAAAAAATATATATGATATCTTCTCCAAACTAATCCGAGAAATCCCGAATAAGGCATAAGGCATAACCAATTAAACAATATTCGTTTAAAAATTAATATTTTTTAATTTTGAAAACCATTTATTTTTTCACAAATGAATATTATATAATTCCGATATAAATTTGTTTCTTTAATCGTGACGTGACTAAATGACTAGAGCCACATTTTTTTGCGGCTTCGTTATGACGAGAGAAACCCAAAAATAGCATTTTCTCAAAATAATTTTTGATTTAGAGCAACTTATAAAAACATAAAACATATATTTTGGTTATTTTGGGATTTTTGGCAATATTTTGGCGTTTTTAGGAAAAACCTGTAAGAAAACACAAGAAAATTGAAAAATATACACCTAAAATCAAAACAAATCTTTCAGCAGTTTTAGCACGTATTTTATTATATAGTTTAGCATTTTTAACACACAAATATTCTAGCTCTAATTATGCCTGTTTAGTAGAAAGAGTCAATCAAATTAAAAAAAATAATTTAAATCGTCAAAACAAAAATTGCTGTAATTAGCTTTTTTCTGGCCTAGAAATTTTTGTTCGGGCTGTTCGGACGGAACCTGAACCTGTCAGGGACTGAACTGTCCCGGTCCGTGAATGTGAGGGGGCGAGGGAAACATTGTTTCACATCACCCATCACCAGCAGCTATACCAACCAAAACTTTTTGCGTTTCTGCGAGGGTGGGGGGGGGGGGGGTAGAAAATGTAGGGGGTACCTTCCCCCCCCCACCCCACCCATTCATCCCATGGGATGACTCAAATCAAATTCCCATTTCATGAGCCCCCCCCCCCCCCTCATTTTCGCTCCCGCATTTTTCCCGAATATTTTAAGCATTTTCGCCTCTTCTTTTGCTAGAGAGGTATGCATATTCTTGGTTCAAAGACTGTCGATTCGAGAAATTCTCAGTTTTTCATGGCTCTCACAATCAGTGTGGTTTCGGAGGTTTTTTTTTTGTCAAATTTCTCGGTTTCAATTCTCGACCTTTATTTCAACGAAAAAAAGCATTTCGCGCAAAACATTTTACAACAAATAAAAAAGGAAAAGCATCCACAAATTGAAACGAGACATCTTACAAAAAGAAGAAAAAGCATCCAAAAAAGAGAATGATTTCGGCTCTTTTACATTTTACACGTCCAATCGGTGCTATGACATTACTCAAAAACCATCAAAATAAATAATATTGCTTACAACTTTGCGCAACCAAATTTTTAATTCTTAATATCATTCGATAGCCCTAAGTTTTTCACTTATCCTGTAAAATTTTTAAAAAATTCATTAACTTTCAAAAAAGTTATGACCAAAAATGTTCAAGAAAAACTTTATTTTTTTGAGTTTTCTCAGGTCATAATTTTTTTTAAACCTAATGAATTTTTTTGAAATTTTGAAGTACAGTAGAAAACACTTAGAGCTAATAATTTTCTGTCAAATTTTTTTTATTTTGATGGTTTTTGAGTAACGTCATAGCAACGATTGTTCTTGGCATCAATCGAAGGCTTAAAGTCTCGGGAATTTTTATTAATTCAAGAAAAAACGGGGTGTCACCCGCTTTTTCATTCACAATTTTCGACTTTCACATCAACAAAAAAACGGCAGCAAGCACAGAGAATAAAAGAGGGGAGGCGGGGGGCGGGGGGGGGGGAGAGAAAAGAGACTCACCCATCCGTTCATTCGCCCAAATTTTACCACGGAAATTCTATTACACAAAGACACACACAAAATGCCAATGCCAACAAATTTCCCACCCGACTGACAACGGCAGATGCTTTATGTGCCACAATTCCTTTCCCCCGGGGCGCCCAATTCTGTCCCAAATCCGTTCCAAAACGGGGATTTGTCGGGCCGGGCGGGGGACAGTATGGGAATAAGCTGGGACGGAAATGCCCAACAAATGAGCGGAGGGCACTGGACCAACACCAACAAATGTGTGCCACTGCTGCATGTGCCGTTGCCGGTCGAATGGGCGCTGGGGAAAGCATTTTTTGTGCCATTGACATTATGCCCCAGGCGATTTTCTTTGGCGTTCTGTCCCCTCTCCTCTCTCGGTCTCTCTCTCAGGGCTTTTGCCTAGCCTAATCTTTATGCTTTCTCACTCAATCTCCTAGCTTTTCCCAATCTCTCTCTCGACTTTTTTCTCTACCTTCTTCCACGCCACAGAGTAAGTGTGACAATTTTTTTGTTGGGGAGGGAAGAAGTGTTGTGTTCCGCTTGAATTGATGATTAGCTGGCTCAAAGCAGCTTCTTCTCCTTTTATCCCATTATATCTTTGCTCATTATCAGTGCTACGCATGTGCTATATGATATGCCCCGGGCGGAGAGGGGCGGGCGGCTTAACAGCTTTGCTGAACAACCGGTGGCACGGATATGGGTGTGCTTTATGTGCCAATTATTATTTTGGCCCCGAGAGTATAAAGCGCTTTGTTTGTTGCCACCGGCTTCTCCCCCCCCCCATATGTTCACCTGACACCCAAAAAGCAGCATCAAACGATTAACTCATCAAAGTTCGCCTGACGTGGTGAACTTTGTTCACCCGCCATCCTTTTTCTCGACATTTATTTTTTCTCGAGATGACTGGAAGGCTTTTGGCTCCGAGAATCTCACCTAAATCTCGGATTTTAATTGCCCTATTCTCAAGGTATACCCTTTTGAGTATTAACAAAATTCAGGGCACAAAAATTTATTTTATTTTCGAGCTTACTAAGTTTTGGTTCTTAGACTGAGAATGCTCTAAAGAAGTCTGATCAGAGTTATCAGAGGAAATAAATATTCAGTTTTTTAGTCTTGGCTTGGTTTTTGTTAAGTGCTAACCCATTAACTGCCGAATCTTAAAAGAATTTTTCAATTGAATATTATCCCAGGTCTCCCATGACCAATGCTCAAGAGCTCAAGAAACCTCTTGAGTTTCAAATTTGACGAGTTTGGACCTTGGGTTCAAAAATTCAATGTTTTAAGTGATTTTTTTACAGTATTCATGGTTTTTCAACAAATCGGATCAGGCAAACGCTTACTCCTCATCATTCGAGAACTCTTTCAACTTTCTAAAAGCCTTGTTCTCGAATCACGACAAAAACTTAGCACCAAAGAGCATTTTTAAAGTTCAAAATCCAGAACCCCCGAGGGGACAAATTTGGACTACAAATGTGACAGGATATTTGTATAGAAGAGGCACATTAACGCATCGCCTTGTTCCCCTATGCTTCCCCCCCCCTCCCGGGTGCGTTTTGTCCCCCATTTTCTGTCCCTTCTCCGAAAATTGAAATCGAACCCCCCCCCCACCTCCCTGGCCTCCCCGTGCTGCTTTTTCCTCTATGCTTCTTCACTTCTATTCCTCCACAAAACGTTGCCGCCTCCCGCCCCCCCCCCCTTGGCCCGCCTAAAGATTCTCGAATTTCAGGACCGCCTTAATGAAAAATTCCCCTCGCCTCCCCTCCCCTCTCCCGTGGCGCCGGGGGGCCTTTGTTGGCGAAAAAATGGGGGAATAGCGGGGGACACCCATTCATTCATTCACTGTGTCAATTTTTTTTGTTGTTGTTCCATTTGCGCTCTCTGATGGACTCTTCCGGATCTGTGAAAAGAGCATCTCGGATGTAAAATGGAGAGCTTTTGGGCTCTATGTGATTTTTGAGTGTTGATTTTCGAGAAGTGCAAAAATCCCGAAAATCTTTTGAAATTGAATGGCGCAAATTTTTTAATTTTTCAAAGCAAATGTTGCCTGGGATCATCAACAAAACAATGTACACATATCAGCCAAGCAAAGTTCATTCACAATTTTTAAATTTTAAAAAAGTTTTCAAAACTTAAAAATTTTGTCTAAATATCGCATTAATTCTGTCGGGAATTTTGAATTTGCTATTTCATCTAAACAAAATCAAATCGAATTTAAATTTTTCAATCATTTTTCCATTCTGTATGAATGGCGGATAGCAGTGGTCGGTGGAATCAAAATCTTTTTTCGAGATTTTCACCACCAAAATCCCTATGTATAAAGCGTTCAGAATTTGTCACTGATCCCGGGTTTTTGAAAATGCCCGGCGCTATTAATCCGCCTTAATAAACCGCTGATCAATTCCAATTAATTTTATTTTAATTACTTAATAACATAATTTTAAACATTGCCATTTTCATTTAGTGTTATTTTATTTGTCTATTCATTTTTCGATCAATTTTGTTTTTTGAAATTTGCACATTTTCCACTGGTAAATTCATGTTCTCCTCCCTCCTCCTCCTTCTCAAAGTGATCAATCATTCTCAACTGATTGATCATTGTCCTTTTTATTCCAATTAACTCATGTGATCATGATCAGCTGCTGGTAATTCCTAACTCATTACTAGCTAGGGCTTTTATTTTCGGGTTTTTTGTCTATTTTTTCTTGGGCTTCCATTGGTCTGAAACGCACGAAAAACATGTGTTTTTTTGGGTGATTGTTAAGCTACTTTTCGATGTTATTAGGGCCTATTTTCAGGTTTTATTTTTAGAGCCTAAAAAATTATGAAAAACCCTATTTACACCCCCTAAATATTGAGACATTTTAGAGCCTATTTCACTTTTTAGTGCCTATTTATAGGTTTTTAGAGCTTAAAGCCTTCCTATTTTGCCAATTATTAGAACCTGAAAATTAGAAGCCCTACTCATTTTACTCACAGATTTTTTAAAATTTTTTAAATATTGTTTTTAATTTTTGAGCGAAGGAATCGCTTAATTGATAATTTGATTTAATTATCATTTCGTAACAATATTTCATTTATTTATTTTTTGTTAATGATCAGTGATCATACAGATCTCTTGCCACTGATCTGTCCATCAGATCGCTGCCAGCCTTTTCTATACTTATCAACTTACACATATTTAATTCACATAATTTATGGACCCACTTCACCAATGCTCCACTGATGTGTTCCAATTGCCTGATCAGAGTCCGGTGTATGAAATTCTGAAGACCATCAAAGTAAGTTGATCGTAGGTACAGGAAAAAACTATGACTCTAATGCAAGAACACCATCCCGGTTTTGAATCTATAAGCACCGATGAAAGCTTTGATGAAGGGGCCCCGGCCCGATCAAGAGCCCTGAGGCACCGATCAAAACGGGTCAATAACAGTTCGTCCAATGGCAGTTCGTACAATAAGCGTTTCGTACAATAGGCAGTTCGTACAATGGGCAGTTCGTACAATAAAATTTTTACAAAATAAATCCTAAGACTAAGCTTAGGCCTAAGCCCAAGCAAGCCTATGCTTAGGGCTAAGCCTAGGCTCAAGCCTAAGTTTAATCCGAAAGCTTATGCTTATTCTAAGCCTTTATAAATATGCATATTGTACGAACTGCCTATTGTACGAAACGCCTATTGTACGAACTGCATTGTACGAACTGCCATGACCCCATCAAAACTCAAACTAAATCCCCGTCCCGGTCATTCTTGAACTGGTCCTGGAAATTTCGGTCAAGTCTCGGGCCTAACTATTGGCTCCAATCAAGGAATTTCGGTTAACTCGGGAACAGATATGGTATTTAGCTAATTATGGGTGTCTGGAACTAATGTGTTCATTTCAGGAGTTCTACCAGCCCATCCATACGGTATGTAACCATTTGTTGTACCACCGCCAATTTTGGCAGTACGACATTTGTCACCATACCGTTGCATTGTGTACATTACAGTATCTCTCCATTGTGCTCTGTGCAGTTGGCACTGTATGTAATGTATGCAACATTGTCGTGTTGACAAGGTCAGTGGAAAAATTTGATTTTTTAAATTAGTGCCGAATTTTGGCACTCATTGTGCCAACACGTTTTTGGCAATTATTTGTATTATTTCAACTTTTTAAAGGAAAAAAATGCGCAGCCCGGTCAATTTGATACTCTGCGCGATGGCCTGCTGCGATACGGTGGTAAGGAAAATGCCAATTGGGTTCTCGAAAACCTCGAGCTCGGCACTCAATTCTTTCAAGATTTTTTTTTAGAATTAGACTTTTTTGATAGATAGAATTTTTTTTTACAGAGAACAAGTTTTTTAAATAATAATAGCTTTAAAACACAAAAATTCAAATTATTTAAATGAAAATTAAAATTAAAATATGGGGGAGGAGGGCACCACCGGGGAATATTTATTTAAAAACTTCAAAATTTTAGTATTAATTTAGACAAATCTGAAAAATTCTTGGCATTTACCGAAAATTCAATAAAACCTGAAAAACCAAGACATTTGGCAGCCCTGTTTTTATAAAAAGCAACAAATGTTAGGTTTTGTCCTCCAACATGGTCTACACAACTCATTACACATTTGTTGCCTTCAACAACTGTGTGCCAAAGTGAGTGAAATGCCGGAAAAGGTTTTGTCCGGTTTAGTGTTTCAATTTATCCCGAATCCCAAAAAATTTTGTTCATGAGGTCGTAATTTCAATCAACAATTGATCAACCCATCCTCTACAGGATTTTACAGGATCCTGCCCTGGATATTGTATCTGGAAAATTTTTGTGTCCGGGATTCAAAATTCTCGGGCGCTTGTTTCGACGGCACTTTTCTTTCCCCGCCGATTGGCACTTCTATTTACTCCCAACTCACCCAGAAATTGGTCCTATGGTTGGTGCGTATTTCTGATCTCTCATGCCCATCTGTCCCTGGTTGGCCACTCATCCTCCATTTGGCTGTCCGTCATGTTGGCACTGATCCGCTACATTACGCTTCGTCGCCGGGGCAAAGCTGGCGGTGTACAGGTGCGTGCCGTCTTTGGTTGTGACTGATATTTTTGCATATTTGACATTCTGATCAATAGTAGATTGATCATCCGTTTGCCTCCCTCTCTCTAAATCTATTTCTCTGCCTCTTCTCTCTCCGTCTGTGTCTGTCTCCCTCTCTCATTTTATTTCTCTGACTCTTTTCTCTACATCTCTTTTCTTTGTCTCTCTCTCTCTCTCGCTCTCTCTTCTGTTTCTCTCTCTCTCACTCTCTCTCTTTTCTCTCTCCCTCTCTCTCGGTTTCTCACTTACTCAGACCACTGATGAATGCGGCAATCACCATTCAGATCGGTGTTCAACACTCGTACATTGCGATCGCTTCAGTCGTCATTTTCGTCTCGCTGATGAATGGGCCCAACTTTTTGACCTATAAAATTTCGGAACAAACGCTGGACATGACCTGTGGCGATTTGGTGGTTGATCAGTACAGGTTTGCCAAATGATCACCAAAAATGACCCAAAGATCATATACATTAAGGAATCACACGGCCTATGTGCCCGGCGTGGCCGATGTTGCACTTGAGGTGGGCGAGGAATTGGATGGGAAAATATGGTTAATCAGCAGTTGAACACTGATCAGATCGACAGGAACAGAAATGTTCGAAAAGCACTAGATCCGAATGATTGGGAGGGATCATAAGATATACTAATTGAACAGTTTACCGGAAAAATTCTGATCAGCATCAGCTATAACCAAGCTGATGGGAGCGGCATGAATTAGACTGATTTGAATATATTAGACGAAGGAGGATTGGACGAGGCTGGGGACAAATAAAATCAACAGCATGCCAAAAAAGTCCACTTTTGCCTGAGAGCAGCGGACTTTTTGTTTCATTGAGAATTTTTGAGTTAGAGAATAGAAGCCCATCTCAGTACCCGAGCCCGTTCCGGTCTCCAAAATTATAGAAATTCAAAATATTTTGGCATTTTGTAATAGAAATACAATTTTTTTTTAATGGCCATCCTGTTCAGGCCGATTGTCTCGTCTTTCGCCTTGCATTTTGGATCACCGGTGCCGTGTTCAAGCTGTTCCCGTGCCTGTTGCTCACGCTGCTCGTCTCGCTGCTTATGCGCATCCTGCGCGATGTGCGCGACAACCGCCAGCGCCTGTTCCTGGCGGGGCGCGGCTGCGCCACCACCGCGGCCGCCACCGCTGCGCTCACTGTGGACGCGCCGTCTTCCTCGCAGCAAAACATTCAGCCGGACAGCGTCTCCAACGCCACCGGCAAGTTGCCAAACGCATTTGACTGATCAGAGGTGGAAATCGCCTCTTTTGGCGCCGGGGAGTTCCGCCATGAATTTATGCTAAACCAAATGTTATAAAATGGCATTTTTCGAAAGCATTTGACAAGCTCTAGTAGCCTGCTAAATTTCAAAAAAAAACATTTTTGATTTGACCCGGGTCTCAAAATTTTCCAATTACGTCTGAGACAAGTTTAAGAAGCAATCACTTTTTTATTCTTTGTTGATCAAATCAAACTAACTTGGTACCATTCAAATGCTCTTAACAAGCTCTTCTGAGCTAAGCAAATTCACAATTATTCGTTAAGAAATAAAACAGTTAAAAATAAAAATATATGAATTTTTTATGGGTTCCTTAATCGCTTTGCAAAAGCTTACAAATATCTTCGAAAGATATAGACAGAGCTTTCGAATGATATCTATCTAGTTTACTTGATTTGGCGAAAAATGAAAAAAAATGGCTTCTTAAAGTTGTCTCAGAACGCAGTTGGCCAGACGCAATTGCCTCCTACCGGGTGTGCCAATGATCGGATAACATAATGCCAATTCAATTAAATCCCCGAACTTTCTTCCGTTAAATTGCTGTAGCTTACTTTGCCATCATCTCTGATTCTTTATGGTTTACAGCGGTGTTTTTCTTTTCCACACATTGTGATCAGCACGAGCGTCCGCCGCTGCCGCCTCCGTATGGCACCGTCGTGGCCAAGCATTCGCAACAACATCAACGGAAAAGTTCGTCGCCGTCACCGTCCGCGCTGTCCTCCGCCGCTTCAGTGGCATCCCATCAGCACCAATGTCGGCACAATCTGATCAATAGTGATCAGCATAGCCCGATCAGCAGCAGCAGTCATCATGGCCATCATGAAAAGATCAATCCGATTAATGGTTCGGTCAGTCCAGGCGATCAGCATCATTTGGCGATCGCGGCGGCTACGACGCCAAATTGTTGTGTCTGTTGTTGTTTACTCTTGCACAAATGGACGGCACATGCTGACCGGGACGACGACGACAACGATGGCACGGGCGGCAAGAACAAATTCGCCGATGACGACGAGTCCGAGTGTCGCCGAGAACGCATCACAAATGGGCGGCGGTGGTGCCAATGGTGTTGGTTGGGCAACAGCGGTAGCTGCAAAATGCCAAGTGGGTGAAGGGAATGGGTGTGGCACGGAGTTCGTTTTCTCCCCCCTTCTCACTGTTTTGAGAAATTTTAAATCTTATGTATTTCATGGAAAAAATTAAAAATTTGCCGTTTTTTACTAAGAGTGCTATTTTCCTAATTTTTTGATTTCATAAAAGTTTTCAGTAATTTTAATAAATTTAAATAATTATGAAATTTCTTTTGGTTTTTTGAACTTTTTAAAAAGTTTTCATTATCCATGGGATTGAGTTGAAGTACCTTTTGTTTGACATTACCAGTGAATTTGGAGATTCCTAGAGACCTTCTTGACCCCGAGAATCCCTAAAAAATTTGGAATTTCATAAATTTTTCAAAGTGGCGAATTTTTGGGCAAAATAAAATTAAGGAAGTTCCAACAGGCATTTAATTGAGTGAAGGAAAAGAGGAAATTCTTATTTAATAAACATTTTTAATCAATCACATTTAATAAAGAAATAATTTTATTTTTTATTAAATTTATAATTCAAAATTTTTTAATTTTTTTTTTGGATTTTCAAAAAATGAAAACATGAAATTTTGCTCCTTTAGACGTCCAAAAAGTGGCAGTGGCGCAGGCGTTTCGCGCACAGATCGGACTACGCGCATGTTGTTGGCCATTGTGTGCGTGTTTCTGATCACTGAGTTGCCCCAGGGTGTGATGGCCGTGCTCAACGGAATGTTCTCGGAAGAGGCAATTGGGGGCATCATTACTTCATTAATGGGGCCAATAATTAATTAATAAACAAGTAATTTAATTATACCTGCTAAAAAGCGCCGCAAAAAAAACAACTTCGATTTTTCATGCTCAGAATTTCACAAAATGCTTATTTCTAACAAAAAATTGCTCAATTTGATTATGGACAATCAAAAATATAACCTTTGAACATATTAAGCGTGTTTTGAATAAATTTTATAAAAATGAGGCTTTTTTGCCTGCCAAATGAGGCTTTTGAAAATTTTCATCTGCGAACCCTGGGTATAAGACTGTGCCCAAACTCAAATTGAAAACTAATTACCGTACTTCCTCGATTATAAGCCCCAGGGCTTCTATTGTTCACCCCCCTCCAAAGGTGACTTATATTCGAGGGGGGGGGGGGGGCTTATAATCGAGGAATAAGGTATCTTTTGAATTTTTTCTTTATAATTTTTTGAGCCCGGAAAATTGAGTCCCCGTCCCATTTCAGTTCCACTACAACATTTACAATCGTGTGGGCGACATTTTGGATTTGTTGTCATTGTGTAATGCATGCACATCCTTCATCATCTATTGTACAATGAGTGCACAATTTCGAAAAGTCAGTGAAGATATATATTTTAAAATTTAGAAATATTTATTCTTTTAATTTTGAAAATTGAACATTTTGTTAAAAGTTTTAATTTAATTATAAGATTAATTAAATATAATTTTAAAAAATAATGTAAAAATTCACCATTTTTATAAGGGATTATATTTTTATAAAATTAAATTTTATCCATCTAAAATCCGCTTGTTAGGCTTTAAACAAGCCGTCGTATAAACCATAATTTATTCAATTCTTTAATTTTCCTGGTTCAATTATAACCACGAAGCAAATAAAAATTTTTAAATTTTTTTTTTAAATTTTGTCAATATTATACATAATTAAAAAATATTTCCATATAATTGTTGAATATAATATTATATGAAATTTAATGATTCGCATAATTAAATTTAATTATTTGATCAATCACTTAGACTATTTTCGCAACGCCCACAATGAGTTTTTTTCGGTTCGATCTAACAACGCTTTTCGGCATTCCTATAGCCTGGTGGACCCAGGCAAAATCCAACTAATCATTTGGCACAATTCAAGGAATTTCGGCGCGTATTTCTGCCCGCCTACAGCCGACTGAAATGTTGGCAACGTTTTGTGCTCCGTTTTGACGCGCCCACCAATGGCAGCGGAGGCGGCGGCGCCGGTGGTCGGCACGGAATGTGCGGCGGCGGCGGCGTTGGCACATTGCGTGATGAAATTTCGGAGGGCAAAAATTTGTTGGACCGGGAAAACAACGGTTGGCAACACAGCGCACCAGCGCAGTACGGTGCCAACATGGCGGCGGGCGTGCCATCGCAACGCGGGACAATGGGAGAAGGTATAGTGGGAGCCATAGAGATGAGACATATGGAAAATTGATGCCAAGAAATAAGTGGGATACATATGCAACTCCCGAGAGTCGAGAAAATGAAATTTTACCAAAATTTAATTGGATCAGTTAAAAACAATTCGAAAATCACCACTATGGTTAATAATGTTGGTCAAGGTTTAATTGGGCATAAATAAAGACAGTTCGAGAGCTGAATGCATGGAAAATTGATGCCAAGATTAACAAAATAGATACCGTGGAAATAGTTGCCAAAATAATAGGACAAGCCCCCTGAGAGTTGAAACCGTTGAAATTCTTGCCAAAATTAATTGGCAAAATCTCTCCCGAGATGGCGAGGCCTTAGCAACACAGTGAGTAATAAATTTTTACCAGATCACTAATCGCTTTTTGCTTTTGATTTCAGCTTCAATTCTTCCGTCGACCGCCCGCATTTGCCCGCTGATTGGCGGCATTGGCCAATGCTTCGACGGCACGACAGCAACAACGACGACGACGGCATCGGCGGACAATTTGTTGCCAGAAAGTGCGGTTGAGGAGCAACAGCAGAAGCAGCAGTCAACAGGCACAAGGCGAAGAAGCATTGTCAAATTGAAACCAAACTTTGGCACTAATTAAGCTTTTATACTTTGATCAATGCTAGCGGCATGGAATATTATTTATTTTGAATTTCTCAATAAATGTCATTTTTATTTTTAGAAATTTATTGAAAATGTTTCATAAAATGCCAAATATTTTTGTCAGAACCCTGAGAGTCAAGTTCAGAAATGTTGCAAATAGTTAAAAGAAGAGTTGAGCGGGACCGTGCCGGGAATTCGCGCCTTGTAGAGGAGCATGGTCGATTTTTAGTGTAAATTTGGCTTTTTTATTAAAAATTCATAAAATTCTTAAATGATGATAAAGTCACAATTTTGTTAAATTGTTTTTGATAAATAATTAAAAACATTTTTTGAAAGAAATTTTCTGTAAGCCCTTTATTCGGCCCAAATATGATACCAAAAGATTGAATTTCTGATCATTTTAAAAAATGTTTATGACTCTATCATTATTTGGAATTTTTTGTGAATTTTTAAAATTTAAAAAAGTGATCATTAATAATTTCTAATTCAATAATTGACAATATTTTGCCAAATCAGAGTGATCACTTAATTTGTAATTCAATAAGTGAATAAAATTATGTCAAAATAAAAGATTCTGCTCAGCATTTGACTATAATAATGCCAAATGAAAGTGATCACTTAATTTCTAATTCAATAATTCACTATAATAATGCCAAATGAAAGTGATCACTTAATTTCTAATTCAATAATTGACAATATTTTGCCAAATCAGAGTGATCATTTAATAATTTCTAATCAATATTAGACAATATTTTGCCAAATGAAAGTGATCACTTAATTTCTAATTCAATAAGTGACTAAAACTCTGCCCCATAAAAGGCTGTCCCTTGACAGTGGTGAAGCAACGGTCCTCAGATTCATTCATTCATCGTAATACCCTTCCCTCCATATTCCCATTTTTCTAATTACCCACAATGAATCATTTTGGCTTTGGCATTTCTGCTGGACTAACAATGCTTATGCTGCTGATGATGAGCTCATCCGTTGCTGATGATGAATTTAAAATTAGCTCAGTGATTGAGATCAGTGATTTTAGCTGGTCATGTGGGCCCATCGTAATGGTGAAGGGAGAGGATACTGTGGCCGATTTGAAGAAGAAGTTCGCAGAAGAGATTAAAATTGATCCCAACAGACAAGAGCTGAGAAATAAAATTGAGCCCAAAAGACAAATGCTGAGACTCGGCGGTCGCTTTGGTTCAACGCTTGAAGACAGTAAAACTTTGAAAGATTATGGCATTGAAAAAGACCAAGTCATTAGCATAACATTTGATGAATATGAAATTTTTGTGCATTTTAACGAGAAAAATTACCCAATTTGGGTCAGAAAAAGCGACTACGTAGAAGATTTGGAGAAGAAGGCCATGCAAATGCTGAAAAGGGAGTTGGACATTAACATAGATGATATCAAATTAAAGAGTTGTCAATCTCCTGGAAGTTATGACATGTTTTGTCAACCATGGTATACAATGGAACAATATGAAATTAAAGAAGGCGCAGTTATTTACGTTTGTTATGAATATCATTACAAGACATTAGTTGAGTTTGACATTTTCATTGAATATAACCAGAAAAAGTACCCAGTTCGTGTAAAACGTGCGGACACTGTGCGCGATTTGAAGACGAAAATCGGAAATATCCAAGAGATTGGCATTTTGCCCAACCAACAACAAATGCTGAGACTCGGCGGTCGCTTTGGTCGAACGCTTGAAGACAGTAAAACTTTGAAAGATTATGGCATTGAAAAAGACCAAGTCATTAGCATAACATTTGATGAATATGAAATTTTTGTGCATTTTAACGAGAAAAATTACCCAATTTGGGTCAGAAAAAGCGACTACGTAGAAGATTTGGAGAAGAAGGCCATGCAAATGCTGAAAAGGGAGTTGGACATTAACATAGATGATATCAAATTAAAGAGTTGTCAATCTCCTGGAAGTTATGACATGTTTTGTCAACCATGGTATACAATGGAACAATATGAAATTAAAGAAGGCGCAGTTATTTACGTTTGTTATGAATATCATTACAAGACATTAGTTGAGTTTGACATTTTCATTGAATATAACCAGAAAAAGTACCCAGTTCGTGTAAAACGTGCGGACACTGTGCGCGATTTGAAGACGAAAATCGGAAATATCCAAGAGATTGGCATTTTGCCCAACCAACAACAAATGCTGAGACTCGGCGGTCGCTTTGGTCGAACGCTTGAAGACAGTAAAACTTTGAAAGATTATGGCATTGAAAAAGACCAAGTCATTAGCATAACATTTGATGAATATGAAATTTTTGTGCATTTTAACGAGAAAAATTACCCAATTTGGGTCAGAAAAAGCGACTACGTAGAAGATTTGGAGAAGAAGGCCATGCAAATGCTGAAAAGGGAGTTGGACATTAACATAGATGATATAAAATTAAAGAGTCGTCAATCTCCTGGAAGTTATGACATGTTTTTTGAACAATGGTATACAATGGAACAATATGAAATTAAAGAAGGCGCAGTTATTTACGTTTGTTATGAATATCATTACAAGCCATTAGTTGAGTTTGACATTTTCATTGAATATAACCAGAAAAAGTACCCAGTTCGTGTAAAACGTGCGGACACTGTGCGCGATTTGAAGACGAAAATCGGAAATATCCAAGAGATTGGCATTTTGCCCAACCAACAACAAAAACTTATATGCCAAAAAGCAGATGGTAAAGTACTCGTGGACTTTGAAAAAATCGTTGCTTATAACATCGAAAAAAATTCAACCATTTTCTTGACACTTGCTGAAATTGAGCGGCAGATGGAGAAGCATTCTTTATCCAACAAGCAGCAGGAGGAGGAGAAGCATTCTTTATCCAACAAGCAGCAGGAGGAGGAGAAGCATTCTTTATCCAACAAGCAGCAGGAGGAGGAGAAGCATTCTTTATCCAACAAGCAGCAGGAGGAGGAGAAGCCTTCATCCAGCTATTTTGCATCACCACAGCTGAAGAAGAGAAGAGGAAGAAACTACAGACAAAAGTGATAATGAACATCTTTACCGTTTCTAAACGACCAAGCTTTCTATCAAGCTTTTGGCTTTCTGTCTTTATTCTTTGATTGACTCACTTTTCCATGCGTCGACTGTCACTTCCATCACTGTCAATTTAGCTTTAGCTTTTCCCCATTTTTTATTTTGGTTTCCATTTCACATTTTTCGTGTTTCCATTTGTTCGGCTTTCTATATGCACATAAAAACTGTCCAAAGTACAACTTAATAATATTGAATTCTATTGTATTCGGGGGGTTTTATGCTTAATGCCTGGCCGCCTATTTTTGTGCATATTCCGCCATTTTTAGCGTTTATTTTAGAAGTTTCGGAAAAACCCATGTAAAAATGCAATAAAAACGAAAAAAAGCCCTAAGAATCGACTAAAAAAATTTTTTGTTCAAAAAATACACCCCAGTAGTATAAAGTGTCAAAACCTCGCGGGTATCTCGCGGGTGTTTCGCGCACAAACCCTTGCCTATGGGAGGGGTGCAACCCTTTGAAGGTGCCGCCCGGACATTTTCCCGCACAATCCCAAATCTATGGGAGGGGCACATTCCTTTGAAGATGCCACCCAAATACCAAAACCTATCGGGGGTGTTCCAATCCCGAGCCTATGGGAGGGTGTTCTTTGAAGTCTGCCGCCTTGTGGATTTTAATTTCCCCAAATCCTCGCGGGTGTTTTTTCACTCCGCGCCGCGCAGCGCCGCGGGAAGGTCATCAATCATCCGTCTGTCACCAAAGTGACAGGTGAAGGAAATTCAATTTTTCTTTTGCAAATTTAAATCTTTTGATCCCAAACCTTTTGGGCAGTTTTATTTTCTCAAATCCTGAGATTTTTATGACGGTTTCTCTAATCCTGAAATTAAAAATTCATTTTTGAAAATGTGCCAAAACAGTGCGGGGTTTTTTTGCATTTCCTCCCCGCTCGCCCCGCGCCGCGATGCCGCCGCCGCGAAAAAAAATCGATAACGGAATTTGGAAGAAGTGCAAATTAATTGAAATGACTGCAAACAATATCAATTATAAATTGGACAATAAAATTAATTATTTAAATTGTGCTTAAAAATAAAAATCGAAAATGAATAAATAAATCGGGATGAAAAACCTTTTCAAAAGTAGGTCACCTGTCAACCAAAATTGATTGATGTGTTTTTATTTCTCTTCCATTATTTCGCAATCTGCACGTGACTTTTGTTCCAATTATTTCGCAGTGTGGCCCATTAATTAGGTCAACTGTCAATAAAATGGGATTGATTGGTTTCTTATTGAAATTTCTCCATATTTTTAGTTTTTGTTCCAATTATTTCGCAATAGGGCCCCTAATTTTGCAAACCTGTCAAAAAAATGATTGATGACTTTCGAAATAAAGAATATCCAGACGATTTTTTTTTTGCAGTTTTGAATAAAATGTGACAGTTGTCTACGGAAATGATTGATTACCCTCAAATTAAGGCAAACACAGACAGTCACGTGACTAGATCCCTCCCCCTTTTTGCCTATTTCGCACACCCGGCCAAAATCGCAAATCATTCAACTAAATAGTTGGATTTCATTAAACTCTCTTCACGCTCTAATTTTATTTCTCTCCGCTCTATTTTTATTTGCATTAATTAAATCTATTACTATTTACCTACGTCTTTTTCTTTTCAAATCTCTGCTCTCTTTAATTCTTCTGTTTCAATTTCGTTTTTCTTTTTAAAATGTCTTTTAAACGCGTGAACTCCTTCCAACCCGCTGTGCCAATGGCCAAAAAATGGGATTTCCGATCAATCGGGTAAGTGATTTTTAATAAATTAAATATAAAAATAATTTCTTAAACAATTATAAATACAATTATAAGATAATACCCCTTAAGAATTATTTCAAAAAAAAAATTTTTTGTTCAGAAATAATTTTGCTGAAGAAATGGAAAATTATAAATTGATGGATTACCAATCGACAACTTGCGAAAAATTTGGATTTACGAAAAATATTACGGAATTTCGTGTCAACCCGGACGTGGAACGCCCCGATGAAGCGATGAAGGATGCGATCGACAACATGATAAAGGTGGCTTTAAAAACTACGGAAGAAAAAATGAAGCGAAAAGTGCGGATGTTTGGAGTGGCAATTACGGGTGCTGGGCTTGCTTTCCCGGTATGGGTACCGTATCGGGCGTACCCGCAGAACAATGCGGATGTTATTATGCAGGAAATTAATAAGTTGGGGCAGAGCGGGGACGGAGATGAAAATAAGAAAATGCTGTTGCTCTCGGAGCCTATTACGATGAAAATTACTTGCGTTACAATGCCCAGTGGAGAAGGGCCGAGGAATGTCCATAAATTTGACTTTGGATTCAAGGAACACCAGCGGATAGGGTAAGTGTTTTTAATAAAATAAAATTAAAATAGAAAAAACTAAAATAAAAAAATCAATAAATAAATTTAAAAGAAATACATTAAATTTATTTAATGAAGCAAAAATTCTTTAAAGAAAAAATGAAAAAAAAGCAACAAAAAACCGAAAAATAAATTAAAAATATTAAAAAATAATAATTTAATGAGCCAAAAATAAATAAAAATTAAATTTTAAAAAATCAAAAAAAAAATATAAAGTAAAAATAATTAAAAAATATTAAATAAATAAAAATAAATTTAAAAAATCAAAAAAATTAAATAATAATTAAAGTAAAGAAAAAAAAAGAAATAATTATTTTAATTAAGCAAAGCAGCAAAAAAAAGAAAAAAAATTTAAAAATAAATTAAATAATAAAGAAAAAATAAATGGAAATAATATAATAATAATTTTATTAAGGATTACAAATGCGGATAAATTTTGTTTGTTTTACGCGGCTCGTCTGAATTTTATGGAATTGCATGACATTTCGAGATTTATGAAAATATTGTGAGACAGAGGGAGCAGCTATTGAGCTTTTACATAATTGTGGAATTGATATTAACGAATATAGCTATGGTGTGGAGCAATTGCCGAATGTTCAGAAATATTGGGTGGGTTTTAAATGAAAAAATGCAAAATTAATAAATTTTTCAGGATGAGATTTACCCCGGAAAGTACCGGGTTGTTGGCATTTGAAAAGTCAGCTGATCCGCGGAAATCGATCCGTGTTTTGTGGAAGGGCCATGGGACGTGAAAATGTCGTGCCGATATTTTTGGAGAATGGCCATTGGGATGGTCTGAAGAATTTGTCTGCTTTTTTAATCGTGGGAGGAAGTTCTGTTTGATGTGAATGTTTTTCGAGGATGTTTATCACATGGATTGCCGGGCGAGATGTTATTATTGCAATAGAGTGGGGGAGCCGTGTCAAAAGGAGAGTGGAGTGAAGATTGAATGCCCG
>CP049711.1:3227164-3338747 GCA_004148225.2 Heterodera glycines | reverse complement strand
AGCATCGCCGGACCTAAATTAGCTTAAAAATTTTAACAATTATTTACGTATTTAAACTCTCTTTAATTCGGAGAAAAATCCGTTTCCCTAATTATTAAGGACTTATTTGTTATTATAGGGAACTGAATTTATATGCTGCTAAAAAAACGCCAAATATGTGCTAAAAACTCCAAAAAAAGGGCAAAATATGTGCCAAAAAATTAAGAAAAAATGCTTAATAAATGCGTTATTTTCTCAAAAAGTCTCATTTTTTACCATTTTGCTAGCAAAATGCTAATCAAAAATATGTTCATGTTTTTTGACGTAAACTTTTTTCTCCTCTAAGATTTACTTTTTTCGGAGATTTTTTCGTTAAAATTTAAATTTGTCATAAAAATGAAAAAGTGATTAAAAGGTCAAAAATGCAAAAAAAAAACTTGAAAAATTTTAGGAAATTTTGCACAGAATTTTATGGTGCCAAAAAGAAAAGAAAACAGGTAAAAAATGCTATTTTTGAGCTTTTCATGGACAGCAATATTCGAAAAGAATATGTAGAAACATATAAATCCGTTCCCTGGTTATTATATAAATACAAATATTTTATTTTTATTGCCTTTTATTACTTTTATTGATTTACTTATGATATTGGACATATGTCTTTATAATTCATTGCCTTTCTCCAATTCAGGACGTTCTTAAAAAAATCAGGATATGTTAATCTTTCATTTTGCCTTTCTCCAATTCAGTACGATTCGAAAAATCAGGATGTTTTTGCCCCATAAAAGGCTGCCTTTGACAGTGGTGAAGCAACAGTCCTCACATCCGCACATTCATTCCTAATTACCCCTTCTAATTCCTTCAAATTGTCATTAAATTTCCTACAATGAATCATTTTTGCTTCGTCGGCATTTATGCTGGGCTAGCAATGCTTGTGCTGATGATAATGCCATCATCAATTGCTGATCAATTTAAGATTAAAGTGAAAGTTGACAAAAAAACCACCACCACCGTTTTTATAATGGCGACAGACAAAGTGTCAACAAGTGAAAAAGATTGTGGAAAAATTGAGGAAAATATCAATAAAGAGATTGGAATTATTGAGACAGAATTAAAAGAGAAAGAGAAAAAATTCATGACTTTTATTAGGACAAATTTAAAAAAAAGAATTGATAAGTTAAAGGCAAAATTGGAGGAAAAGAAAAATGAAAAGAATAAAATTTTGACCGCAAGAAAAACACACTGAGACAAAAATGATTCTCCTCTTGAGGACAGTAAAACAATGAAAGAATGTGGCATTGTTAAAATAGGTTCAAACTGTTTTCTTGGCGTTGGAAGGATTTGAAATTTCCATAAAATACAGCGGGAAAAAATATACCATTTGGGTGAATAACGAGGATACTGTATATGAATTGAAGGAGAAGATCGAAAAAGTGATTGGACTTCATCACTCAAACCAAAAATTGACATTCCCATCAATGATGATGTGCTTAAGGACTACACAAAAACAATGAAATTTTACAAAATTGGAAAAGGTGCTTCATTGTTGTTAAAGCGTGAGTTTCAAATTGGCTGCCAATATAAAGATAATGTGTACTTCCCAATAGTGGAAGAAACGGAAAAGGTCTCATCTGTGAAGGAGAAGGTCAAGAAGGAGATCAAGGAGGAAAGTGGCATTCAACTGAAAAATATAACATTGTCATATTGGAATGAAGAGCTAATAGACGATGCAGAAATTGGCTCTTATGTGGCATTAAAAGTAGATCAGCAATAGTTGCCGTTTATGAGTCTTCAGCAAAGCCATGATGATGAACAACAACACTTCTCCGTTGCTAAACGATTGATTATTCATTCGCTTTTCCATTGAACTTTTTTGGCTATCTGTTCTTCTTTATTTGTCCTATTTGTCCAATTTTTCATTCCTTTCACTGTCAATTAGCTTACAATTAGTTTTTCCAATTTTCCTTTTCATTTTATGCAGTTTATACACATTGTTGTTTCATTTTGCATAAAAACCGTACACTGTAACAGTCATGGTCATATGCTTAGCACATCCCTATAAAATTGCTAATTTTTAAAAAAGAACCCAAAAACCCATTAGCAGATGCTCAGTTCGGGCTCTAAGTCATTTTGTAAGTTTCGCCATAAAATTCTAAAATAAACCTAGATTTTTCGAATTAGAGCGAGGTTACTAACAATATAAAAATACTAGAAACCGGCAGGAAAAATGTATCGACACCATTTTCCGGTATTTTTTTGGCAATTATACATTAATTTTTCTAATTAAAAAATTAAATCTGTAAAATTTTCGCGAAAAAAATTGTTAGAGGTTGGTAAACCTTTTTTAAGTAAAAACATTTAAGACAGACAGAAAGAGCGCAAAATTAACTACAAGATTAGATAGAGGGTTGAGGCACGACCACAACCCATAATAAACGATTTCTTTTTCTTTCTTTTTTTTGCGTCGTAACAGCGGCAAAATGTGCCCGAGATCTGCGGCTTTTGTTTGCTTTTTTTTTGATTAATGTGCAGACAAAAAAAAAACTTTTTTTCAGTGCAGAAAAATGGTGAAAAGCACAACAACAGCAAAAGGCATAATGCCAAAAGAATTTTCAAAAATGCGAAAATTCCAATTCATCCACAGTTTCCTAAATCAGTGAGCAGATTTGCATTTGCCGCAAGCAATGAGCTTTTCCATTCGCATGAGCATCTGAGGTTGGGGTTACCAATAGGACTCATTGCCGATTTGGCACAAGTCACTTTCGCAATGCCTCCACATGTTGACTCGCAAGCCTTGTAATCTTTAAAAAACAAGTAACAAATTTTTAAAAGGAAGTTAAAAATAAAAAAATGTAAAAGACTAAATATGGCAAGCTGCTTTTAAAACTACGGTATTGGCAAACGGTACGGTATCGAATGGTCCATTAACAATTTATTCGTGAGTTTTTGAAAAATTTTTAAAACGCGTTTTTCGGTAATTTTTTGCAAAATTATTCTCGAAAACTTACATTTTTTATAAAAACTTTGTGATTTTTTTTCTAAGTTTATAATTGAAGAGGTCATTTATTAACGCCTAAAGTGAATAAAAGCAAAATTTGACATTTTACACGATTTTTTTCAACTTTGTGGTTGAAATACATGTGAGAATTTAAAACTTGGGATTCCATCCCGACCGTTTTTCCAAAATCTTAGGGATTGATCGGGACTGGGATTCGGTCGAGATCCCCCCGACCTCAGTTGTCCGATCTCTACTAGAGACCACTTGCTGTACCTGATTTTATTTAAATTTTTTTGATTTAAATACAGAATTAAAAGAGAAAGAGAATAAAATCATGACTTTTATTAGGACAAATTTAAAAAAAAGAATTGATGAGCTAAAGGCAAAATTGGAGGAAAAGAAAAATGAAAAGAATAAAATTTTGACCGCAAGAAAAACACTTCGACTAGACAAAAATGATTCTCCACTTGAGGACAGTAAAACAATGGAAGAATATGGCATTGTTAAAAAAGGTGCAAAAGTTTTCTTGGCGTTGGAAGGATTTGAAATTTCCATAAAATACAGAGGGGAAAAATATACCATTTGGGTGAATAACGAGGATACTGTATATGAATTGAAGGAGAAGATCGAAAAAGTGATTGGACTTCATCACTCAAACCAAAAATTGACATTCCAAGCGGAGAATGATATTGTGCTTGAGGACAACGAAAAAACAATGCAATTTTACAATATTGGAAAAGGTGCTTCATTGTTGTTAAAGCGTGAGTTTCGAATTGGCTGCAAATATGAGCTCAAGGAGTACTTCCCAAGAGTGGAAGAAACGGAAAAGGTCTCATCTGTGAAGGAGAAGGTCAAGAAGGAGATCAAGGAGGAAAGTGGCATTCAACTGAAAAATATAACATTGTCATATCGGAGAGAAGTGCTTAATGACAATGCAGAAATTGGCTCTTATGATCGCATTGATAGTAAATCAGCAATAGTTGCCGTTTATGAGTCTTCAGCAAAGCCATGATGATGAACAACAACACTTCTCCGTTGCTAAACGATTGATTATTCATTCGCTTTTCCATTGAACTTTTTTGGCTATCTGTTCTTCTTTATTTGTCCAATTTTTTCATTCCTTTCACTGTCAATTAGCTTACAATTAGTTTTTCCAATTTTCCTTTTCATTTTATGCATTTTATACACATTGTTGTTTCATTTTGCATAAAAACCGTACACTGTAACAGTCATGGTCATATGTTTAGCACATCCCTATAAATTTGCTAAAATTTTAAAAAAGAACCCAAAAAACCCATTAGCAGATGCTCAGTTCGGGCTCTAAGTCATTTTGTAAGTTTCGCCATAAAATTCTAAAATAAACCTAGATTCTTCGAATTAGAGTGAGTTACTAACAATATAAAAATACTAGAAACAGGCAGGAAAAATGTATCGACACCATTTTTCGGTATTTTTTGGCAATTGTACATTAATTTTTCTAATTAAAAAATTAAATCTGTAAAATTTTCGCGAAAAAAACCTTTTTTAAGTAAAAACATTTAAGACAGACAGAAAGAGCGCAAAATTAACTACAAGATTAGATAGTAGGGTTGAGGCACGACCACAACCCATAATAAACGATTTCTTTTTCTTTCTTTTTTTGCGTCGTAACAGCGGCAAAATGTGCCCGAGATCTGCGGCTTTTGTTTGCTTTTTTTTTGATTAATGTGCAGGCAAAAAAAAAAACTTTTTTTTTTCTGTGCAGAAAAATCGGGCCAGGCCGTTTTCGCGTGGGGCGGAGTTTTTGGACTATAACTTTTTTCTTTGCCAACCAAATCCAACATTCTTTGTATCATTCGAAAGCCCATCAGATGCACTAGTAGCCTGCAAAATTACAAAAAATTTCGTTCGGTTTAAAAAAAGTTTGAGCCAAAAAAGTAGGAAAATTTGGTTTTTTGAATTTTTCTGGCCATAACTTTTTTGAACCTTAACGAAATTTTTGTAGGCTAATAGAGAACATTTAGGCTATCGAATGATACCAAGATTATTGAATTTTCAAAAATGTGAAAATTCCAATTCATCCAAATTTTCCTAAATCAGTGAGCAGATTTGCAAAGGAAGTTAAAATTTTAAAAAAATGTAAAAGATCCATTAACAATTTATTCGTGAGTTTTTGAAAAATTTTTAAAACGCGTTTTTCGGTAATTTTTTGCAAAATTATTCTCGAAAACTTACATTTTTTATAAAACTTTGTGATTTTTTTTCTGACCTTTTTATCAAAAACTTTGTACTCGGGATTCCATCCCGATCGTTTTTCCAAAATCTTAGGGATTGATCGGGACTGGGATTCGGTCGAAATCGGTGCTAGGTCGTTTCTTAAATTCCGCCACATTGGGCGTTTCTTAAATCCGCCAGGGCGTTTCTTAAATCCGCCAAGGGGTAGAAAAACAAAAAATGTAAGACATATAAATTCATAACTTGGCTTAAATTCAATCAAATTAATAATTCTTGGTATCATTCAATAGCTCTAGATGTTCTCTAACGGAATATTAATTTTAAAGTTTTTTAAATAAAATTTTCAAAAAGTTATGGTCAGAAAATTTCAAAAAATCTTGAGTCAGAATTTTTGGCCATAACTTTTTTGAAACTCAATGAAATTTTTTGAAATTTTAAAGATAAATAGATTAAATAGTGGACTTGAAATTCTAAAAAGAAAATTTAATTTTATTGCTTCTGAAAAAAGTTATAAGCATTGAACAGGCTATGTTTTTTGCCAGGGTCATGCATATATATTTATGGATTTTAAAGTCATTAAAATATTGACTTTTTTGATTAAATACGTTTATGTAAGACGATTATCGGATTTCCCGTTATAAAGTAGTTCCCTTGCAAAGCTGAACGAAATTACTGATTACGGATTTCGATATTTTTCCGTAATTTTCTACTAACTGGGTATTTGGATTATTTTTCGAGATGATTTCTTTCCAGATTATTTTTTATGCCATCTTCTTAAAATAAAAATAGAAAAGTCTAAAAAAGGTTTTAAAGAACTTTTTTCGATAGTTTTTTTATCAAAAATTAATGGCTTTTCATTTCCGATTTCTGATGGCAGGTTTTTTGAAAATGAAAAAATTATGGTGCGTAAACCGTATAAAAGTCCTTTGTCTCGCCTGTTCTAATTTATATAAAGCCTTTAGGCTTTATAAAAATTGAAAAAATAAAAAGTAATTTTGAATATTTTTTGCTTTGTTTTGTTTTAATATTTTTAATGGAATGTTCTTCTTTCTTCTTTAATTTTAAATTAAAGGCAAAGGGTTTTGTTTTTCTTATTTTTAAACTTTTGTCCTGGAAAATTCCCGGTTGTTCCCGCTTCCTTGTCCATCGAAAATCCGGGCCCGGTCCCGATTTTTCCTAAAATTCTCAGTCCCTCATTTTCAATATTTATTACAATAAGTTCACTTTTTAAGTTCATTTATAACATCATATTTCACAAAAAAGTCTTTTTAATTTCAAATTAAAAGGAAAACTTCATTATTTGTAAATTCCGTTTTAATAACAGATTCGACATAAAAAGGTTATACCACCGAAATTTTATTGATTTTTTTTTTTTTTTGTAATTTAATTCTTAGCTTTTACTATTTGCACTTATTTTGTCATGCTGATATTTTAAAGAAAATTTGTTTTGGATATAAATTTCATGAAAAATTTCCAATATTGCTGAAAGTTTTCAAGAAAAAAAAATGTGCGTGAGACAATTTTATACAAAAAATTACATTAAAAAATCAATTTAAAAAACGGAAAAATTTTAACTGGGTATAGGTTTTTACGGCCTCGGGCCGTAGCATAAGAAGGTGGTCATTTGACGAGGTCATTTAACCATGGTTATTTGAGCTGGTCATTTGACCACGAAATATGAGAAAAACGATAGCAAAAGAAGATGGTAAATTTTCTGCTGGAGCAACCATCAGCCACCGTTTTTTAATCTTTTGCTATAACACCAACTTCTACCATGAACTCATTAAAATTTGCATTATATTATTTTAAATAAATAGGCAAAATAATGATTAAAGGTCCTAGAACGTGTTGAGCCGAAGTGACAAAAGTATCACAATGTTCGTAATAATTAAATCTAACTATTATTTTAATTTTATTTGCAGACTTTGACCAAATAATGATAATTTCAGATGAAAAGTTTCAAAATCAGCATTTTGAGTGTACCATGTTGCAAAATTTCAATTTTTTGCAATAATGTCCATAGTTCTTACTAGGGTTCGGACCCCGTGGGCGGGGGTGGCTTTTCGCGGGGGCGGGGGATGGCGGGGGTCAGAGTCGCGGGGGCGGGGACGGGGGCACGAAAATTTCGCCCCCGCGGGGACGGGGGCGGGGGTTTGATTTGAATTAACTCCAAAAAATCTCACAAAAAAATTAATTTTTATGAATGATGTGTTGGCTCCACATTCCTTTAGTCGATGTATCGCCTCAATTCAATTCCGTTTGGCATAAATTACACAGATTTTGTCTAAAGAATTACCAAATTTTAGAGATTTTTGGCTAATTTTTTAAGAAAAAATAGGTTTTTGGGGGGCCGGCGGTGCCGATAGGCCGCCAGGCGAATTTTGAAATTTAAGCTCGATTTCTAACAGATGTTTACAAAAAAATAAGATTTTTACGATAAATTTTTGTTTTTTAATATATTAAATTATCATGATTTACTCAAGCAAAATTGGAACTCAGATTTGTAACATATTTTCTTGTGGCACATTTTTCCAAAAAAAAAAAACTTGGTGAATGTGCGAGCGTAGAGGTCCGGCGGTGCCGATAGGCGCCGCCGGGAAATTTTTTTGAAAACTGATGTATCTGTTAATAGATTTTGTCCAAAAAATGATAGGTTTTGCAATTTTTAGAGAATTTTTTTAATAAGATTTACGAATTTTTGGGCCCTGCGATGCCGATAGGCAGCGCCAGGCGAATTTTAAAATTAAAAAAGAAACCGTCAAACTGAATCGAACTCACGACAGAAAGTAATGTCAAGGTTGATTCACTAACCACTACACCACACTACACATCATTGACCAATAATAAAATTAACTTTAATTCATAAAAAATTTGTCAAAATGGTTAAAAAAATCAAAATTGTGTAAGTTTTTTGCCTTATTTCCCACGAATATGCCATTCTTAGGGGCGTATTTTCACCCCCGTGCCCCCGCGGGGGTGAAGGTCGCGGGGGCGGGGGATGGCGGGGGTCAGAGTCGCGGGGGCGGGGACGGGGGTGAGGCCAAAAAACCTGTCCCGCCCCCGGCGGGGGCGGGGGTGACGGGGGCGGGGTCCGAACCCTAGTTCTTACATAACTTAACCCGACCAAAATAAAAGGATAAAAAAATTTGAAATTCAAAGCGCGTAGGTAATACTACAACTTTATCTATTTTACTTTACTTTAGTTTTTAAACCCGAGTTTGATTTTTAAATGGGTCCAGTTCATTCTAAAAAATGAATTTTATAAATAAATTTTTGGATTTTAAAAGCGGATTTAATTTAGAAAATTATTTTTGGTAGTTTTAGTCTTTATACATTTAACCATTTATCTTGTTTATAAATATATAATTAATATTGATTTAAAATTTCTACATAAAATTTATACCCATTCACTTTTCCAATAAATCATTTTTGTCCCATTTTCTCACGAGCTTAATACCTTTACGTTTCGGAATATCTGACAAAGAGGAGGGGATTTGACATGCCAAAGACGATGGCTATGGGATAAAAACGAAAATAAAAATTAGGGTCCAGTACCAGATACGCTGACTACTTCAAGAAAGTTGATTTAGGGATTTTATGGCTGGAATATAATTCTAAAAACCTTTCCAACACATTGGAACAATAGAATCTTTTGTTTTATGAATTTCAATTTCATATTGATGCGACAAAACGGCTTTTGTCAGAAGAAAAAAACCCTTTTCAAAAAAGGAGGCCAACAAATTACCTTCTGAATAAATGGACGAGCATAACAAGCAGTACAAGAAGGATGTTGAAATATAAGCTCATGACAGACAAAAAGCGAAGGAATGTATGTACAAAAAAACCTAACTTTTCGGTTCAGAATCCAAACATTATAAGCCCAATGTTAGACAAAATTGTTCATAATGGGTCGGGGTCACTTCGGCGCGGCCACTTCGGCGCGGGTATTTCGGTGCGAGGTTTTTTCGGCGCGAGCTTTTTCGGCGCGGGCTCTTTCGGCGCGGCCAATTCGGCGCCCTATATAAAATGGCTTTTTCGGCGCCAGTGTTTAAAAATCCAAAAAAATTTTCAAAGTTTTAATTTGCCTTTCATTGTGCAAACATTGATACCGCATTATTATATAAGTTTAACAAATGAACAACAAAATCACGGGTCCATAACACTATTATTTGAAATTCCCCTGAGAAACTCAACAATATTTTGGGCATCAAAATTTTCAATAATGTTCAAAATGCGCTTGTCAGCCTTCCGAAACTTCTTTTTCTTCTTTGGAGGTTCTTTGCCGTTCACGCAGCTCACATAGTCAGCGTCGCGCGCACGCTGATCCATTCGAAGGAGATCGATGAATCGCCAAATTGACGGGTAGCGACAGCTGAAGATTGTTTGGAGTCGACGGTGCGCTGCTTCCGCGATGTTGTTTGTTCGCTGCTCTTCGTTGACAGTCCGTTCATGCACATTCCAATAATTCACCGGAAAACGCGGACGTGTGCGGGTCCCATTTGGCAAAGGAACACCGGTGTAGTTGATGAGGAACCTATTAATAACCATATGATTGGCAAATTCCGACAAAACTTACCACCCCAGAATTTGGTCGAGTTCTTGTCCCACAACATCGTTCAGCGCAGTAATTACACCAGTCAAATGCTGAATTGGCACAAATGCGAGCGCGGTGATCATATGAGCCGTTTCTGCGAAAATGGGGTCACTTTGATAGCGCTAAACGGGAGACTATTTCTTTTTTTGGGGAACTGAAACTTTCATTTTGAAGTCCTTCGGAAATCAGGCGCTTGTGCATGTTGTGCACTAAATGAAAAAGGCACCCTCGAAGCTAAGCGCCCGGAAACACTGCGGCCGCAGCGTCCATCGCCGCTTGTTCGAAGTCCATTGTGATGGACGTTGGAGAGAAGGCTGGCCATGCGTCAATGATCATTCTGAACATTTTTTCGTAGACCAGTCGCGACTTTCCTGTCAGAAGACATGTGGCGATTGGGAAAGTCCATTTTCCTTTTCTGAAATTTTTCTGGAAGAAATTCAAAAACCAAACAAAACAAACTTTGAAAGGAGGACGTAAACTTGTGAAAATGGATGTGGTGCGATGGAAAAAGTTCCATCTGCGAACACTTCGACCATTGCATGCGTCCAATTTGCGTAAGAGTTCTTGGCAAAAATCAGAATCCTGAATATAAGCGGAATTTAAAAATATGTCACATTAATTAATACCGATGTTGGGAATTGTCGGCATTAAGTGAAAAAACGCCAGAGTCAGATAGTAGGTATTGCTCCTCCTCAACTCCTTCACCGCGCTTGAACACCTGATATGCTTGGCCAATTTGGAGGTCGTGAATAGAATTTGGAGCCGCTGGTGCAGCTACAATTTCATGGCGTACACGTTTGACAATCTAAAAACAAAGCAAAAAATAATAGTATGTGTCTGCTTTTCGTTACCTTCTTAATTCCATTGGCACTTGGCAACTGAGCAAGCACCGGTGTTGAAACGTTGACCACTGCATTTGCGCGGAGTTGTGAAGGCAATTCCATGCACTCCGCCGCACGCCTCTTGATCCCCGTGACGATTTTTTTTGCTCTTTTAGGGCCGGCGCCGAATTTTTTTTTCTTGAAATTTTGTCTAGTTTTCTTTAGAGCCCGGCGCAGGACCGGATCCTGCGCAGGATTTTGCAGGATCCCAGTCCGCAATCCTGCATTTTTTGGAAAAAACAGGATTTGCAGGATTGCAGGATTTGCAGGATTAATCCGGCCGGATCCGGTCCTGCAAACATTTTTGAATTCCAATCCTGCAACAGGATCCGCAAATTTGAAATTTCCGGGCTCTAGTTTTCTTACAGATTTTTGTCCAAAAATAACAAAATTTGTGTCATACATTAAATTTTCTTGGCAAAATTGACATTATGCCATAAAATTTCAAAATTATGCGTTATTTAAGAAATCAGAACAATTTGGTCGCTACCCAAAATCAGAACATTTCTTAGAAATAAGAACAGACCAAACCCCTGCCTAAAATGCATTAATTGTACGGTTAATTCGATATGAAAATGTTATGGTTCAAGAAACTCGGTAATAGTGTGCATGGTAGCCCCCCTTTTTTGAAAAAGCAAATTTTCAAAAATTTTTTTTCTAAATAAAGTTATTTTATAGGTTTTCAGGGTCGAAGAACACGATTCTGGCTTATATTTCGACAAATTTCGAACCCTGACCCGGATTCGAACGAATTCACCGTTTTATTTCATGCATTATTTTGCATATTTTTAATTTTTCGAAAATTGAGTTTTCGAATTTTTGTTTGAATCCGGGTCAGGGTTTCGAAATTTGTCGAAATATATGTCAGAATCGTTTCTCCGACCTGAAAACCTATAAAACAATTAAAGTGCACTTAATTCACCTTTCCCTCCCCGAAAAAATAAAAATGATTGTCAGAATCTTTTGCAGAGCGTTCGTCTCCAAAATGTCCCAATTAGTCAACTTTTTCGACTCGTTCAAACACCGCCAGCAGGCAATGGTAAAGTTTTGTGGTTTCTTCGAAAAATAAAATTAAAAATTTCGCAAGTGCCTTTTGAATAAAATTATGTCTAAATAAAAGATTCCGCTCAGCATTTGACTATAATTATGCCAAATGAAAGTGATCACTTATTTCTAATTCAATAATTCACTATAATAATGGCAAATGAAAGTGATCACTTAATTTCTAATTCAATAATTCACTATAATAATGGCAAATGAAAGTGATCACTTAATTTCTAATTCAATAATTCACTATAATAATGCCAAATGAAAGTGATCACTTATTTCTAATTCAATAATTCACTATAATAATGCCAAATGAAAGTGATCACTTATTTCTAATTCAATAAGTGACTAAATTTCTGCCCCATAAAAGCTGCCCTTGACAGTGGTGAAGCAACAGTCCTCACATCCTCCACATTCATTCCTAATTATCCCTCCCATATTCTTCAAATTGCCATTAAATTTCCGCAATGAATCATTTTTGCTTCGTCGGAATTTATGCTGTGCTAGCAATGCTTATGCTGATGATAATGCCATCATCCATTGCTGATCAATTTAAGATTAAAGTGAAAGGTGATAAAAATGCCACCGTTTATGTAAAGGAGACAGACAAAGTGTCAACCTTAAAGGAAAAGATTGCGGAAAAATTGAAGAAAGATACCAATGAAGAGACTAATGGTATGCATGCAAAAGTGAAAATCAGCAATAAAAAAATGCATGAGCTAAAGGCCGAATTGGAGGAAAAGCATTATGAAAATACTGAAATTTTGCCCGCAAGAATAACACTTCGACTAGACAAAAATGATTCTCCACTTGAGGACAGTAAAACAATGAAAGAATGTGGCATTGCACCGGAGAAACGTGGCAATGCTTACGTTTATCTGACGTTGGATGAATTAGAAATTAAAGTGGAAGGTGATAAAAATGCCACCGTTTATGTAAAGGAGACAGACAAAGTGTCAACCTTAAAGGAAAAGATTGTGGAAAAATTGAGGAAAAATATCAATAAAGAGATTGGAATTATTGAGACAGAATTGAGAAAAAAGATTAAAGAAGAGACTAAATATGAGCTAAAGGCAAATTTGGAGAAAAAGAAAAATGAAATGACGAAAATTCTGACCACAAGAATAACACTTCGACTAGACAAAAATGATTCTCCACTTGTGGACGAAATAGCAATGGAAGAATATGGCATTGTTAAAAAAGGTGCAACTGTTTTCTTGGCGTTGGAAGGATTTGAAATTTCCATAAAATACAGAGGGAAAAAATATACCATTTGGGTGAATAACGAGGATACTGTATATGAATTGAAGAATAAGATCCAAAAAGTGATTGGCATTCATCACTCAGAACAAAAATTGCCATTCCCATCACATGATGATGTGTTTAAGGACTACACAAAAACAATGCAATTTTACAATATTGGAAAAGGTGCTTCATTGTTGTTAAAGCGTGAGTTTCGAATTGGCTGCCAATATGAGCGCAAGGAGTACTTCCCAAGAGTGGAAGAAACGGAAAAGGTCTCATCTGTGAAGGAGAAGGTCAAGAAGGAGATCAAGGAGGAAAGTGGCATTCAACTGAAAAATATAACATTGTCATATCGGAGAGAAGTGCTTAATGACAATGCAGAAATTGGCTCTTATGATCGCATTGATAGTAAATCAGCAATAGTTGCCGTTTATGAGTCTTCAGCAAAGCCATGATGATGAACAACAACACTTCTCCGTTGCTAAACGATTGATTATTCATTCGCTTTTCCATTGAACTTTTTTGGCTATCTGTTCTTCTTTATTTGTCCTATTTGTCCAATTTTTTCATTCCTTTCACTGTCAATTAGCTTACAATTAGTTTTTCCAATTTTCCTTTTCATTTTATGCAGTTTATACACATTGTTGTTTCATTTTGCATAAAAACCGTACACTGTAACAGTCATGGTCATATGCTTAGCACATCCCTATAAATTTGCTAAAATTTTAAAAAAGAACCCAAAAACCCCATTAGCAGATGCTCAGTTCGGGCTCTAAGTCATTTTGTAAGTTTCGCCATAAAATTCTAAAATAAACCTAGATTTTTCGAATTAGAGCGAGTTACTAACAATATAAAAATACTAGAAACCGGCAGGAAAAATGTATCGACACCATTTTCCGGTATTTTTTGGCAATTATACATTAATTTTTCTAATTAAAAAATTAAATCTGTAAAATTTTCGCGAAAAAAAATTGTTAGAGGTTGGTAAACCTTTTTTAAGTAAAAACATTTAAGACAGACAGAAAGAGCGCAAAATTAACTACAAGATTAGATAGAGGGTTGAGGCACGACCACAACCCATAATAAACGATTTCTTTTTCTTTCTTTTTTTTGCGTCGTAACAGCGGCAAAATGTGCCCGAGATCTGCGGCTTTTGTTTGCTTTTTTTTTGATTAATGTGCAGACAAAAAAAAACTTTTTTTTTCAGTGCAGAAAAATGGTGAAAAGCACAACAACAGCAAAAGGCATAATGCCAAAAGAATTTTCAAAAATGCGAAAATTCCAATTCATCCACAGTTTCCTAAATCAGTGAGCAGATTTGCATTTGCCGCAAGCAATGAGCTTTTCCATTCGCATGAGCATCTGAGGTTGGGGTTACCAATAGGACTCATTGCCGATTTGGCACAAGTCACTTTCGCAATGCCTCCACATGTTGACTCGCAAGCCTTGTAATCTTTAAAAAACAAGTAACAAATTTTTAAAAGGAAGTTAAAAATAAAAAAATGTAAAAGACTAAATATGGCAAGCTGCTTTTAAAACTACGGTATTGGCAAACGGTACGGTATCGAATGGTCCATTAACAATTTATTAGTGAGTTTTTGAAAAATTTTTAAAACGCGTTTTTCGGTAATTTTTTGCAAAATTATTCTCGAAAACTTACATTTTTTATAAAAACTTTGTGATTTTTTTTCTAAGTTTATAATTGAAGAGGTCATTTATTAACGCCTAAAGTGAATAAAAGCAAAATTTGACATTTTACACGATTTTTTTCAACTTTGTGGTTGAAATACATGTGAGAATTTAAAACCTCGGGATTCCATCCCGACCGTTTTTCCAAAATCTTAGGGATTGATCGGGACTGGGATTCGGTCGAGATCCCCCCGACCTCAGTTGTCCGATCTCTACTAGAGACCACTTGCTGTACCTGATTTTATTTAAATTTTTTTGATTTAAATTATACTTAATTTGTTATTTTTGAAAAATTACCCTCAAAATTTTTGATATAATTATTTTTCATTAATTATAATTGTCATTTTTAAAAAATTAAATTTCTTTTTGGCTTCAGAAATTAAGGGCACAACAGCTAACAACAGACGAAATGGTGAAAATGCGACACATTTTTTGTTTTTACTTATAATTAAAATAACTTAATGAGTAAAACGAAAACCAAATAAATTATGTGCCACAATTTTAGTCTTTTCACTCATCTTTTTCTTCACATTTTCACAGTGTACGAGCTCTTCACCCAAATAATTGTGACCTGATTGCTTTCCCTATTGAGAGTTGTATCACCTATCACTTTAATCGCAAATTATCATAAACAAAGGTTGATGGCATCATCAGCATAAGCATTATTAGCCCAGCAAAAAAGCTAAAAATGATTATTTTTGGGGGAATTTGATTGAAAAAATCAGAATGTGAGGGTGTAATTTTGAATGAATGAAAATGCGGGGAAACGCTTTTCAAATTTTTATATCAATTAATGTTTTTTTTGGAAAATTTTTACAAAATTCGATGAAAATGGCTTAAAATTTTCTAAATTCCCCAGGCGGAGCCTATGGGCACCGTAGCCGAAATTTTTTTCCCGACGGCACCTATCGACGCAGGCCCCCAAAATTTCACAAAAATTTCCAAATTCTTCTATTTTAAAATCCAAAAATAGTCTTCTGCGCAGCGATGTCTGCTGCTCGGCCGGATTAAATTCTCAATTTTTACAAATTCCTCATAAAAATAGTAGCTCTCTTCATTTCATGAAAAAATTTTTTAAAGAAAACAAATTTATCAATAATTTTAGAAAAAATTTTAAAATTCAATTAATGAATATTTTGTATTTTTTAATCAATATTATTTATTTTACTATCGAATTCATCTTAATTAATCTTATTTTAATAAATGTAATAATAGTTGAAGTTCTCTTTCGTGAATATTTAATTCATTTTTTCAAAATTTTTTGAAAAATTTTTGAGGACCAGGTATAACCCGATTCCGGCCCCGGTTTAAAACTTACCCGCACTCGGCTTTTTAATAAATATAGACTTTTTCCAATTCGCGTCAAAAAATTTTAAAAAGAGATTTTCCAAAAAAAGCTTAGGAAATTTTTTCTTAAGAAAATTTCAAGAAAAAATTATGGAAAAATTTTTTGGCGATTTTTTCAAACCCCCTCTTTCTCTCTCTCTTTCTTTCGTTCTCTCTCTCGTTCTCTCTCTCGTTCTCTCTCTCCCTCACTCACGGTCTATCACTCTCTCTCTTTCTCCTGTCTATGACTCTCTCTCTCTCTCTCTCTCTCCCTTTCTCTCTCTCCCTCACTCACGGTCTATCTCTCTCTCTCTCTCACGGTCTATCACTCTCTCTCTTTCTCCTGTCTATGACTCTCTCTCTGCTCTCTCTCTCTCTCTCTCCCTTTCTCTCTCCCTCACTCACGGTCTCTCTCTCTCTCTCTCTCGCACGGTCTCTCTCTCTCTCCTCTGCTCTCGCGCTATGCTTATTTATGTTAGCCGTCAAATGGAGGCGTGCTGTAGTGGAATTGGTGATGGGATTGTTATGAGCAATGAATGGGAGGCGGCAAAAGCGGAGGCGCGAATTGCTTTTGCTATGCTGTTGTTGATATTTGCTATTTTTGGACACTGTTGCGTCCATTCCTCCCGGGAATATCGCCCACTCGGCTCTTCCACTTTCCCAATGCTTTTCCTCCCACTTTTTCCCCGCTTTCCCAGTCCCCACCCAGTGTCCCCCGCTTTCAAGGGCGTAGCCAGACCCTTCTCTTTAGGGGGGGATGAAGTCAAAAATTCGATTTTTAGGGGTGTATTTTTCGTTTTTTGAATCCCGAATTAGAGTGATGTATTTTACAAAATTTTTAGCCGTTTTTCGCCAAAAATTACTATTTTTTGCCTTTTTGGTCTCCATTTTTCAAAAATATGGCCGTTAGGCGCAGCAGAGAAAATTTTTTGAGATTTATGCAATTTGTTAAAAAAATTGCTTAAAATTTAAAAAAATTTGCTGAAAATTTTCACTTTTTTGCGTTTCGGGGGGGGGGGGCTTTAGCCTCCTCAGCCTCTCCCCTCCCCTGCCTACACCCTTGCCCGCTTTCTCTTCTCCCCCTCTATTCCCCAGTGCTTTTCCTCCATTTTCCCCGTTTCTTCGCCTCCACAAAATGCCCCCGCTTTCTCTCTGCCTTTTTCCTCTCACTTTCTCCCCGCTTTCCATTCACAGTTCTGTTTCCCCCTTTCCCCGCTTTCTCTTCCCTCTCCTATTCCAGTGCTTTTCCTCCGTTTTCCCCGCTTCTTTCACTCCCTACTTCCGCTTTTTTTCTTCCTGAGTCTTGCCCCGCTTTCATTCGCGCGCTTCCAGTTTTCCAATGCGTTTCTTCTTTTCCTTTTCTCCCCGCTTTATCCTCTACTTAGTTTACCCCGGCTACCCGCTCACCAAGGAAAAAAAAATCCTTTCCCTCTCTTCTCCCTTCCTCTCTCCACTTTTCCAATGCTTTTCCTCCCATCTTCCCACCACCACCGCTCTCTCACCACTTCTGCTGGTTTCCCCGTTCCATTCCCCGCCGTCTGTCTGTCTTTCGTCCACCAATTATGCACTTTCTCCTTCCACTATTTATCTTTAATATTGTATATGCGTGTACCCATTTTAACAAACACTTGTGGCAAATTTGCCAACAATTTTCGTCCCAGTGACTGGTGGCGCAATACAAAAAAAAACTATAAATTTAAATAAAAAAACAATGGCACCGAAAATTTTTGTTATTTGGCATTTTCAAGGAAATTCGGGGCTTCAGAATGGTTGCCTTTTGAACTCGTAGCTTTTCAATGACAATTTTGGCATTCTGGGTGGTATTCAAAAGACAGGGAAAGCCACTTTTTTGGCAACAATAATCACATGCCATCTCCATCGAAATTTTGTAACCTGCTGATACCTCCTAGTTTGGTTGATGTCTTTACCAACTCAGACAATAAGCAACCCGTAAATTTTTTAATTTATAAAAAATAAATAAAATCCTTATTTTTCGGGTTCTGTAATTTTTTTCTCATTTTCCCCGAACATATTTCATTTATTTTATAATTTTTTTTTTACATAAAAACGCAGAAACGGCGTCATTTTGGTCAAAAATTTTGCCATTGAGCTCCCATTTCACTTCCTCTAAGTTGAGGGTCATCAACCTTATTTTAGACCAAGTTTTTAAGAATTCAATGGGGCAATTTGATGACGAGATACAAAAAGGTTTTCGAGCCAGTGTCATCAATAGGGATCGGATTTCCTCCATTTGATGTCAAAATTATCCAAAAAAGGAAAAAAACAGAAATACGCCCCCGGCGTTTATTTGTTAATTTTTCATATGCCGTGCCGTCCGTCGTCTGCGCATTTTAAATTTGCCTTTCTGTACCCATTTCATATATGTGTATGTGTGTGTGGTGTGTGTTTTGTGGGGTTGTGCCTAATAAAAGCTGATGTGACGTAATGCCAACACACTCTCTCTCTCTCTCTCTCTTTATTTCTTTCATTTTCCGAGGGCCCATAGAATCAATTAAGCAAGACAAATGAAATTTGTGTCCCCGGAGGCGGCAAATTTGACTGATTGACAAATTAGCCATACCATCCTCTTGGGATGACAATTTGCCGTCCCCATCCACTTGGGATGACAAATTAGCCGTTTTCCCAGCCCCCGGAGCTGTCCGATGTGCCTTTGGCCAAACACAAACACTCATTTTGCTCTTACTTTGCTGCCACCCTCTTTCATCATTCAATTCACTTCTTTCCCATGGCCAATGCTTATCCTTCTCCAACCTTTGGTCGTTTGTCCGTCTCCAATTTCCCGCATTTTTTCGTCCCTTTACGTGCCAATGCCGTCCGCCCTCTACCCATCCAAAGTTCTCCTTCTCGTCATCATCGGCACTTTAAAACCCAACCGTGCCACTAGTACCAGCAGCACTCATCTTTCCCAGCGGAGAAATGTGCCAACTTAGTCCGGGACGGTTCACTTTTGGCTGGCCTTAAACTTTTCTTAAAATTCAAAAAGCACGCAAAAATTTTGTAAAATTTGAAGCCAACCAATTAAAATTTTTTAATTTCTTTAAAAATTAATTGTTGTTAATTTTCAATGAACTTCTTCCATTCAACTTTCCTATAAACTCAAATTTTCGATTCCCCCTCAGCCGCCCATCGGTCGGTCCCTTTTGGACAATTTGTTTCCCCGAAGGGATGCAAAAATTTCATTTTTTTCGTTCAAATGCTTGTGGCTTTTCTTGGCCTCATTGTTTTTACGAATTTAGCTAAAAAATGATTAGTCCCCCGAGGGCACAAATACTAAATGGTGAACAAACATGCCATGGAATCCTGTTGAAACTTTCAAGTTTTTCTCATCTTCATTATGCCAACAATATTAGGTCAGGGTAGAAAATTTTATTAGATAACAGGGATGTAAGCCGATGTCCAAAAAAAGATGGAAAATTCAAATTTTTTTCCACAACAAATTTTGTCTCATAAAAATCTGTTTCGTTTTGCATTTGCTTTTTTACTCCCCGTCATTTTCACCCCCATCCATCACCCCCGCCCAAAAATGAAGTCATTCCCGCCTCCCCGGAGGGAGCTTTTGAAATTTTATTCCAGGGGAAGGGGTGGCGCAAAAAGCATACAACTGCGGATTCATCACGGCCCATTTGTCTCTGTGCCGCTTTTTGTTGTTTTTGTTAGCCATCCTTCGCAGTCAGCGCTTTTGCAAATGCTCCTCGCCTCCGTCCCCCCCCCCGCCCCCAACGCCCACTAAAATGAACACACAAAAAAAATGTCCCAAATGAGTGCCGCGGCATCGCCCGTTTGGTGAGTGTTGTCGTGTCGCGGCACTTCCGCTGCTAATTTGCCCGAAAAAAAGTTGGCATCACGGACACTACTCATCCCATCCATCACTCATCTAAAAATGGCAACATCATTATCATATTTATTTTATTTTTTGTGTGTTTTTGTTTTGAAATAGAATGCCAATTAACTTTTTCTTCCGTAAATTTAAGGCCAATTAATTGTCACAAAACACATCTTTTGGTATAAATTACGTTTGTGCCGTGAATAACTTCCTTGAAAACAGGTTATGTCATGAATGACTGACTCTCTTCTAAGAAAAGACTCATAAAAACACTCTTGGAAATAGGGTCTTTATTATTCAAGGGCAGGATTTAATTAGGCCTGGAAATTTTCACTTTCCATTTTTTTGGCAACATTAGCCTTGCTCTAATGCTTAATTTTAGGCATATCAAATTTATTTTTTTTTATAATTATTAATTAAATCTTCAAATATTCTTTTGTAAATTTTTTTTATAATTAATTAATGGCAACGTTTAAGAAGAAGCAAAAAAAAAAGAAATTGAAAAATAGGTACAACGCCAAAAAGAAATTGGGTGAAATTGGGAATTTAAAAAATGAAATTTCTTCGATTAGGATTTTGAATTTTTTTCAAGGCGACTTATCAAGTCCCAATTTTTCAAAAAAAAAATTTTTCTGAAAACATTATAGTTTTCAAGTCCTTCTGGTCTGTAATTAAATCACAAAACACATTTGTTTTTCTCTTATTGTTCGCCCATTAGCGAAAGTAATGCCATTTTCCTCTGTTCGTTTCGGCACTTTTGCCATAATTGGAATTTTTGCATTTCCGCTTTTGCCCGACATTTTGCACCCACTCTCAACTAATGACATTCACACGCCTTCCTTTTTACTTCTCCCCAAACACCTCTTCCCATGCTTTGTCTGCTAATTTTATAATGAATTTTTGCGGACGGCTTTTGGCATTACTTTTTGTATGATGGAAAAATTGGCATATTTACTTGTCAAAGCCTATGCTAAAATCTAAATGGTAGGGCAATTAAAGATTTCCAAGAAAAAATTCCCATGCTTTACCCTTTAATGAGCATGTTACGTTTAATTTCACTATTATTTCTTAAAAAATCGGGTCGCATTTCAAAATTAAAAATAATTTTTTGATTGTGGAGTAATGCGATGCCGGATTTTCTGGCACCGCTTTTGACACCTTTAAACCCTAAATAATGGCTTATTCAACCGAGTGCCATCCTTCACCTACACATGTTTTGCCGATGGCAAACACAGACGACACGACACCTTTTGGCACAAAAATTGTTTTCCACCGCAAGCATTTGGTGTGCCGTGCCGTCCATGAGGCGCGACGGGAAATGATTCGTACAAAATGGCAAAAACCCAACCCAAATAAGGAAGAAAACACCGGTCGGGCACAGGTGTGGGACAACAGAACATTTGCCAAAAACAAGTAACCTGAGATGAGCTTTCCACGCGCCCATATTCCCACAATCAATCCCATTTAGCCCACCTCCGCCCACCAATTTGGCCATTTTCATCCCCCGCGGCAGCGCGGGGGGCGGGCTTTTAGTGTCCCCACCAATTTGTTTTCATCCCCTCGGGGGAAAATCAATTAATTCAAAAAAAGAGAGATTAGCTGCTTTTTCAATTTAATGTTACCATGTGTCGTTTTTCGCCCCTCCCCCACCCTACCCGGCCATATCAGTCCCACCAAAAATACTTCCGTAATCAATCCCATCACCGATGACCACCTCCATTCCCCCCCCCCCCGCCTCTCCTCCCATTTTGCCCATTTTATCCCTCGGAGGCCGTTTAGTGTTCCCAATTTGTCGCTCATCCCCTCGGGGGAATAAATTAATCCGAAAATAGAGAGGGAGATTAAGCCGCTTTAATCCCTGTCACATTTATATTGCTTCATTCGTCTAATGTTGCCATGTGCCACCCCCCACACCGGGCCAGATTAGTCCCACCAAAAAAATACAAATTCCAACAATCAATCCCGTCTCGTCCCTCTCCGCACAAATTTGCTCACATTAATCCCCCAGCAGGAGTGCCAGTGCCATTTTATCGTTCCCACCCCTTCCACACCGACCATATCAGTCCCATCAAAAACGTCCCTTCCTTCCCCCTTCTCCCAATTTGTCCATTTTATCCCTCGGAGGCCGTTTAGTGTTCCCAATTTGTCGTTCATCCCCTCGGGGGAATAAATTAATCCGAAAATAGAGAGGAAGATTAAGCCGCTTTAATCCCTGTCACATTTATATTTTATTTATTTCTAATAAAATTTTATTTAGTCGTAAAAAACAGATATGGTTGTTGTCAGGGGGGCTTTATTAATGTTGTTGCAGCACACAGCAAAACAGACAACAGCCCAAAGCAAACAGCAAAACACAAAACAATGCCGAAGATAATTTATTAATTCCAAATAAAATAGGGCGAGGACAATCAATAGGGATAACTGACGACCGCATAAAACTAACAACTCACACCCCACAAAAATCACAAACAAAAATGAAACAAATTAAATAACAAAACGCCAAATATATTTTAAAATCACAATATTAGCACATCCTCGCCCTCTAAGAAGCGATGTCCTCAGCGCTTTGGGCTCATCGGTAGTGCATTCAGCGTTGAAAGGGGCGGCAAGGGTGTCAGCAGTGGACCGGTTCGGCATGAAGTCGCGTTGCAGGGTCAGACCTGTAAAAACAACGGACAAAACGGAATTCCGACTTTTCATCTGGCCTCTTAAATCCTTCATTGGCATCTTCTTGTGCACTCTTCAGATCATCAAATGGAAAACTCAGACTTTTGCTGATTTTCAACAAATTTTCAAAATTCGCTGCTGCGGTTTCCGCCAATTCCTCCCCGGCCTTCGGCGAAAAAATTGTCCCCAATTTTCCATCTGCTTTCCGTCTTTTCTCGTCGTTACTGCCACTCGTTGGGATTTTGCCTTTCCAAATTCGTCCAATCTTTGACTTTTCATTCGAGAATGTGCTGGCGAGCAAAGCCAAGGCAGCAACCATAGCATTCAAAAACCATTTTGGAATTTCCGCCGATTTTTCCTCCATTTTCCCTCTTTTTACACTGCATAACGACGACGAATTTCGCTGCCGATTGGGTGCCTTCAATTTATTTCCAGCTTCCGCGTTCGTTCGTTGTGCCGCTAGTTGGTTGTCCAACCGAAAAACATTCGGTTTATTCTCAGCTGGAGAAAATTTCCGAAAACCGGCATTTTTCTTAACAAATTTTTGATGCTGTGGCGATTTTGGTGGACGGTCGAAATGCTTCAGTCCAGGGGAAAGTATACAATTGCGAGATGTATGACCAATTTTATTGCAGTTGTAGCAGACGACTCGGTTGTCCTTGGCGCGAAAATTTTTTGTGGCGGAAACTGTCGATTTTTGCTGAAAATTTGGCCGGTGCTCTTTTCCAAATCCAGCCGATTTAGTGGCTTTTTGCACTGCCTCTGCGCGTACTGCGAGAGCGACGAAACTGTCGAAGCTCATGCCTGGACGGCGAGCTATTTCCAATCCCACCGAAATTTCCGGATTTTCCATAGCACGAATTAGGTGCTTGACTGCAAAGTCGTCGACGAAATTTGAGGGCAAACCTGGGTAAGCGCACTCGACAATGCCGTACAGCCGTTCCGCAAATTCATCCAAAGATTCGTCCGATCGTCGCTTCACTCCTTCCCACAATTCATTGAATGCCCGCATTTCTGTCCAATCCCATTCGCTCAAAATTTCCTTCATTCCGCAGCAAATTTCGTTGAAATTTTCCGGGCGATGTTTCATGGCGGCGTCAAAAGCGCGTTCTGCCTTTCCACTGATTTTGCTTTCCAGCGCCGAAACGCGGCGACTTTCCGGCCATTCTTCTGTTGCCAACAGAAATTTTTGGAAAAATTTCCGAATTTGGTTCGGTCCTTCCGTTCCATTCAGTTCGGGGAGTCGTTCCATTGCTATGACGAACTCTAACGCGCCAATTTGCAGACCTTCTTGCCTCTGCGGTTGTTCCACAAAATTGCCTTTGTCCGATGTTTTGTTTTGGCGAAGTTGCTGCATGTCGAATTGGGATTTACTTTTCCCGTTTTTATAGTCAGTTTTTGTCGACGGATTTACTTTACCGGACTGACAAAATTGCGTGATTTCTTTCACAATTTCCTTTTGAAGTAGAGGGATTTGCTTTTCCCGTTTTCCAAACAAAAAAATTCCGCCTTGTTCGTCTGCTCCTCGAGTCGTTTCCCGGGTTTTTGTTCACCCTTTTTGTCGACAGTCCGTTGAAAGTTGGGGAATGTTTCCCGTTTACCGGAATGTCGCTTTGGCTCGTCTAATCGTGGGTTTTACTTTACCCGTTTACAATTTTTAGCTGTCCACAGTCGGTTGATTAGGCTCTTCTCTTGTTGGGAATTTGTTTTCCCTTTTTCCGATTTCTTCAACACTTGTCGAGGGATTTACTTTCCCTTTTTTCAATTCGAGGCCACGTCAAATTTCTTATTGTCCACTGCTGATTCACCGGTGCCAGGAGCGCCAAGTCGTAAAAAACAGATATGGTTGTTGTCAGGGGGGCTTTATTAATGTTGTTGCAGCACACAGCAAAACAGACAACAGCCCAAAGCAAACAGCAAAACACAAAACAATGCCGAAGATAATTTATTAATTCCAAATAAAATAGGGCGAGGACAATCAATAGGGATAACTGACGACCGCATAAAACTAACAACTCACACCCCACAAAAATCACAAACAAAAATGAAACAAATTAAATAACAAAACGCCAAATATATTTTAAAATCACAATATTAGCACAATTTAAAAAATTTGTCTATATTCGATAAAAACTTTAAAATATTAATAATTTCATTTACAATTGAAAGATTTAAGTTTTTTGCGTGTTTTGCTACCTAAAAAGTATTAATAAAAAATTTTATTTTACTATTTTAGTGCCTATTCGAGGGTTTTTGTGCCTGTTTAGCGATTGTTCTGCCTTTTTAGGTGCTTATTTCGCGATTTTTTGTGCCTAAAATTTCCATCCCTACTAATTAGTAATTACGATTACTGAATTTTTTTGGCTAATTATTTTTTCGGCTTACATCCCTATTTATACTTAAAATTAAATTTTTAAAAATACGGCAAAAAGTCAAATTTCCTCCCACCGATCAAACAACAATTTTTTACATTTGAATGTGAACTGTTCAAACAAAACGTAAACAAAAATCTTTTTTTTTCTATTGCACAAATTACAATATGATGATGCATCGTTAATGAATTTAATTAAAGAAAACGATGGAATTTCACGGGAGAAAAATGGGGGGGGGGCAAACGAAAAGCTGAACGATAAACAAAACACACACACATTTTAAAAGCGGGTACGCCTGGGGGGGGGGAGGCGGTCGGTTCCGTTCCGGACAATTTCGTCCCAAAAAAGTTAAACATAAACCAATTTTAACTCTCTGATCATGGCAAAAAAATATATATGATATCTTCTCCAAACTAATCCGAGAAATCCCGAATAAGGCATAACCAATTAAACAATATTCGTTTAAAAATTAATATTTTTTAATTTTTAAAACCATTTATTTTTTCACAAATGAATATCATATAATTCCGATATAAATTTGTTTCTTTAATCGTGACGGACGAGACTAAATGAGTAGAGCCACATTTTTTTGCGGCTTCGTTATGACGAGAGAAACCCAAAAATAGCATTTTCTCAAAATAATTTTTGATTTAGAGCAACTTATAAAAACATAAAACATATATTTTGGTTATTTTGGGATTTTTGGCAATATTTTGGCGTTTTTAGGAAAAACCTGTAAGAAAACACAAGAAAATTCAAAAATATACACCTAAAATCAAAACAAATAAACCTGTCAGGGACTGAACTGTCCCGGTCCGTGAATGTGAGGGGGCGAGGGAAACATTGTTTCACATCACCCATCACCAGCAGCTATACCAACCAAAACTTTTTGTGTTTCTGCGAGGGTGGCGGAGGGGGGAGGGATAGAAAGTGTAGGGGGTACCTTCCCCCCCCCCACCCCACCCATTCATCCCATGGGATGACTCAAATCAAATTCCCATTTCATGAGCCCCCCCCCCCCCATTTTCGCTCCCGCATTTTTCCCGAATATTTTAAGCATTTTCGCCTCTTTTTGCTAGAGGGTATGCATATTCTTGTTCAAAGACTGTCGATTCGAGAAATTCTCAGTTTTTCATGGCTCTCACAATCAGTGTGGTTTCGGAGGTTTTTTTTTTTGTCAAATTTCTCGGTCTCAATTCTCGACCTTTATTTCAACGAAAAAAAGCATTTCGCGCAAAACATTTTACAACAAACAAAAAAGGAAAAGCATCCACAAATTGAAACGAGACATCTTACAAAAAGAAGAAAAAGCATCCAAAAAAGAGAATGATTTCGGCTCTTTTACATTTTACACGTCCAATCGGTGCTATGACATTACTCAAAAACCATCAAAATAAATAATATTGCTTACAACTTTGCGCAACCAAATTTTTAATTCTTAATATCATTCGATAGCCCTAAGTGTTTTCTATTATCCTGTAAAATTTTTAAAAAATTCATTAACTTTCAAAAAAGTTATGACCAAAAATGTTCAAGAAAAACTTTATTTTTTGGGTTTTCTCAGGTCATAACTTTTTTTTAAACCTAATGAATTTTTTTGAAATTTTGAAGTACAGTAGAAAACACTTAGAGCTAATAATTTTCTGTCAAATTTTTTTTATTTTGATGGTTTTTGAGTAACGTCATAGCAACGATTGTTCTTGGCATCAATCGAAGGCTTAAAGTCTCGGGAATTTTTATTAATTCAAGAAAAAACGGGGTGTCACCCGCTTTTTCATTCACAATTTTCGACTTTCACATCAACAAAAAAACGGCAGCAAGCACAGAGAATAAAAGAGGGGAGGCGGGGGGCGGGGGGGGGGGGGAGAAAAAGAGACTCACCCATCCGTTCATTCGCCCAAATTTTACCACGGAAATTCTATTACACAAAGACACACACAAAATGCCAATGCCAACAAATTTCCCACCCGACTGACAACGGCAGATGCTTTATGTGCCACAATTCCTTTCCCCCGGGGCGCCCAATTCTGTCCCAAATCCGTTCCAAAACGGGGATTTGTCGGGCCGGGCGGGGGACAGTATGGGAATAATCTGGGACGGAAATGCCCAACAAATGAGCGGAGGGCACTGGACCAACACCACCGCTGCTTGTGCCGTTGCCGGTCGAATGGGCGCTGGGGAAAGCATTTTTTGTGCCATTGGCATTATGCCCCAGGCGATTTTCTTTGGCGTTCTGTCCCCTCTCCTCTCTCGGTCTCTCTCTCAGGGCTTTTGCCTAGCCTAGTCTTTATGCTTTCTCACTCAATCTCCTGGCTTTTCCCAATCTCTCTCTCGACTTTTTTCTCTACCTTCTTCCACGCCACAGAGTAAGTGTGACAATTTTTTTTGTTGGGGAGGGAAGAAGTGTTGTGTTCCGCTTGAATTGATGATTAGCTGGCTCAAAGCAGCTTCTTCTCCCTTTATCCCATTATATCTTTGCTCATTATCAGTGCTACGCATGTGCTATATGATATGCCCCGGGCGGAGAGGGGCGGGCGGCTTAACAGCTTTGCTGAACAACCGGTGGCACGGATATGGGTGTGCTTTATGTGCCAATTATTATTTTGGCCCCGAGAGTATAAAGCGCTTTGTTTGTTGCCACCGGCTTCTCCCCCCCCCCATATGTTCACCTGACACCCAAAAAGCAGCATCAAAAGATTAACTCATCAAAGTTCGCCTGACGTGGTGAACTTTGTTCACCCGCCATCCTTTTTCTCGACATTTATTTTTTCTCGAGATGACTGGAAGGCTTTTGGCTCCGAGAATCTCACCTAAATCTCGGATTTTAATTGCCCTATTCTCAAGGTATACCCTTTTGAGTATTAACAAAATTCAGGGCACAAAAATTTATTTTATTTTCGAGCTTACTAAGTTTTGGTTCTTAGACTGAGAATGCTCTAAAGAAGTCTGATCAGAGTTATCAGAGGAAATAAATATTCAGTTTTTTAGTCTTGGCTTGGTTTTTGTTAAGTGCTAACCCATTAACTGCCGAATCTTAAAAGAATTTTTCAATTGAATATTATCCCAGGTCTCCCATGACCAATGCTCAAGAGCTCAAGAAACCTCTTGAGTTTCAAATTTGACGAGTTTGGACCTTGGGTTCAAAAATTCAATGTTTTAAGTGATTTTTTTACAGTATTCATGGTTTTTCAACAAATCGGATCAGGCAAACGCTTACTCCTCATCATTCGAGAACTCTTTCAACTTTTTAAAAGCCTTGTTCTCGAATCACGACAAAAACTTAGCACCAAAGAGCATTTTTAAAGTTCAAAATCCAGAACCCCCGAGGGGACAAATTTGGACTCAAATGTGACAGGATATTTGTATAGAAGAGGCACATTAACGCATCGCCTTGTTCCCCTATGCTTCCCCCCCCCTCCCGGGTGCGTTTTGTCCCCCATTTTCTGTCCCTTCTCCGAAAATTGAAATCGAACCCCCCCCCCACCTCCCTGGCCTCCCCGTGCTGCTTTTTCCGCTATGCTTTTCACTTCTATTCCTCCACAAAACGTTGCCGCCTCCCGCCCCCCCCCCTTGGCCCGCCTAAAGATTCTCGAATTTCAGGACCGCCTTAATGAAAAATTCCCCTCGCCTCCCCTCCCCTCTCCCGTGGCGCCGGGGGGCCTTTGTTGGCGAAAAAATGGGGGAATAGCGGGGGACACCCATTCATTCATTCACTGTGTCAATTTTTTTTGTTGTTGTTCCATTTGCGCTCTCTGATGGACTCTTCCGGATCTGTGAAAAGAGCATCTCGGATGTAAAATGGAGAGCTTTTGGGCTCTATGTGATTTTTGAGTGTTGTTTTTCGAGAAGTGCAAAAATCCCGAAAATCTTTTGAAATTGAATGGCGCAAATTTTTTAATTTTTCAAAGCAAAGTTGCCTGGGATCATCAACAAAACAATGTACACATATCAGCCAAGCAAAGTTCATTCACAATTTTTAAATTTTAAAAAAGTTTTCAAAACTTAAAAATTTTGTCTAAATATCGCATTAATTCTGTCGGGAATTTTGAATTTGCTATTTCATCTAAACAAAATCAAATCGAATTTAAATTTTTCAATCATTTTTCCATTCTGTATGAATGGCGGATAGCAGTGGTCGGTGGAATCAAAATCTTTTTTCGAGATTTTCACCACCAAAATCCCTATGTATAAAGCGTTCAGAATTTGTCACTGATCCCGGGTTTTTGAAAATGCCCGGCGCTATTAATCCGCCTTAATAAACCGCTGATCAATTCCAATTAATTTTATTTTAATTACTTAATAACATAATTTTAAACATTGCCATTTTCATTTAGTGTTATTTTATTTGTCTATTCATTTTTCGATCAATTTTGTTTTTTGAAATTTGCACATTTTCCACTGGTAAATTCATGTTCTCCTCCCTCCTCCACCTTCTCAAAGTGATCAATCATTCTCAACTGATTGATCATTGTCCTTTTTATTCCAATTAACTCATGTGATCATGATCAGCTGCTGGTAATTCCTAACTCATTACTAGGGCTTTTATTTTCGGGTTTTTTGTCTATTTTTTCTTGGGCTTCCATTGGTCTGAAACGCACGAAAAACATGTGTTTTTTTGGGTGATTGTTAAGCTACTTTTCGAGTTATCAGAGCCTATTTTCTAGGTTTTATTTTTAGAGCTTAAAAAATTATGAAAACCCTATTTACACCCCCTAAATATTGAGACATTTTAGAGCCTATTTCAATTTTTAGTGCCTATTTTATAGGTTTTTAGAGCTTAAAGCCTACCTATTTTGGCAATTATTAGAGCCTGAAAATTAGAAGCCCTACTCATTTTACTCATAGATTTTTTAATTTCTTAAATATTGTTTTTAATTTTTGAGCGAAGGAACGCTTAATTGATAATTTGATTTAATTATCATTTCGTAACAATATTTCATTTATTTATTTTTTGTTAATGATCAGTGATCAGACAGATCTCTTGCCACTGATCTGTCCATCAGATCGCTGCCACCCTTTTCTATACTTATCAACTTACACATATTTAATTCACATAATTTATGGACCCACTTCACCAATGCTCCACTGATGTGTTCCAATTGCCTGATCAGAGTCCGGTGTATGAAATTCTGAAGACCATCAAAGTAAGTTGATTTTATGTGCTTGATTCATTTTATCATTGACTTGAACTTACTCGACATGATCGGCTTTTGAGCAAATTCATGTCCTGAGGCACCGATTAAACTCGAGCCAATCCCCGTCTTAATCAGTTCGATCAGTTGCTAGGGCTAATCCGTAGGTACAGGAAAAAACTATGACTCTAATGCAAGAACACCATCCCGGTTTTGAATCTATAAGCACCGATGAAAGCTTTAATGAAGGGGCCCCGGCCCGATCAAGAGCCAAGAGGCACCGATCAAAACGGGTCAATAACAGTTCGTCCAATGGCAGTTCGTACAATAAGCGTTTCGTACAATAGGCAGTTCGTACAATGGGCAGTTCGTACAATAAAATTTTTACAAAATAAATCCTAAGACTAAGCTTAGGCCTAAGCCCAAGCAAGCCTATGCTTAGGGCTAAGCCTAGGCTCAAGCCTAAGTTTAATCCGAAAGCTTATGCTTATTCTAAGCCTTTATAAATATGCATATTGTACGAACTGCCTATTGTACGAACTGCCCTGACCCCATCAAAACTCAAACTAAATCCCCGTCCCGGTCATTCTTGAACTGGTCCTGGAAATTTCGGTCAAGTCTCGGGCCTAACTATTGGCTCCAATCAAGGAATTTCGGTTAACTCGGGAACAGATATGGTATTTAGCTAATTATGGGTGTCTGGAACTAATGTGTTCATTTCAGGAGTTCTACCAGCCCATCCATACGGTATGTAACCATTTGTTGTACCACCGCCAATTTTGGCAGTACGACATTTGTCACCATACCGTTGCATTGTGTACATTACAGTATCTCTCCATTGTGCTCTGTGCAGTTGGCACTGTATGTAATGTATGCAACATTGTCGTGTTGACAAGGTCAGTGGAAAAATTTGATTTTTTAAATTAGTGCCGAATTTTGGCACTCATTGTGCCAACACGTTTTTGGCAATTATTTGTATTATTTCAACTTTTTAAAGGAAAAAAATGCGCAGCCCGGTCAATTTGATACTCTGCGCGATGGCCTGCTGCGATACGGTGGTAAGGAAAATGCCAATTGGGTTCTCGAAAACCTCGAGCTCGGCACTCAATTCTTTCAAGATTTTTTTTTTTAGAATTAGACTTTTTTGATAGATAGAATTTTTTTTTACAGAGAACAAGTTTTTTAAATAATAATAGCTTTAAAACACAAAAATTCAAATTATTTAAATGAAAATTAAAATATGGGGGAGGAGGGCACCACCGGGGAATATTTATTTAAAAACTTCAAAATTTTAGTATTAATTTAGACAAATCTGAAAAATTCTTGGCATTGAAAAATTTTCGCATTTACCGAAAATTCAATAAAACCTGAAAAACCAAAACATTTGGGAGCCCTGTTTTTATAAAAAAGCAACAAATGTTAGGTTTTGTCCTCCAACATGGTCTACACAACTCATTACACATTTGTTGCCTTCAACAACTGTGTGCCAAAGTGAGTGAAATGCCGGAAAAGGTTTTGTCCGGTTTAGTGTTTCAATTTATCCCGAATCCCAAAAAATTTTGTTCATGAGGTCGTAATTTCAATCAACAATTGATCAACCCATCCTCTACAGGATTTTACAGGATCCTGCCCTGGATATTGTATCTGGAAAATTTTTGTGTCCGGGATTAAAAATTCTCGGGCGCTTGTTTCGACGGCACTTTTCTTTCCCCGCCGATTGGCACTTCTATTTACTCCCAACTCACCCAGAAATTGGTCCTATGGTTGGTGCGTATTTCTGATCTCTCATGCCCATCTGTCCCTGGTTGGCCACTCATCCTCCATTTGGCTGTCCGTCATGTTGGCACTGATCCGCTACATTACGCTTCGTCGCCGGGGCAAAGCTGGCGGTGTACAGGTGCGTGCCGTCTTTGGTTGTGACTGATATTTTTGCATATTTGACATTCTGATCAATAGTAGATTGATCATCCGTTTGCCTCCCTCTCTCTAAATCTATTTCTCTGCCTCTTCTCTCTCCGTCTCTGTGTCTGTCTCCCTCTCTCATTTTATTTCTCTGACTCTTTTCTCTACATCTCTTTTCTTTGTCTCTCTCTCTCTCTCGCTCTCTCTTCTGTTTCTCTCTCTCTCACTCTCTCTCTTTTCTCTCTCCCTCTCTCTCATCGGTTCTCACTTACTCAGACCACTGATGAATGCGGCAATCACCATTCAGATCGGTGTTCAACACTCGTACATTGCGATCGCTTCAGTCGTCATTTTCGTCTCGCTGATGAATGGGCCCAACTTTTTGACCTATAAAATTTCGGAACAAACGCTGGACATGACCTGTGGCGATTTGGTGGTTGATCAGTACAGGTTTGCCAAATGATCACCCAAAAAATGACCCAAAAGATCATATACATTAAGGAATCACACGGCCTATGTGCCCGGCGTGGCCGATGTTGCACTTGAGGTGGGCGAGGAATTGGATGGGAAAATATGGTTAATCAGAGCAGTTGACACTGATCAGATCGACAGGAACAGAAATGTTCGAAAAGCACTAGATCCGAATGATTGGGAGGGATCATAAGATATACTAATTGAACAGTTTACCGGAAAATTCTGATCAGCATCAGCTATAACCAAGCTGATGGGAGCGGCATGAATTAGACTGATTTGAATATGATTAGACGAAGGAGGATTGGACGAGGCTGGGGACAAATAAAATCAACAGCATGCCAAAAAAGTCCACTTTTGCCAACTGAGCGCCGAGCGGACTTTTTGTTTCATTGAGAATTTTTGAGTTAGAGAATAGAAGCCCATCTCAGTACCACCGAGCCCGTTCCGGTCTCCAAAATTATAGAAATTCAAAATATTTTGGCATTTTGTAATAGAAATACAATTTTTTTTTAATGGCCATCCTGTTCAGGCCGATTGCCTCGTCTTTCGCCTTGCATTTTGGATCACCGGTGCCGTGTTCAAGCTGTTCCCGTGCCTGTTGCTCACGCTGCTCGTCTCGCTGCTTATGCGCATCCTGCGCGAGGTGCACGACAACCGCCAGCGCCTGTTCCTGGCGGGGCGCGGCTGCGCCACCACTGCGGCCGCCACCGCTGCGCTCACTGTGGACGCGCCGTCTTCCTCGCAGCAAAACATTCAGCCGGACAGCGTCTCCAACGCCACCGGCAAGTTGCCAAACGCATTTGACTGATCAGAGGTGGAAATCGCCTCTTTTGGCGCCGGGGAGTTCCCGCCATGAATTTATGCTAAACCAAATGTTATAAAATGGCATTTTTCGAAAGCATTTGACAAGCTCTAGTAGCCTGCTAAATTTCAAAAAAAAACATTTTTGATTTGACCCGGGTCTCAAAATTTTCCAATTACGTCTGAGACAAGTTTAAGAAGCAATCACTTTTTTATTCTTTGTTGATCAAATCAAACTAACTTGGTACCATTCAAATGCTCTTAACAAGCTCTTCTGAGCTAAGCAAATTCACAATTATTCGTTAAGAAATAAAACAGTTAAAAATAAAAATATATGAATTTTTTATGGGTTCCTTAATCGCTTTGCAAAAGCTTACAAATATCTTCGAAAGATATAGACAGAGCTTTCGAATGATATCTATCTAGTTTATTTGATTTGGCGAAAAATGAAAAAAAAATGGCTTCTTAAAGTTGTCTCAGAACGCAGTTGGCCAGACGCAATTGCCTCCTACCGGGTGTGCCAATGATCGGATAACATAATGCCAATTCAATTAAATCCCCGAACTTTCTTCCGTTAAATTGCTGTAGCTTACTTTGCCATCATCTCTGATTCTTTATGGTTTACAGCGGTGTTTTTCTTTTCCACACATTGTGATCAGCACGAGCGTCCGCCGCTGCCGCCTCCGTATGGCACCGTCGTGGCCAAGCATTCGCAACAACATCAACGGAAAAGTTCGTCGCCGTCACCGTCCGCGCTGTCCTCCGCCGCTTCAGTGGCATCCCATCAGCACCAATGTCGGCACAATCTGATCAATAGTGATCAGCATAGCCCGATCAGCAGCAGCAGTCATCATGGCCATCATGAAAAGATCAATCCGATTAATGGTTCGGTCAGTCCAGGCGATCAGCATCATTTGGCGATCGCGGCGGCTACGACGCCAAATTGTTGTGTCTGTTGTTGTTACTCTTGCACAAATGGACGGCACATGCTGACCGGGACGACGACGACAACGATGGCACGGGCGGCAAGAACAAATTCGCCGATGACGACGAGTCCGAGTGTCGCCGAGAACGCATCACAAATGGGCGGCGGTGGTGCCAATGGTGTTGGTTGGGCAACAGCGGTAGCTGCAAATGCCAAGTGGGTGAAGGGAATGGGTGTGGCACGGAGTTCGTTTTCTCCCCCCTTCTCACTGTTTTGAGAAATTTTAAATCTTATGTATTTCATGGAAAAAATTAAAAATTTGCCGTTTTTTACTAAGAGTGCTATTTTCCTAATTTTTTGATTTCATAAAAGTTTTCAGTAATTTTAATAAATTTAAATAATTATGAAATTTCTTGGTTTTTTGAACTTTTTAAAAAGTTTTCATTATCCATGGGATTGAGTTGAAGTACCTTTTGTTTGACATTACCAGTGAATTTGGAGATTCCTAGAGACCTTCTTGACCCCGAGAATCCCTAAAAAATTTGGAATTTCATAAATTTTTCAAAGTGGCGAATTTTTGGGCAAAAAAAAATTAAGGAAGTTCCAACAGGCATTTAATTGAGTGAAGGAAAAGAGGAAATTCTTATTTAATAAACATTTTTAATCAATCACATTTAATAAAGAAATAATTTTATTTTTTATTAAATTTATAATTCAAAATTTTTTAATTTTTTTTTTGGATTTTCAAAAAATGAAAACATGAAATTTTGCTCCTTTAGACGTCCAAAAAGTGGCAGTGGCGCAGGCGTTTCGCGCACAGATCGGACTACGCGCATGTTGTTGGCCATTGTGTGCGTGTTTCTGATCACTGAGTTGCCCCAGGGTGTGATGGCCGTGCTCAACGGAATGTTCTCGGAAGAGGCAATTGGGGGCATCATTACTTCATTAATGGGGCCAATAATTAATTAATAAACAAGTAATTTAATTATACCTGCTAAAAAGCGCCGCAAAAAAAACAACTTCGATTTTTCATGCTCAGAATTTCACAAAATGCTTATTTCTAACAAAAAATTGCTCAATTTGATTATGGACAATCAAAAATATAACCTTTGAACATATTAAGCGTGTTTTGAATAAATTTTATAAAAATGAGGCTTTTTTGCCTGCCAAATGAGGCTTTTGGCCAAATGAGGCTTTTTGCCAAAATTTTCATCTGCGAACCCTGGGTATAAGACTGTGCCCAAACTCAAATTGAAAACTAATTACCGTACTTCCTCAATTATAAGCCCCAGGGCTTCTATTGTTCACCCCCCTCCAAAGGTGACTTATATTCGAGGGGGGGGGCTTATAATCGAGGAAATAAGGTATCTTTTGAATTTTTTCTTTATAATTTTTTGAGCCCGGAAAATTGAGTCCCCGTCCCATTTCAGTTCCACTATAACATTTACAATCGTGTGGGCGACATTTTGGATTTGTTGTCATTGTGTAATGCATGCACATCCTTCATCATCTATTGTACAATGAGTGCACAATTTCGAAAAGTCAGTGAAGATATATATTTTAAAATTTAGAAATATTTATTCTTTTAATTTTGAAAATTGAACATTTTTTAAAAGTTTTAATTTAATTATAAGATTAATTAAATATAATTTTAAAAAATAATATAAAAATTCACCATTTTTATAAGGGATTATATTTTTATAAAATTAAATTTTATCCATGTAAAATCCGCTTGTTAGGCTTTAAACAAGCCGTCGTATAAACCATAATTTATTCAATTCTTTAATTTTCCTGGTTCAATTATAACCACGAAGCAAATAAAAATTTTTAAATTTTTTAAAAATTTTGTCAATATTATACATAATTAAAAAATATTTCCATATAATTGTTGAATATAATATTATATGAAATTTAATGATTCGCATAATTAAATTTAATTATTTGATCAATCACTTAGACTATTTTCGGAACGCCCACAATGAGTTTTTTTCGGTTCGATCTAACAACGCTTTTCGGCATTCCTAGCCTGGTGGACCCAGGCAAAATCCAACTAATCATTTGGCACAATTCAAGGAATTCCGGCGCGTATTTCTGCCCGCCTACAGCCGACTGAAATGTTGGCAACGTTTTGTGCTCCGTTTTGACGCGCCCACCAATGGCAGCGGAGGCGGCGGCGCCGGTGGTCGGCACGGAATGTGCGGCGGCGGCGGCGTTGGCACATTGCGTGATGAAATTTCGGAGGGCAAAAATTTGTTGGACCGGGACAACAACGGTTGGCAACACAGCGCACCAGCGCAGTACGGTGCCAACATGGCGGCGGGCGTGCCATCGCAACGCGGGACAATGGGAGAAGGTATAGTGGGAGCCATAGAGATGAGACATATGGAAAATTGATGCCAAGAAATAAGTGGGATACATATGCAACTCCCGAGAGTCGAGAAATGAAATTTTACCAAAATTTAATTGGATCAGTTAAAAACAATTCGAAAATCACCACTATGGTTAATAATTTTGGTCAAGGTTTAATTGGGCATAAATAAAGACAGTTCAAGAGCTGAATGCATGGAAAATTGATGCCAAGATTAACAAAATAGATACCGTGGAAATAGTTGCCAAAATAATAGGACAAGCCCCCTGAGAGTTGAAACCGTTGAAATTCTTGCCAAAATTAATTGGCAAAATCTCTCCCGAGATGGCGAGGCCTTAGCAACACAGTGAGTAATAAATTTTTACCAGATCACTAATTGCTTTTTGCTTTTGATTTCAGCTTCAATTCTTCCGTCGACCGCCCGCATTTGCCCGCTGATTGGCGGCATTGGCCAATGCTTCGACGGCACGACAGCAACAACGACGACGACGGCATCGGCGGACAATTTGTTGCCAGAAACAGTGCGGTTGAGGAGCAACAGCAGAAGCAGCAGTCAACAGGCACAAGGCGAAGAAGCATTGTCAAATTGAAACCAAACTTTGGCACTAATTAAGCTTTTATACTTTGATCAATGCTAGCGGCATGGAATATTATTTATTTTGAATTTCTCAATAAATGTCATTTTTATTTTTAGAAATTTATTGAAAATGTTTCATAAAATGCCAAATATTTTTGTCAGAACCCTGAGAGTCAAGTTCAGAAATGTTGCAAATAGTTAAAAGAAGAGTTGAGCGGGACCGTGCCGGGAATTCGCGCCTTGTAGAGGAGCATGGTCGATTTTTAGTGTAAATTTGGCTTTTTTTTTAAAAATTCATAAAATTCTTAAATGATGATAAAGTCACAATTTTGTTAAATTGTTTTTGAAAATAATTAAAAACATTTTTTAAAAGAAATTTTCTGTAAGCCCTTTATTCGGCCCAAATATGATACCAAAAGATTGAATTTCTGATCATTTTAAAAAATGTTTATGACTCTATCATTATTTGGAATTTTTTGTGAATTTTTAAAATTTAAAAAAGTGATCATTAATAATTTCTAATTCAATAATTGACAATATTTTGCCAAATCAGAGTGATCACTTAATTTGTAATTCAATAAGTGAATAAAATTATGTCAAAATAAAAGATTCTGCTCAGCATTTGACTATAATAATGCCAAATGAAAGTGATCACAATTCTAATTCAATAATTCACTATAATAATGCCAAATGAAAGTGATCACTTAATTTCTAATTCAATAATTGACAATATTTTGCCAAATCAGAGTGATCATTTAATAATTTCTAATCAATATTAGACAATATTTTGCCAAATGAAAGTGATCACTTAATTTCTAATTCAATAAGTGACTAAAACTCTGCCCCATAAAAGGCTGTCCCTTGACAGTGGTGAAGCAACGGTCCTCAGATTCATTCATTCATCGTAATACCCTTCCCTCCATATTCCCATTTTTCTAATTACCCACAATGAATCATTTTGGCTTTGGCATTTCTGCTGGACTAACAATGCTTATGCTGCTGATGATGAGCTCATCCGTTGCTGATGATGAATTTAAAATTAGCTCAGTGATTGAGATCAGTGATTTTAGCTGGTCATGTGGGCCCATCGTAATGGTGAAGGGAGAGGATACTGTGGCCGATTTGAAGAAGAAGTTCGCAGAAGAGATTAAAATTGATCCCAACAGACAAGAGCTGAGAAATAAAATTGAGCCCAAAAGACAAATGCTGAGACTCGGCGGTCGCTTTGGTCGAACGCTTGAAGACAGTAAAACTTTGAAAGATTATGGCATTGAAAAAGACCAAGTCATTAGCATAACATTTGATGAATATGAAATTTTTGTGCATTTTAACGAGAAAAATTACCCAATTTGGGTCAGAAAAAGCGACTACGTAGAAGATTTGGAGAAGAAGGCCATGCAAATGCTGAAAAGGGAGTTGGACATTAACATAGATGATATCAAATTAAAGAGTTGTCAATCTCCTGGAAGTTATGACATGTTTTGTCAACCATGGTATACAATGGAACAATATGAAATTAAAGAAGGCGCAGTTATTTACGTTTGTTATGAATATCATTACAAGACATTAGTTGAGTTTGACATTTTCATTGAATATAACCAGAAAAAGTACCCAGTTCGTGTAAAACGTGCGGACACTGTGCGCGATTTGAAGACGAAAATCGGAAATATCCAAGAGATTGGCATTTTGCCCAACCAACAACAAATGCTGAGACTCGGCGGTCGCTTTGGTCGAACGCTTGAAGACAGTAAAACTTTGAAAGATTATGGCATTGAAAAAGACCAAGTCATTAGCATAACATTTGATGAATATGAAATTTTTGTGCATTTTAACGAGAAAAATTACCCAATTTGGGTCAGAAAAAGCGACTACGTAGAAGATTTGGAGAAGAAGGCCATGCAAATGCTGAAAAGGGAGTTGGACATTAACATAGATGATATCAAATTAAAGAGTTGTCAATCTCCTGGAAGTTATGACATGTTTTGAACCATGGTATACAATGGAACAATATGAAATTAAAGAAGGCGCAGTTATTTACGTTTGTTATGAATATCATTACAAGACATTAGTTGAGTTTGACATTTTCATTGAATATAACCAGAAAAAGTACCCAGTTCGTGTAAAACGTGCGGACACTGTGCGCGATTTGAAGACGAAAATCGGAAATATCCAAGAGATTGGCATTTTGCCCAACCAACAACAAATGCTGAGACTCGGCGGTCGCTTTGGTCGAACGCTTGAAGACAGTAAAACTTTGAAAGATTATGGCATTGAAAAAGACCAAGTCATTAGCATAACATTTGATGAATATGAAATTTTTGTGCATTTTAACGAGAAAAATTACCCAATTTGGGTCAGAAAAAGCGACTACGTAGAAGATTTGGAGAAGAAGGCCATGCAAATGCTGAAAAGGGAGTTGGACATTAACATAGATGATATAAAATTAAAGAGTCGTCAATCTCCTGGAAGTTATGACATGTTTTTTGAACAATGGTATACAATGGAACAATATGAAATTAAAGAAGGCGCAGTTATTTACGTTTGTTATGAATATCATTACAAGCCATTAGTTGAGTTTGACATTTTCATTGAATATAACCAGAAAAAGTACCCAGTTCGTGTAAAACGTGCGGACACTGTGCGCGATTTGAAGACGAAAATCGGAAATATCCAAGAGATTGGCATTTTGCCCAACCAACAACAAATGCTGAGACTCGGCGGTCGCTTTGGTCGAACGCTTGAAGACAGTAAAACTTTGAAAGATTATGGCATTGAAAAAGACCAAGTCATTAGCATAACATTTGATGAATATGAAATTTTTGTGCATTTTAACGAGAAAAATTACCCAATTTGGGTCAGAAAAAGCGACTACGTAGAAGATTTGGAGAAGAAGGCCATGCAAATGCTGAAAAGGGAGTTGGACATTAACATAGATGATATAAAATTAAAGAGTCGTCAATCTCCTGGAAGTTATGACATGTTTTTTGAACAATGGTATACAATGGAACAATATGAAATTAAAGAAGGCGCAGTTATTTACGTTTGTTATGAATATCATTACAAGCCATTAGTTGAGTTTGACATTTTCATTGAATATAACCAGAAAAAGTACCCAGTTCGTGTAAAACGTGCGGACACTGTGCGCGATTTGAAGACGAAAATCGGAAATATCCAAGAGATTGGCATTTTGCCCAACCAACAACAAATGCTGAGACTCGGCGGTCGCTTTGGTCGAACGCTTGAAGACAGTAAAACTTTGAAAGATTATGGCATTGAAAAAGACCAAGTCATTAGCATAACATTTGATGAATATGAAATTTTTGTGCATTTTAACGAGAAAAATTACCCAATTTGGGTCAGAAAAAGCGACTACGTAGAAGATTTGGAGAAGAAGGCCATGCAAATGCTGAAAAGGGAGTTGGACATTAACATAGATGATATAAAATTAAAGAGTCGTCAATCTCCTGGAAGTTATGACATGTTTTTTGAACAATGGTATACAATGGAACAATATGAAATTAAAGAAGGCGCAGTTATTTACGTTTGTTATGAATATCATTACAAGACATTAGTTGAGTTTGACATTTTCATTGAATATAACCAGAAAAAGTACCCAGTTCGTGTAAAACGTGCGGACACTGTGCGCGATTTGAAGACGAAAATCGGAAATATCCAAGAGATTGGCATTTTGCCCAACCAACAACAAATGCTGAGACTCGGCGGTCGCTTTGGTCGAACGCTTGAAGACAGTAAAACTTTGAAAGATTATGGCATTGAAAAAGACCAAGTCATTAGCATAACATTTGATGAATATGAAATTTTTGTGCATTTTAACGAGAAAAATTACCCAATTTGGGTCAGAAAAAGCGACTACGTAGAAGATTTGGAGAAGAAGGCCATGCAAATGCTGAAAAGGGAGTTGGACATTAACATAGATGATATAAAATTAAAGAGTCGTCAATCTCCTGGAAGTTATGACATGTTTTTTGAACAATGGTATACAATGGAACAATATGAAATTAAAGAAGGCGCAGTTATTTACGTTTGTTATGAATATCATTACAAGCCATTAGTTGAGTTTGACATTTTCATTGAATATAACCAGAAAAAGTACCCAGTTCGTGTAAAACGTGCGGACACTGTGCGCGATTTGAAGACGAAAATCGGAAATATCCAAGAGATTGGCATTTTGCCCAACCAACAACAAAAACTTATATGCCAAAAAGCAGATGGTAAAGTACTCGTGGACTTTGAAAAAATCGTTGCTTATAACATCGAAAAAAATTCAACCATTTTCTTGACACTTGCTGAAATTGAGCGGCAGATGGAGAAGCATTCTTTATCCAACAAGCAGCAGGAGGAGGAGAAGCATTCTTTATCCAACAAGCAGCAGGAGGAGGAGAAGCATTCTTTATCCAACAAGCAGCAGGAGGAGGAGAAGCATTCTTTATCCAACAAGCAGCAGGAGGAGGAGAAGCATTCTTTATCCAACAAGCAGCAGGAGGAGGAGAAGCCTTCATCCAGCTATTTTGCATCACCACAGCTGAAGAAGAGAAAAGGAAGAAACTACAGACAAAAGTGATAATGAACATCTTTACCGTTTCTAAACGACCAAGCTTTCTATCAAACTTTTGGCTTTCTGTCTTTATTCTTTGATTGACTCACTTTTCCATGCGTCGACTGTCACTTCCATCACTGTCAATTTAGCTTTAGCTTTTCCCCATTTTTTATTTTGGTTTTCCATTTCACTTTTTTCGTATTTCCATTTGTTCGGGTTTCTATATGTGCACATAAAAACTGTCCAAAGTACAACTTAATAATATTGAATTCTATTGTATTCGGGGGGTTTTATGCTTAATGCCTGGCCGCCTATTTTTGTGCATATTCCGCCATTTTTAGCGTTTATTTCAGAAGTTTCGGAAAAACCCATGTAAAAATGCAATAAAAACGAAAAAAAGCCCTAAGAATTAAGAAATTTTGCCAAAAATTTATTCTCCAAAATATTTTTTTCTTGATAAAATTTTTAAAATTACTCTTATTCGAAAAACTTTTAAATCTATGTTCATTACGAAGTTGACATTATTTTTTATACAATTCCGAACTTTGAAAACCGAACTCGAACTAACTCGAACATTTTTTAAAATATAAAACAATATTTCAGAAAAAATACATTAGCTTGAGTCCATCCCAAATTGTTGAAAAGAAAATTATTTGTATTATTAATTCATGAACCATAATATTATAAGTAGGGCTGAGATTTATAGTTTTTTCACTATTTTTTTCCTGAGCTCCCCATGGCCTGAAATGCACGAAAAACATGTTTTTAGGGGGGTGTTAAGCTAGTTTTCGAGTTATTAGCAACTATTTTATAGTTTTTTTATTTTTAGCAACTAAAAAACTATAAAATTTTTGAAAAAAACTATTTTCAACTATTTTGGCGTTTTGCCCAAATTTGTTAACAAAAAATGCAGTAAAAACGAAAAATACACCCCTAAGAATCGACTAAAAAAAATTTTTTTTCAAAAAATACACCCCTAAGAATCGACCCGAAAATTTTCAAAAATACACCCTAAGAAATGAAAATTTTCTCAAAAATTCATCTCCAAAATTTATTTATTGACAAGAATTTGTGATTTTAAAAATATTTATCTCAATACTGATTTGGTTTAATTTTGTTACCTTTTTGGATAAAATTTTACGATTTTACACCCCTAAAATTGAAACTTTTTGGCACCTATTTTCCCATTTTTAGCACCTATTTTGGCAGTTTTTAGCAACTAAAAATCCCAGCCCTAATTATAAGGTTACCTTACTTTTTCATTTTTATTGCATTTTTATTGATACATAAAAAAAATTGAAAAAGGCATGAAAATAGGCATTTAAATTTTTTTATTAAGGATTATGGAGCAAAACACTTTTAATTTAATCAAAAAACACTTTTGGCTGGTCATTAAATGATTATTAAATATTTTTTATAATTTTTTTCTAATTAGAAAATTTTTAAACCAAAATTTTTATTGAGATATTGGCGATCAAATTTTGTGAAAAATTTTAATTCTTAGGGGTGTATTTTCCAGATTTTATTGCATTTTTAATGGAATATTCAGAAAAAACGCCAAAAAAGGCACCAAAACGGCAAAATGCCAAAAAAAGGCATTTAAGGCACGAAAATCCCGAAAAAGGCATAATAAAAGTCAGCGTAGAAGCCTCAAACCAAGTGGAAAATGTCTTATGTATGCTTAATATATCGGAATTAGTGCGCACAAAAAGGCATATACCTCAAATCTCTAATCATAAGACAATTTTTTATTTAAACAAAAAATATTTATCATGGCAAAATATAGAAAAAGAAAGTGTGAAAATTTGGCCAAATGGACGGTGAATGTGAAAGCGGGTCCCATCACAAAAAAATAAAATGCCAAAAATTGAAATGACATTGCCCCCGGTGGCGAAATTTATTGACATCAGCCGCCTCACTTTTTCGTTTATTTGGTCAGCCGTTTCTTCGCGGTGCCACCGCCGCCGCCGCCTGGTGCTCCGTCGCCCCCGTTGCTCATGCCGTCCCCGACACTGACGAAGCCGTTGTTGGTGTTGGAGGAGGACGATGTGGATGATTTCAAAATTTTTGTCGTGTTTGGCGTGCCGACAAAGTGCCGCGGTGTCACGACGGGCGGCAGCGGACCCTTGCGGAAGCCGCCGTCGCCGAGGTCGGTCCGGTTCAGCGCTTGGATGAGCGCCGCAAGCGTGATGGCGCGCAACGCGTCCTCAGTGGCCTCGGCCGCGGACGGCAGATTGGCAGCGAATTCGCCTGGGAATAATGAATTGATTAGAAAAATATGATCAGCTGCTGTAAGAGTAATTCAGTAATGAAGTTTGATCAAAACTTTGTTGTTAAAAACACCCCAAGCTAAAAAAATTGATTGGAAAATTAGAGACCAGAACGGAATCGGGATCCCGTGGGGTCAAATTCGGGTCCCGAACTCGGGATCCGTCCGTATCCTTTAATAAATTCACCGGAATTGATCGGGACATGGATTTGGACGGGATCCCGACTCGGGATCCCTCCTGATCGTTTTTAAAAAAATCCTCCCTATTGATAGGAACAGGGATTAGGTCGGGATCTCTCGGGCTCAATTGTCCATTCAACTTGGCGGTTAAGTGCCAAGCTTTGGGTGAGATCGAGGCAAGAATAATCATCTTTTGATTTAATTTTTCGGGAGGTACTCACCTGGCAGATTCGAGTTGCCGGCCGGACGGTAAAAGGCAACTGTATTGTTTAATATGTACGGTATTATGCACTGTAAAGAACTCAGAAATGATTAACTGTGTATTCCACTGGTTTTTTCAGAAATTGTTTTAAAAATAAGGATGAACTGTATTGTTTAAATACGGTACAAAGCACTGTAAACAGAACTCAGAAATGGTTATGCAAAAGCTGTTTATCCCAATGAATCTTTTATGATTTCAAAAGAGCAATTCATTGGGAAATTTTTTAATGCTTTTCAAATACGGTAAAATAAGTTAATTAATTAATTACATATCTATTTTTGGCCATGAAAACAAGAGCAACATATGAGAAAAATCAAAATTCTATTGAAAATCTAATGCTATAAAATGCCTACCGATTGCCAGACAGTTTTTTGCGGTGTTCCAATGCCGTGCCACACCCATTTCCATTGCCGACCGCCACACCATTTGCGTGAAGTTCTTCGTTTCTATGATAATTCAAAAAATTGTTGAATAATCAATAGTGCTCGAGACTTTCGACATCTGTGTCAAAATTTGACGCGGGAATTTAATTTTCGTTAAAAATTTTTGGAAATAAATAATGATTGGAAATTTCATTTACGAAAATGTCGGCGCCTCGTTTCGAGAGTATGGCTTTTTGGCGCCGAATAAGAAAATTATGCCGGATACACAGAGCTGGACAATTCAGTACCCATAAAAAAGTTTGTCCCGACCGTCATTGTTCCATCATAAAATTTCCCAGAGTGATCTTAATGAATAATCAACAGGTGTCGGAAATAACCGAAAACCACAACAATCTGCCTTTTGAGTGGCGGATTGGTGTTGTACATGAAATGCCGTGCTAACTCAGTCCCGCCCAAAACTTATTGTATTTCCTGCTGTCCTCCTACCATTGTTCCACCGTGGCCGCGCAAAGTCCATCTTTTGTGCTTCGGCTGCCCAGTGTGCCACCAGCTCAATGCCGGTGGTCAAATGGTCGCCGATTGGCGGACAATTTGTCGCCATGCCAGCGGACGGGGACGAAATGGCGTCAGCGGCTGTGCCGTTGCATTTGCTGGTCAACAAAAAAATGTTCTCGCCAATGCCGGGCAGCTCCGGATAAAGCACACTGCCCCGGTCGGCCAGCTTCAGTGCCCACGTTTTGGCCAATGCGGCCAATTCTTGGGACCACAGCAGGGGCGGTGATGAGTAAACCTTAAACACTTTTTGATGGGATGTCAAGAATCTCGAACCATTTTGCGCCGGTAAACTAAATAGAAAACTGGAACCGGCGGAATTTCTCTCTCAAAATAAATATTTATAAGTTTAATATACTAATGTTAAGGCCCGTAGCCAGAAAAAAATTCGGGGGGGGGGGGTAACCTTTTTTTTGCTCTTCGGGCTAAAAATTTTTCTTCATTAATTTTCAAAATTTTCTGCGCCGGGGAGAAAAAAGTACGAATTTTTAGCCGTTTTCGCAAAAAAATGACAAGTTTTGTCATTTAGGTCAAATTTTCAAAAAAATTTGCTCTTTATTGAAAATTTTTTATTTTTCATTTCGGAGAGAAGGATTTCCTTGGCAATGGCCTGATAGTTTGTAATTTTTCATTTTAATTCGCTTTTATTTATAATATGGATTCATCTCCTGCTTAATCTCCATAAGTTTAAACTCATCCTAATAAATTCACAATATTTAATCGTTGTTTAATCTTCTCACAATTCTTCATATCCCGGCTTAATCCAACTGTTTAATCCTTAAACAATGCCTAAATCTTTGACTAATCCGTTCATAACTCCTAAGCCCTTAAGCTCGGGCTTAATAGGCCTCTGGCAAACAAATATTATCTTTTAACAATTTTTCACGGCTTAATCGTCTCATTCATAATTAAATAACTCTCGGCTGTTCACCTGTCGCACGTAGTTGTGTGCCTGCAGGCATTGCCGTTGAAAATTGGCATCCACTGTAAAGCAAAATAATTGTGCCAAATTTTCGTGCATAATCGTCCCCAAATGGAGGGGAGAGCACCCCAAAAAAATGAGTCAGTTTCAACCAGGGTTGCCAGATGAAAATTTTCAAAATCGTCATTTTGCCAACAAAAAACCAGCATTTACGTCAAAAACCATTATTTCGAAAAATTTTATTCAAAATCAAAAAATTCAATAAAAATGTTTCTTTTTTTGCGGCGCGCTTTTTCCAAGAAGAAACATTTCACCATAAATGACAAATTTTTAAGATTTTGGGCTAATTTTTTATGGAAAAATTGGAAATTTTACCATTTTTAAACAGATTTTCACTGAAGATTGACAATTTTAGGTCAATTTAGCGCTTTGAAAATTTCATTCAAAGAAAAACAACCATCATTAACCCCTTGAAACCAGCAAAATGATGATACTAGTAAATCAACACATCTGGCAGTCCAGGTTTCAACCAATTTATAAAACTGAAAAATTTTGAAAAATAAAAAGACCACGATTCAGAAAGTTAGGCATACTGTAATGGGATCACTGTTTGCAGGCAGTTTTGTTCATTGGTACAACTATTTTTTAAATACAGAATTCCTGTTTTTTAAATAAGAATATGCCGTTTTTCGACCAAAAAACTTACCCCAAATTTACTTAATCATTTCATAATGTTAATTTGAGGTACAGTTTTAAATACAGTATCCTTATTTTTCAAAAAACTAGGATACAATATGACCGGCGCATTTGCCGGCCACGCCCACCCCGCCAGATAAGTACCAACCGACGGCGCTGCATTTGCCCGGCCTCCGGTTTACATATTTCACATCGGTGCATGTCTGCATAAGCTGCCGATCCAGATCACCATCAGCCAGTTCACTCATGTCAGAAGCCATGTGCGTGTCCGAGTAACTGCTGGAGATCAGTTGAGCATCCGCCGTTCCGGCGCTGCTGATCGGGCCCAGAAAGTCGGCCGAATGGGGTGATCTGAAAGCGAGGGATACCCGTAATTAGATGCTTAGCTGATCAATAGTGTGATAATTTTAAATCGGCACTGGAATAGGAGTGATCGGATTAGGAAATCAGTTAAATTGACTCGCCCTATCAAATTTTCTCTTTTTTTGGGCAGGTGACGGGAATTTTCAGTTATTTAATAGTCAGGATTAACTTTTGGCATTTTTGTTTGTAAGTCAGCAATTTTGGCATTTCAATTATGTTTCTTCGAATTTACAAGTTTTGTGTGGTTGACCCAATTAAAAATAATTTGAGTCAGACTAATTTGATAAAATTGTAATAACAAGCAATAATGTTCATTATTGTAAAAAAGATCAAAAAATTTCTCAGAAATTTATATTGTTTTTTGTCTATGAACTCTCAGAAATAAAAATGCCAAAAATTGCTAGTCGCGGAAAAGTGCCGTAACTCATGAGTTGTGAGATTATGCCATCTCTGCCATTTACTGATTGTGCTCACTTTGCCGCGCCATCGGCTGCACCGTCAAATGTCCGGCTTGGCCCCACATGGTTTTTGTCATCTCCCTTTTTGCGGTCGTGCGTCGACTGTGACTTGCGCAGGAATGGCGGAAAGCCGACCCGACCGCAGCCACTTTTGCGCTGCTGCTTTCCGTTGCTGACAGCCGCTTTATCTCCACCGGCTTCTCCTTCACGGCTGGCATCGCGCAATGATGCCGACTTTGAAGCGTCACCAAAAAGACGGCGCATTCGGCACCGAATCTGCTGGAACAACGGCATTTATTGTTGCAACGGATGATGGTGGTGGCGGCGTTCCATTTAAGGCATTTTTGCTTTTAGCACACACTCGCTTCACTCACATAATGGCACAAGTTGCCATTTTTGGCATTGTGCTTTCTTAGCGGGGATGGAGAGCGGGGAAAGGGGTAGGGTAGTGAATATTTGGCGTAATGCCACTCAAAATTGTTGAGTTCAATTCCAACAACAACTATGACTCCTCCCCTGGGGCATTCCAGCTATAAATGGGTGGGGCTTAGGAGAAGCTGTACACATTTCACTTTTTGCCACCATTTTTGGCACCAGCCTGACAATGATGGCACATTTTCGATTGTTCTGGCTCGCCCTGCTGGTGCCCGGCCGGAACAATGGGCTAATAAAATGGATTGGGCTCGAGTGTGGAGGATGGGCTACTGCTGGTCCAGTGTAGTAGAATTGGGAGAAAGGACGGCAAAAAATGGGATAAAACGCTAAAATAGGGGAAAATGAAAGAGACAGGCCGACAGAGAGAAAAAGCAAGGCGAGAGAGTGTCTGAGAGAGACATACAAAGAGTGAGGGGAAAACATTGAAATATTTGCCTAAGAGAAAAAGCCGGGCGAGAATGCACGTGGAAGAGACATCAAAAGGGAAGGAAAAGCCCTGTGGGGCAGTTGCCTCCGGCACATTAGCCCAAGGCGCTGTTGTTACTTCATAAAGAGAATGGGAGGAGAAGCCGGCTGCTGATGAGGAACAATGCAAAACGGGACGAAGGGTAGAGAAAAAAATAAACAGTGGTCAGACAGTAGTGAAAAAGTGAAAAGCACAGACAGCAGTCGACCCTCCCCCCCCCCCATTCAATTGTCCATTCCCCCTTCCGCCCCCCAGGCGGGTTGGCCCCAATCTCCCAATTCGCCTTTTCGAAAAATTTATTTTTTGGCTGGCTGTCCCTTCCCCTCCAGCGACGGCAGCGCCGGGGGGAGGGAAAGGCTTGAAACAAATTTGTTGGTAGGAGGATAAGCACACGAAATTTGGGTGGGGGGGGGCGAATGCCCCCCGGCATTCGCCGCCGCCAATCCGTAAACACCGCCGCTTTATCAATGCCCCGCCGGGGTCTGTCAACCAGAAAATGGGAGAGGTATAAAAGTGGGCCAAAAATATGTTATGCACAGAAAAGCTACACACAAAAGGAGGAGCACAAATTAATTTAAGCAAAGTGTTGAGGGGAGGGGGGGGGGCAAATTTGAAAAAAGACAAAACGACGGCGGCGGGGAGGGAACGGCCGTTTGGGTACGAGCACGACATTAAGAAAACTAAGGCGCTCAATATGAAAATTCCCAAGACATGAGAACACTAGACTCTATACCAATTTTTTGAATTTTTTAGAAAATTTATTAAAAAATAAAAAATTTGACCGAATTAAAAAACACGAGTACAAATCTGGAACAAAAAGCGAAAAATTTATTTGTTTTTTAAAATTTTGTTAACAAATCTCAGCATGGCCGGCTGGGACGTGCGAAAACCAAAAAAAAAAATTTTTGAAAACGTAAGAAAAAATAATTTCTCATAAAACCAAAAAAGAAAATTTTAAATCCGAAAACAAAAACGAAACGAAAAATAATTCCTCACAAAACCGAAAAACTTTTTTTTAAGTTTTAAAACGAAAACGAAACGAAAATATTGTATTATACAAATAATTTTATTGCTATATATTCTTTTATTGATTTCTTATGATTAGAGCTCCCTAAGAAATGACCCGAAAATTTTTTAGAAAATACACCCTTAAAATCTAAAAATTTTCTCAAAAATTAATCACCAAAATTTATTTTATTTTTTTTCTTGTAAAAAAAATTTTAGGCTTAAAAATTTTCCTTATTCGAAAAACATTAAAGTATTTCATAATCATTTAAATATTCGAAAAAGTCGGAGCATTGGAGAAAGAACAGGAGAAAGGAAAGGTGAATTCAGTTAAATGACAAAAATCAATTAAAATTTATTATTCCGAAAAATAAATTATTTATAATTTTTTAAATAATAAAAATTGTCTTAAGGTGCTTTTAAATTTTCGAAAAAATTGTTGGGATGCCATCGCTTGTCCCGAGGGGATCGAAATTGTTGGCGATAAGAATTTGACTGTCCATCATAAGGGGATATATAAATTTATAAAAGGTAACGAAAAAATGATTAGTGAAAAAATAATAAGTTTCCTTTTCAAAGGTCGACGTCCCGTCTTCGCAAAACATCCGATTTCGTTGGACAATTCGACCGACATTTTTTACTTTGAAATTACTGTCCTACAAAAGATTGGGTACTAACTTTATAATTTTGGCAAAATGCCAAGATTTAACATTTAAAAATTCAATTTTTTATACATTTTTTCAGAGATTCCATCTTAGGATTCGCCGTAAAACCGGCACGAACATGGATTGAATTTACTTCTTCTCCAATACGCACTTATGCATATGAAAACGATGGCTGTTTAAAGGCTACTTTTGTAAATGGAGTTTACTTTTCCACAGAGAATAAATGCCAAATATTCCTACGGTGTCGGCGATACTGTAGGAATTGGCGTTATTTGTGCCAATCGACAGATCGTTTTCACCAAAAATGGACAACGTTTGGGTAAAAATTATTTATATAGCTGGTTAAATACAGTCATGGTTAAGTATAAAGTTTTTCAGAGTTTTTGGCTCATAAAATATTTGATTCTATTTGCAATTAAACAACTGTCCGTACACTTGATCACTAAAAATTTGGGGCATATCACCTAACTTTAATGCATTTTTATTTTTAATTGGTTTTCAACACTAAATTTTATATACTGAGTGTCCGTACACTTATGACTAGGGAAGCAACTTTTAGTGAAAAAACTTTTTTTGCTCAATTGTTTTGAAGAAAGGAGCTCAAAAAACGCATTTCTGCGTTAAAATTTTTTCATTTGGACGTCACTTTTCGTCACTAGAAATCACTATTTTGGGGTTTTGTCACTAAAATAGTTAAAAATCACTATTTTGGGGTTTTGTCACTATTTTTTCACTATTTCGACATTTTTTGGAAAATTCCTTAACAAAAATGCAATAAAACCAAAAAATACACCCCTAAGAATCGACCTAAAAAATTTTCAAAAAAATACACCCCTAAGAATCGAGCAAAAATTTTCTCAAAATATACTCCTATGAAATGAAAATAAATTTTCTCAAAAATTTACTTTCTTGGCAAAAATTTTTAATTTTAAAAATTTTTTTAGGTAACTATTTTGGGTTTTTTGGTCTTAAAAATCCCAGTCCTACTCATTTGCAACTGCAAATAGTGAATAAAAATTATTTTCGCTCAATTTTTGGCTGAAAATTATGTCACTATTCGTCACTATTTTGGACTTTTTTCACTATTTTGTCACTATTTTGGCACTTTTTCGTCACTATTTTAGTTAACTATTTCGGGATTTTTCGTCACTAAAAGTTGCTTCCCTACTTATGACCATGACTGTATTTGAAAAACTATTCTTTTTTGTGCATTTGAGAAGAAAAAAAAAATTTTTTTTTCCTTTTTTTCATAGATTCTTCCGATTTTATTGTTGCTCCATCGTTTGGAGGCCAATTGTTTCCATTCGTTTCTTTGGTTCACTCCGGTGCCGAAATTGAGGCGAACTTTGGGCCTAATTTTCAATTCGATTTGACCACTCTTTAAATAAATATTTTTGCAAAATCTGGGTGATCATTTGTTATATTTTTGCATTATTTTCATTTGCGCTTTATTTAGTTTAAATACAAATGCAAGAATTTTGAGGAGAAAAAAAACAAAATAATTTTTTTTATTAGTACTGCAATACTGAATATCACAATCGAAGGGATTTGACCAATGGAATTAATTTAATTTTAAAGTTTTTTTAATTTAGCCATTTTTTTAATTTTAATAAGTTTTTCAAGAAATATTATTTCATTTGTCACTGAAATTATTCGTAAATTACCTTATTTGTTAGTCGCGCCCCGTAAAACTCGCTAGAAAGGCTTAAATTAGCTCAGAAGCTTGGATCATGGGTAGAAACTTCTTATATAGAGAAAGTGAAAGAGGCAAGCGATTCGTGGAATTTTAAGAGGTTCTTATGATATTAATTTTCGCTAGAACAGTAAATGACAAAAATTTTCAAATATTTTTATACCATGAATAAATTTAATTTATTTTGAATATTAGAAAATTTCGAGAAAACGAACATAAAGAACACTAACAAATAAGGTAATTTACGAATAATTTCAGTGACAAATGAAATAATATTTCTTGAAAAACGTAAAATATTATATTTTAACATTTTAACATTGTGTCTACGTAAATGCTAAAATACAGTTTTCAATGGACAAAAAATAACAAAAAATTTAATTAAATTGATTTTCGAATTAATTGTATAAAAAATAAGCGGTACAAAATTCTCAAACGATACCACAAAAACTGGTAATTTTCTGATATAATTCATATTTTCGTTAGCCTATTTTAAAATTCAAAAGATGCGAATTCTATGCCATTTTTTGATAAATTTTCTGTTTTTTGATTAATTGGCAATCTTACAATCTTTTTATATGTTCCAAATCCCAAATTGTCCCCATCGCTGTGATGCTTTTCGCCACAATCTTTGCCATGGACATTTTGCTGATGGCAAGTGCCCAGTGCGCTTACAACCCTTCTTTAAATGCGTGCGAATTGTAAAAATTATATAAAAAAATTCCACTGATTCCTCTTAGAAAAACAGAATACCTGCCACAAAATTGGACGTAACATGAAAATGCCACGTGAAATAATCAAAATACGGTAGTGCATAAAATATATTTTCCATAAATTTTTACTTAAATAAATTCACTTTTTAGCTAAATCTGACGAACAAATAATCATGTTGGGTGTTCTTGAAGATTAATGATAATTCCTTCATCCTCATTTGAAATCTCATATTGGTATATTGTTTAATTCATATATTGATTTTATTTGTTTGTTTTTTATTTGGAATTATATTGAAAATGTTTTTGTTTTGAGAAATAATAAAAAAAGTTGGTGCACAAATGGACAATTAATTAGGTGTGATGATCAATAATGTTTTTTTATAATTCTTTTTTGCGGTTAGCATTTTACGAGAGAAGGATAAAAAAACAAAATTTTTCGCTTGTTTTTTAAATTAAAGTCAATTTTAAACGGTGCTGGGACGTTAGTCAAGAACCATCAAATGGAAAATTTTTGACAGAAAATTATTCATAATTTCGTCTAAAATAGATCAAATTTATGTAGGCTAATAGAAAACACTTAGGGCTCTCTAATAATATCAAGAATTAAAAATCTAGATGCTTTTGAGCAAAGTTATATCAAAAATTATTTTCATTTGAAATTAATTCATACATTCATTTGTCAATTTATTCGTAAATTATTTTTTAATAATTCGTACAGTCAAATAATTAAAAAAATTTCTATTAAGTGGACTTTTAGGAAAAAAAAGTTGAGCCAGTACTTTGCATTTAATGTCGAAAAAGGGTAACATTTATTTTTTTTATTTTTAATTGTCTAAAATAATAAAATTAATTTTAATTTTTAAAAAACCATCTCTAGCCAAAGTCTTATCAGCCACAATCACAGCATTGTGATTTTGTGCCATGAATGAATTTGCCAATTTGCAAAAAATGTGAGAATTTTTTTTGAATTATATTGATCAAATTAAAGCCTTTTTATGTTTTTACAATTTCTGTTAATAAATTGCACTGAAATTTTCAAAAATTTACCGGCGGCGCCTACGGCACCGCTTGACCCTGAAAATCCTTATTTTTCTTGAGAAATTTGCCTCAAAATCGCTAAATTGGTCATTTTTTGGAGAAAATTTGTTAACAAATCTCATAAAAATTCCAAAATTTTCCCGGCGGCGCTTTCGGCACCGCTGGACCCTCCTCCATGTTAGCAAAAAGTTTTTGAAAAAAGCGCGCCGTTAAAAACGTGTAAATAGAGTCACTCCTTTTCCCAAAAATTTTCTAAAATAATGAAAAATGACATAAAAAAGATTTTAATAAAATCATTGAAATAATTTTTCTAGAAAAATATTCAAAAAACCAAAAAATTTTTGAAATCACCATTTACTTAGTTAAGAATTAAAGAATTTAGCCTATTAAAATATTTAGAAAATTTTTTATTATATTTTATATTTTTTGAAAAATTTCCGATTTCCGTCTTCCGACGTTTTTGGGGTCGGAATTCCGATTTTCGACTTCCGAAAATGTTTAGGGCCTCGGAATGCCATCCCTGTTTCCCACCCACCCTTTCGCGACGGTCATTTGCACTTCCTTTTTTGTCTTTCCCTTTTTCTCATCCTTTGCTATAGTCTCTCGTTTCTCCCCGTTAAATGTTGCCATCACCTTTATCTTTTTTTTTCATCCATAATATTATTTGTTTTAAAATTAATTTTTAATGTTTTTCCTGTTAAAAATTTAATGAGTGAGTTTTAAGAGAGAAAAGACATAATCAAAATATGGACCAAAGGACCTTTAGGAAGAAAAATAATGACGAAACGCCAAAATAGTGGCAAAAAATTATTTTAGTGGCCAACTTCCGAAATAGTTTTTTTTTAGTGGCGAAGCTCCAAAATAGTGATTCCTAGTGATGAATAGTGGCACTAAAAATGAAAAATTTTCGAAAAAGAATGTGTTTTTCGTGCATTTCTCGTCGAGTTAAAGCCGCAGAAAAAATAGTTAAAAAACAGAATCCCATCCCTATTGATTACTTCTTTTTCTTTCTTTGGTTTTATGTTTCGCCTATGGGCTTTAACCTCGCCATTTCAATCTGCATAAAAATGTCTCTCCTTCTCTTCCCTCATCAGTTTCATTATTCATTTGTGATCATTTACATCAGCTTTTTTACTGCTCCTTCTTTTATTCAATAAATATTTCCACTAAATTAATTCTTATAGAAAAATTTTTAAGATTTTTGAAAATTGATGTTTATAATTGGATATTTCATTTATTGACGCCTGAAGTGAAATAGAGCAGAAATTTAACATTTTCCCGTTTTTGGCCAATTATGTTACGATTCATTTCCAAAAAATATAAGCCTTCTCCCTAATTAAACCATCTTTTATTATTTTATGCATTTTTTTATTTTTAATAAAGTTTTCATCTCAACTTTTTTTGCCCTTTTCCCACCTCTTTCTTTCCCCGCAGTTTTGCCCATTTTTGGGTCACCGTTTGCCCAACACTAAAAGGCAACAATTTGAATAAATAAAAGATAAAAACGGAAGAAAATTATGAGTTATTCAAATATTTATTATTCTTATCTTTTGCCCGTCGCATTTTCTCCATTTTTTGGGTCATCGTTTTGCCCATAAATTTATTTACTTTTTGGCCTATAAATATGTGCACAATTACAGCGGCTATAGCAGAATTTAGCCTTCATTTGCTCATGTTTTTTCTAAATTCATTAAACAAATTAAAATAAATTTTTAGTTAAATTTAAAATGTCATCATTAAACACTTTTTCATCAGCGGACGAATTTTCTCCTCTCCAACGTAAATAATTAAAACACAATAATAAACATTTTTTAATTTTCAAATTTGTTAAAAGTAATTTTTTAATAATTTTTCATTTTTAGCAATTTTTCCAAATCTGAGCACATCGGAGGAAATAAGTGTTCTGATTGCCCGAATTGCTGAGCTGAATCGAGCGCAAACAATGGAGCCATCTGTTGCCAGTTCTGAAGTGTTTGGACAAGACGGATACGGTAGGGAATTTTGTATAATTGAGTGGATACAGTATGAAAATTATACATTAAAGAAATGGTTTTGAAATTTATTAATCAAAAAGATTATTTTGAAATTTATTAATAAAAGAAAGCGAAAAATTTGGCCCTATTGCTGCAGTTCACAGGACAATAATAAAAGAAATGGCTAAAATTATTTGAAAGCTTGAAACTATAGCGTTTTATAGAAGCACCACCCAAATTAACATTCTTTGTATCATTTATAGCTCCAAGAGTCCTTTTATTCTGTAAATTTCATAAAATTTGTTTTGTTCAAAAAAAGTAATGGCCAAAAATATTTATAAAATAACTTTTTTATTTAAAATAGAGCCAAAAATTATTATTTTAAATTTTATTTCATAAATTTTATTTTGAGGAATGAATGATGATCAGTTCAGTCTGGACGAAGAAGAAGGAAAAGAACAGCAAGAAGACAGGAAAACTCCGACAAAAGATGGTAATATACAAATATTAGAAGACATTTTCAGAATAATTTGGTAACTTAACGACAATTTAAAAAATTAATTGAAAATTGCTTCAAATTTCAGTTTCGGAAGATCATTTGAAAGCAATTTTGCAGAGAATTGGTGAATTGGAGAAGCAGCAACAACAGCAGACAAAAGGCGAGGGCAATTTAACGAAAATGAAATTTTTGGGCTTTTCTTTGGTAACTGCGCAATTGAACATTTTTCGAATCCTTTAATTATTGAGAACATTTTGACTGGCAGCAGAATTAATACAATCAGAAAAATCTTAAAACTCGACCGATTCTGCGAAAAAATGCTAAAACCATAGGAATAATTATTAAATTTATTTTATTTTCATTTAAATAAATAAATAATTAATTGTTTTCTATTTTAAGCTGCTGAGGAACGGTTCTTACAATCGCAAAATGATCAGAAGAACATTTTGGAAAGAATCTTCAGTGAATTGGAGAAGCAGACAAAGAAAAAGGTGAATGAATGAATGGAAGAGAAAAATAAAATAAAATATTTACGGGAAAAATAATTTTTAATTTTTTTAATAAATTATTATATAATATTATTAAAAAATCGAATTATTTACTTTCAGTTGCATTTTAAATTCCAAGAAAATTGTTGGGATGCCTTCGCTTGTCACAAGGACATCGAAATCATTGGTGACAAAATCCGTTTTTGGGGAAAAATTTTGGTATAAAAAGTGAAATATTTTAATATTGATTTTTTCTTTATTCTGCAGTTGTTGGGGCATCACCTTCGGATTCGCTGTTAAACAGCAGACAAAATTGGATGAATTAATTCTATTTGAAAAGGGCATTTATGCATTTTACAATTATGGCCAGATTTGGATTAACGGTGAAGGGAAAGGAACAAATGCCGAACATTGCTACGGTGTTGGCGATACCGCAGGAATTGGCGTTCATTTGGCCACTCGACAGATCATTTTCACCAAAAATGGACTTCGTTTGGGTTGGCAAATTAAATAGTTACTAAATAAATTATTTTCTTTTATAAGCTAGTCATTTGTCTATTTTATGCTAATTTATTTTATGTTTAAAATAATCAAAAATCCCTTAACTTTTTCACAGATACCTCTGATTTTTTCGTTGATCCATCTTTTGTTGATGGTTCTCTTTATCCATTCGCTTCTTTGTTTTATTCTGGTGAAAAAATTGAGGCGAATTTTGGGCCCAATTTCAAATTCGATTTGGCAACCTCTGAAGGAAGAATTAATTATTCACTAATGTTGTTGATCAATTTGCTCTTTTTAATCATTTTTATGTTTTTCTTCTTCAATTAAAATTTCATTTTTTGTATTAATCGGAAAATTTTGTCGTTTCCCGGGTATTTAAGACTAAAAGATGAAAATTTGCAAAAAATAGGGTTTTTCCAATTATCTGCTAAAATTCATAATGATATTTATAAACTCGAAAAAAACTAATTACTGAGTTAAATGCAAACCAAAAAAGTTCTTAATGACCTCGGAATTAGTTAATTTTATTTTAAGGCTCTTTTAAATTTCGGACAAAATTATTGGGATGCCAATGCTTGTCACAAGAATTTCCAAATCAGTGGCGAAAAAATCTAATTGTCCATTATGAGGCAGATGATGTGGTATTTTGAATAATATTGTGATATAACCAAAAAGATTTATGTTAATTAAAGCGAAAAATTATTTGAAAAATAGATAGTAATATTCAAAATAGTAAAAAATATTTAAAATTTCGTAGTTAAAATTAAATTTCCCTAATTAGGTAATTAGTGCCCACCGATTGCGGAACCGACCGCTGAACAGCAGCCTAATCAGCAAAATAATTTTAAAAAAGCGTATGCAAAAGTCATCGAAATGCTTCTCGTTCTGCTGACTAATTGAAAATGATCAGCATCAAACAAAATTAAAAATACCTTTAAATTGTGCTTCATTATGGATACTTATGTTTAATATAAGTTCTGATTCAAATTTATATATTTTTATTTTTTTTTTATGAATTTGTTTTATTTGGCAATTTCTGTTTTCCAATTTTTCACTATTTTCAATATCAATTACAAACTGTTATCAAATAAAAAAATTATTCGAATTTAGATCATTTTGCACCTTCAAAACTAAATATAAAATTCATAAATAAAAAATAATAATATCGTGAGAAAAAAAATCCAATTGATCCTGGTCAAAATTACCAGGATCGGGATCAGGATAGTTTTGCATCATAAAAATAACAAATGAAATTTATAAAAATTATTCCATCGTGTTTTTAATTGAAGACCCAATTGATTAATAATAAAATTAATTAGCTAATTAAGTTTTTTCTCGCGCTAATATGATTTGGCAAGGGCGATCATTGAACACCGATTTGGTGTTTTACATAATATTTTGTTTATTTATTCATCTTTGGATGTTTACAATATCCTCCTCCTCATCCTTTGACCACCATAAAAAAAAAGTTTTCTTTCATCATTCTTTACAAACATTTATTTTCCCCGATGATCACATTCAAAACATTCCTTTGTTATGCTGCATATTTTTGCCACAGAAAATTAGAGTTCGTCATTTTTGAAATTTTATTGCTAGGATTCGATAATTAAATCCTGGATTGGATTCAAAAGAAAAAATTATATGTTCGCGGCCTCCTGTGATTTTGATGCATTTTTCGAAAAATTGCCTGATCAGGGTCGAAAAATCATTTGAAAAATTCTGACAGGGTCCGGCCCACAGATCCGGTGTCTCTACGTAAAACCCTAAATCCTGAAAAGATTTGAGGCACCCATCATAAGAGAGGGGAGAGCGCGATGAATTTTTTTGTTTTATTTTTTTAAATCCTTAATTTGGTGCCCAAATTTCAAAGAATTTAAAAATTTTCTCAAAAAATAATTTAATTTTTTTTTCTTGGTAAAAAATTTTAGTTTTAAAAATTTTCTTTTTCGAAAACATTATAAATATTTAATAATCATTAAATGAGCAAAATTAAGTTTTTTGGTTAAGTTTTACGAGTTTTGCTCACTAAAAATCTTTAATAAAAAATTTTTAATGCCTTTTTCGGGATTTTCGTGCCTTTTTTTCAATTTTTTCTTGCCTTTTATAGTGCCTTTTTCGCTATTTTTGGTGCCTTTTTTTGCGAGCTCTACTCATTATTAATGAGGCTTTTTGACCACAACAATTGGTAGTTTTCATCTGCATGTTATATTCTAGACATAAAATTGTCAATTAATTTGATTAATTAGCCAAAACACAAAACAATAAATTAAAAGGAAAAAATATGTGTGCGAAATTATTTAAGCATCATCACTTTTCTGTTCATCATCAGCCATTTGATAGTGGACCAAACGCCGCGGGTGCAATTCAGCAAAAAAGCGGACCTAAGCTCAGTGCCTCTGTTCCATTCCTGGCTGAAAAAGGGAACATTTTTTGAAAATTATTTGGCATTTTATTTATTGGCTTAACGTACCGCACAATTTTGAGTGCCGGAAGGAATTGCCCTTTTTGGGCAAATGCGAGTGAAATGTAAAGGAAGCAGCGCGAAATCAGCACCGGGTCACCAATTTCGATGGCCAAACGGAGCTGACGAATGGAAATCACAAAGGCATGCCGAATCTGTGGGAAGAATTGGGGGGGGGGGGGGGGAAGATTTTGGCGATTAAACAATTAAAAACAATTATGGGATCGCTTGCCGTCTCGATTTTTCGGGAGAAATCGTTTCCCCCAAAAATTTTTTAGAAAATTTAATAAGTAAATCCAAGAAGAAAGTCTTTTAAAATTTTCAGCGTTTTTCTGCAAAATTTTTTGAAAATCCAGAATTCTCAAAAATTTTGAAAATCGCGAAATTTTTTTTATTTCAAAATTCATTTTTTTTTGTCTGTTTTTAGAGAAATTTTGTTTTAAAATTTTTAAAAAATTCTCGGGGGGGGGGGACAGATAGAGGGTAAACGTAGCCCTATTTTTTGCGCCAGGCTTTTCCACCTTCTCCCACCCCGCTCCCCTTAATTGGATGATGTAAATGAAAAAAGTCGGGATTTTGGCACCAGTCCAGCCAAATCGCAGAATCCCGACCAACCCCAAATTAAAAAAAATGTAATTTATTACAAATTTCCGACTGAAAAAGCCCATTGCGGACACAGCGCCGCCAAGCGTTGAAAGGCGCCAAAGCTCTTAAGAAAGGGTGAAAAGATAGATAATGTAAGTACATAAAGATAGGCGATGCTCAAGAATAACAACGGACCGGTCTCGACATGCAGAACTGTAAATGAGGGGGAAAATTGGGAAATTGTGGCAAAAATTTGTTTTGTTTGCTTACCCTTTTGTACGAGTGCCGAGAGTCGGGAGTCCCTGAAAAATGTAATTAAAGGAAATACTTTTTAATAATTGCCTGTGTGTTTGCCAGTGGTGCCACCCATGGCCAGGGATATTTTACGTATTCGGAGAAGGCTGCCAAGCCCGGTTTTTATTTTCGGCGATTTTTTGAAAAATTTTGGAAAAATTTTACAAATTCGTCATAATAAATTTTAAAAAAAATCGTTTTTTTTAAATTTCTTTTTAATAATTTAAAAAAATTAGTTTGGGGGGATGACCCAGATATATCAACTCCAAATTCCTTTTCTGAGCCTCGAAATCTGATCCCGAGATTTTAGAGAAGTGGAATTGCGCTTCCATCCTCTTCCCTGTTTTTAGGCAATTAAAAAAGCCAAAAGTCATTAAACGCGCAAATAAAAAACAGTTAGAGGCACATTTTTTAAATATTTTTAAACGGCGAATAAACGCAATTATCACCAGCGCTTGTCAATGTGAAAGTCCGTCGCTTTCTTTGATGTCGGCCGCCGACGGCGAAGGGAAAGGCGCACAAATGATGCCCAAAAGTGAGGGGAGGGGAAAGACATTAATTGTAATTAATCATATCACATCCGTCCCGTTGCATATCAAATTTAAGCCTCAAAATTTCGGAAATTTTTTCAAGGGTGTCCGAAATTCTAGCAGAGTTCCAAAATGTGCGACGAAATGATATCCACACAAATGCCATCGAAAAAACTGCTCACAGATCCGTCGACGATGGCCAACCGTCGGCGCAAAAGTGTCACCCAACGGAGTCGAGTCCAAAAGTTCAGTGCCTCAAAAATTGAGCAGAAGAACAGCAGAGTGCGGGACGGCACACGCCGATGCCGACCACAAACCGGCAAATCCGCAGAAGACAGACGCAAATCAACGCAAATTGACATTTGTCCAGCAAAAATTGGGAAAATGCCAAAGAAAATGGGTGTTTTTATACCGTCTAGGCCCCACAAATTTCTATAAAAAATTTCGGTTTGTAGGTGATTTTGAGAGCAGTTTGTTGGTCACGAATTCGGCAGCTGTTGCGACCCATTACGAATCCGAATTCAGACAAATGCTCAAATATTTGAAAAAATTGGGATTTTCGGTTTTTTGTTCGAGTTCGGCGGTTAGGGGCTCGTAATGATGGGTCGCCATGGATTCCGAATTAATTCGTGATCAGCAGCACACAAAACGCGTGCTTAAATTTGATTTCTCATGGAAATTGTGTGGCCAAACGGCGTAAGAATGCCAGAAAAGTGATGGCAAATTTAAAAATTTGAGAAATACATTTTGTAAGCGTAACAATATTTTTAATGAAAAAATAAAATTTCAAAAATTAAATATTTGAGCAAAAAGTGAAACAGCAACAGTGCCATCCTTCTCATTTCTTGAGCAGATGAAGCTTCTTCAGCGCATGCACAAAAAAGGGTGGCATTTCGGCACGGATCATGTGAAATGAGTTGACGGTGCCGTCGCTGGCCCTTGTCCACGGGATGTGCACCTCGGCACGGTGCAGAAACATCGGCAGCTTGCGCACGTCATTTTTGCGCAGCGACAGTGCCGCCATTGCATTGGGCGAAATTGCCGTCTCCAACACCGTGTCGCACTTGAGGTGTGCCTTCACGTACTTCCTGTCACCAACCACGGGGCAGTTAAGGCCTGGAAAGGATTGTTTTAGGTAAAATGGATGGCATTTTGCAAATTTAAAGAAATTTGGCGGCCAAAGTGCCAAAAAAAAGTCGTCATTACCCCGTAAGCCGAAATTGTGTGACAGTCCCTGTAAAATGCCCTCAAATTTTTCAAAAATTGACCCAAAATGCTCAAAATTTGTCAGTCTTTGGCAAAAATGTCGTTCAAAAGCATAATCCCTTTGACTCATGTGGAGTCATATAATTTGTTGTAAAAAATACACCGGACAAAAAATTTTTTCAAATTACCCCTTTAGTTTTTTTTCTTGTTTATAGGCCATGCCGAAAGGCCTAAATTTTGAACGGAGGGGGGGGGGGTTCACATTTTTCTTGCCACATTTAGATAAAATTTTTCAAAAATTGTTATGGCGGCATATATTGGAACACCGTCTTAAGAAAAAACAATTTGTTTAATATTTCGGGCCAAATATTGCTGCGAATCAAAATTTGAGGGGGCTCTTGAAAACCCACCGTAATAAAAATGGCTGCGGACGAGGTGGGAAATGCCTGAAATAACAGAAAAATCATGTCTTTGTTTCTGTACGTACTCTCCACTCTTGGTGGTGCACTTAATTTTTCCCTCGGAAAATGGTTTTTTTTGCAGGAAAATTTTCTAAATTTCAATATAAAAAAAAATTTTTAATTTTTCTGGCGATTTTTTTCCATCCCTTTGGGGGGGGGAGGGGGTGGGTATGGGTGCGCTCCATTTGCTCCCTCCCCGAAAATTAAAAAAAACAATTTCGAACTAAAAATTTTTCAAAAAAATTCGTAGGATATTTTTTAATAATAAAATTTAAATAAGAAAATGTGTCGAAATTTTTCAGCTATTTTTCTTGAAAATTTTTTGAAAAACTTAGTAGTCCATCATAAATTTTGAAAAATCGTTGAAAAAATTTCAAATTTTTTCTTGTAAATTTTTTATCAATTTTTCTTAAAAAATGAACAACGCTGTCCCCATAATCACCTCTCCGTTCAAAGGCGTCGAGCAGTGCGCACTGGACCTTGGGTTTCCGTTGACCATCCGAACGTCCGTGTTCAAGTGGTACAGTTGCTGCCGCTCGTCCGCCTCGCCAACCAATGGGCAAAATTTGAGGTTGGAGCCGCGCAAAACCTTCAGCAGAAGGACAAAACGGGAGGAAAAGTTTAACAAGGGACAATGAAATGAAAAAATAAAAGTTGTTTTTGAGAAAAATGATTCATTTTTAAAAGTTTGTCAATTTTCATAAAATTCTGTGAAATTGAAAAAAAAACTTTTCAGCCTGGCGACACTGCCAACCGATAAAATTCATTTGAAAAGTTAATTTAATCGTTGACTTTCTTAGAGAAAACTGTTAAAAATCCTAGGTTTTGTTTTTGCAAATGTCTCTGTTTTAAAAATTTTCAGGGGGCGGTGGAAAACGAATACACCCGCTAAAAAACAAATGCAAAATTTTCCGCCTAAGTGCTTAATTTTTTAAATTTGAAAAAACACACCTTGATCAATGGGATGGAAATGCGCGCCTTGGCCAACTTCGGGACGCCCTTGCAAATGGCTCGGTAACGGAAAAGCAGGGCGTCGTTCTGCAGTTGGGCCTTCATCTCCAACTGCTTGACGTGGCTCCTGGTTTTGGTGTGGCCCAAAAATTATTCGAATTTCACCCCCCCCCCCGGGCACTTCTCAGTGACATTAAATTTGGTTTTTTCTTGTTTTTTTGTGCGTAATTTTTTTTAAACTAAAATTTTGATTGTCAAAAACAAAACCAAACTTGCATTTGATGTTCAGGGTCAAATGTCTGTCGACTCACTTGGCGAAAACGATGACGCCACTGCAGTTTTTGTCCAACGAACTGACGAGAAACAGCCGGTCAATTTTGGGCGCAATGTGCTTCTTTAAGTCCTGTGAAAATTCAATAGATTTTCTTGTTAGAATACCCGATGAAAGGGTTCAATTTTCCGAGGTGTCAGAGTTTCAAGGCCATAGCCTGACCCTTGGATTTGGGGGGGGGGGTAAATAAAAAATTTGATTATTTAGGGGGAGGAGGGTGTATTTTCTTTTTTAGAAATCCCGAATAGCAAGAATTTTGCATGAATTGAAGCCGTTTTTCGCCAAAAAATGACTATTTTTGCCATTTTGGTCCACATTTTTTCAAAAATATGGTAAAATGGGGGTAACCTGTAAAATCCTGTCAAGTTGGGGCTGGTCATCCGGGCCCGACGAAAATGCCATTTGGAATGGTTTGTCCAGTGCGATAAGGTCATCTGAAAGTCAAAAAAAATCAAATAAATAAAACGCAAATACAAATCCCGAACGTTTTTTAAAAATCATGGCCATTCTAGGTGGTACCCCCTCCCACTTTTTCGAAAAAAATATAAATTAAACTTTACAAAAGTTCATAATACATTTTAGGGATTTTCGGGCTCGATTTAATTTCACATGAACAGTTATACTCTTCGAATTTTTCGGCTTATCATTTGAATCCAATTAGGGGCGCAGAATTGGTCGGAATTGAATGTGGATTCAAGATTAACGACCCCGATAATCCCTAAAATGTGTTTCATCAACTCTTTTTCAAATTTTGAGATTTTCGAAAAGGTGGACACTTGGCCCTCAATTGCCTTAAAGAGCGAAAAATTGCAGAGGGAGCAGAAAATTTTTGTCTTTTATATATACGAAAATTATGGAACAAGTATTTGTGCCGTTTATTGTCGGATTTTAAATGTTTTCCTTTACCCGCTCCCATCAAATTTTATTTAAAAAATGGGGCTATTACCAGTCTCGTAGATGACCCGTTTTGCCATGCAGTCGACCAATTCGGCACGGTCAAATTTCCAAATTGGGTCTATCAAAGCCCACAACTGCTTTATGCCGCTGGTACCGTCAGACTGGTCCGCAAGCTCAAACATTGCGAACAAAAACGGGAAATGCAAAAAATGTAGGAAAAAATGCTAAAAAGTACAAAAAAATGTTAAATCCCGAAATATGTATGTATATAATGTCCCAATTTTTAATAATAATTTATTAATTGTTTTTTTTAATATTTAAAACACTTAGAATTCGGCTGAAGTCCAAAATGACACCTTTTTATAAAGGGATTTCAGCCGGAATGTTGTTTTTATATTGACCCAGAAATGTTCGAATTTTGTTTTTTTGGCGAACATCCAAAATAAGGATTTCTAAGGTCGAATAAGGGCGATAAAACGCAAAATTTTCGAACAAAAAAATGTGTTTTTAGTGCATTTCTCGTCGAGTTAAAGCCGCAGAAAAAATAAGTAAAAACTTAGAAATTCTCGCCCTATTGATAAATATTTAATTCGAATACAGTATTTCAAAATTTTTTTTGGGGGGGGGATAATAAAAGAGGGAGGGGTTCAATTCGAGGGTGGGAAGTACGACGGTAAAATAGTAAAAAACATGTGCATTTTGTTCCGAGATTGTCTGGGGACAAAAATATAAAAAAAGAATAAATGTTTATTTGATTGTTACTTAAAAATGATAAAATTTTATGGCTTTTTACGTCATATTATGATGAAGCAATAAAAAAAAATATTTACGAAAAAAATGTTTTTATTGGTGGCTCTATTTTTAAGAAGAAGCCCCACTTGGACAGAAAGCATACATTTGTTTTGCGAATCGGAAATGTTTTTCCCAATTTCGCTTTTCATAAATTTTGCGATGCTTTACAAATTGCTAAAAATTGAAGGCTCTCCAAATTTGGCAAGAACAATTGCTAATAATACTGCTATTGACCCAAAATCCTTTTGTCTTGTCAAAAAATAATGCTCAACAAAATGCGAGGCATTTCAAAGGTTTGACATTTTAAAAATTAATTACTAGGGTTCGAAGTTGTATGCACTAAGAAATGCCAAATATGCGCATAAAATATGCACTATTAATCCCCCAAATATGCCCTAAAACCCCGAAAAATGCCCAAATATGCACTAAAATTTAAGAAATGACTTTGAAAACACCAAAACAATTACAAAAAGTTAAAAAAATTTCGGTTTTTAAGCGTGTATTTTTTAAAAAAAATTCCCAAAAAGTCGAACCTTAGGGGTGTATTTTTTCGCTTTTTTCGCATTTTTCTTGTGAAAATCCCCAAAAATGACCAAAATATGCTCTAAAACACAAAAATGGCAAAATATGCATTTATTCTTGAAAACCCCCAAAATATGCTTTAATATGCACTAAAAACTTTCACCAAATCAAAAAATTTTAACGTAGAAATGCTATTTTTGAGCCCCTTTCTTCATAGCATATACGCAGAAAAAATATGCAAAATCATACAACTTCGAACCCTATTAATTACCATTTCAAATTGAAAAATTAAAAAATTAAAATTTAGCAAAAAATGATAAAAATTATTGCAATTTATCCACAAATCTCCAAACATTTAATGCACTGAATTCTCAAAGAATTGGTGAGCATTGAAACGAATAATTTGGATAAATATTGCATTAAAATTATAAATATAAATTATTTAGCCAAAGGAAAAAGGCTAAAAATTGTTCAATCATTGGAAAATAAGCGACCAAATTTGACGCATAAAACTCACTTTGATTACATGAATCAGTTGAAGATTATGCTGGCAAACAAATCGGAAATTGAAAAAGTGCGAAACGCAACAATTGCTGCCCTCGGGGGAGAATTTGAAAAGGAAAAAGTATCGTAAAATAATAATAAATTAAAAAAGTGATTAAATTCCACAGGAAAATGATGCTTATTCAATTTGCGCATTAAATGAAGCATTAGGAAAAGCCAAAGAAATGGCCGAACATTCGGAAGACAAATTGGACGAAACTGAACGCATTTTTGAAATTGCAAGAGTAATGTGGAAAGCGATCAAAAAGCATGACAAAGTGCGAAAAAGGGATGTAATAAGTCAAAAAAAATCAAAAAACATTTACAGAATGCCGTGGCCATTGTGCCGCGGTTGCGCTTCATCGGTTTAGTGCTTTGGCGGTTCGGCAAAGTCCGCTAATTGACCAGCAGCAGCAGCACAACGGGGCACCACTGCTGGTGTTCACTGCCAAAATGAGGCCGAACATTGACCCGCATGACCCGACGGAATGGCAAACGATGCTTTGGCATTTCGACCATAATTTGGCGGACGCGATGGATGCGGAGGAAGGCCAAAAAGAGGCGAATGAGGGGGGAATTGAGGACGGAAAAGGGGAGGGGGAGGAGGAGGAGGAGCAAAATGAGGACCAAGAAATCAAATTGCTGAGAGAATTGCGGGAGAAAGTGGGCCAAGGCCGGGCACAATTTGGGGACCGGGAAAGGCACGCCGAACTCGGCAAGAAGTTCAGTCTGTTGAAGAAGTCGACTAGCAACGACGTAGCAGCCCATGGGATGGTCAACTTTTGTGTTATCTATCGACTATTTCTCGTGTTCGGCTCACAATCAGTGGACATTCTTTTGTTCATCAGGGTAATTAATTCATTATTAATTGAGCAATTAGTTTTTGATTGTTGGCACTTTTTCACTCTCCAGGGCCTTTTGGAAGGTCATTTCAATGCAAAAACAATGGACGACTATTTGGAGAATGGCAAGCAAATTGAGACCAATTCGTACTTGTTGACCACTCATTTGTCACTTCGAGTGATGACCATTCAATTGCTGACAGTGGGAGAACATTTTGGATACAAATTTCAATGTGAAGAATTAAGAAAATGATGAAAACTCATAATTGTTGGCTGTTAAATTTAATATGAGTTATCTCCGGGTTTTTTTCTGTAACTTTTTTATTTGTCAACCAAATCAGCATTTTGTTGGTATCATTCGATAGACCTGATTGTCATCAATTAGCCTAAAAATTTTTCAAAATTTTGTTTAAGTTCAAAAACGTTATGGCCAGAAGAATTCAAAAAACCAAATTTTCTAACTTTCTGGCCATAAATTTGTTCAAAACTGACGAAATTTATTGGAATTTTGCAGGCTAATAGAGCATCTGAAGGGCTATCGAATGGCTCTAGGAAAATCCGACACTGGAAAATCCGACACAAGCAGAAAATCCAACACCGCTGGAAAATTCGACACGAGACCAACTTAAATTTAAAAAATATTTTTGATTGTTTGAGTTAATATCTGGCTAAGTTTATCAAGTTTTCGATTTGGATTTAAAAAAATTAATTGATTCTGCCATTCGATGGGATATTGATGGCAAATAATAAAAGGGTTGTCGATTGTTGCGAGTCGCATAAATCTCTGTGAGATTCATGTCTTGCACCACGTTCACTTTCTTATGCTTCATGCCCTTTCATCTGATTCCATTTGCCGGATTGTTACAATTTTTTTTGAGATGATCAAAAAGAACATTGAAATAATATGATTATTATATGTCTACCTTAAATCTATTTTATAGCAATAAAAATATTTATTTTAAATAACTTAAGTATTTAACTTTTATTATATGTATTTTAAATATTTACTAACTCAAACAATCAAAAATTATTTTTAAAATTTAAAGTTGGGGTCGGTTTTTCCAATGTCGGATTTACTGCTTGTGTCGGATTTTCCACCGGTGTCGGATTTTCTGCTTGTGTCGGATTTTCCAGTGTCGGATTTTCCGGTGTCGGATTTTCCAGTGTCGGATTTTCCGGCTCCCTATCGAATGATACCAACAGTGTTGAATTTGGTTGGCAAAGAAAAAAGTTGTAGCTAAAAAAACATGCGGGGCAGGGGTGCCATTTTACCTGGAAAACCCGGCATTTGCCGGGTTTTGGGGGTCCTTGCCGGGTTTTTGCCGGGTTTTTGAAGTTGCCGGGTTTTTGCCGGGTTTTTGGGTTTTTTTCCGGCTTTCCTATTTTCAATTCATTTATTTGAATTTTATTAAACATTTTGCCAAAATTAAGAGCCAAATATAGTTTTCGTTAATGTTCAGGTTTATTTTATTGATTTTTGATCTCATTTTCTAGTCTGCAGAATGTCCCAAAAATCTATTTCTGATTTCATTTCCAAAGTTACATTTCAACAATCATCTTCAACTCAATATCAAATTATGATGCTAAATATTCGGAGAAATTCAAGGCCGATTCCATCCAAAAAAGCAACAAAGCAAATGACAAATTTTTCTGCAAAGCATGTGACCACAATTACAAAATGCAAAAAATGGGCGAAAAGGCAATTGCAGACCATATCAATACGGCTTTACAGTGAACAATTGACCTAAAAAAATTGCCGGGTTTTTGAAAATTTTTGCCGGGTTTTTGCCGGGTTTTTCAACTGATTTGCCAGGTTTTTGAGTTTTGGCGATGGCACCCCTGATGCGGGGTGCGGGGCCCAAACGTGAAGGCTAAATCGTGTCGGTCGAACTGTGAGGTAAACCAGATACGAACATTTCTGGTTCGTTTGATTTTTCAAGTTTTTGGCTTGGCGCCGAAACGAGCCCTAATCCTGCTAGTGTATACCAGGGATGGCACGGAATTCCGATTTCCGAAAATTTTTGGGGCCTCGGAATGCCATCCCTGGTGTATACATTGGAAGAGGCGACATAGAGAGCACCTAAAATTGAAGTTTAATTTCAACTTTGCACCAATATTTATAACTTCAACTAGAGTGGTACGGGACCGGGAATTTTGCGCAATACCGAGACTTTTTGGCTGGGAAAATCGGGACTTCTAGCTTTTCATTTTTAAAAAAAGCCTAATTGATTGATGCACAAATATCGCATTAAGCAACGCTTTACTTCATTTATAATACAAAATATGCACACGAAATCTGTGACAAAAATCAGTCATTTGATGGGAAATTTACATTTTATGAAAATATAATGATCAGATAATTCCATCCGAGTGGCCATTGATTGTGTTTAGGGCTCATCTGTTGTTGATACACTGTTTGCGCATTGCTTCTGTTCTCAGCCCGGTCTGTTTCTCGACATGGACGCAGCACAATCCGAAGGCAACGGTCTGAAAACAAAGGGACAGAAATTGTAAGAGTACCCCCGAATATAAAAATTGGTTGACAACTCGTCCATACCCAATTTCGTCATCTGCGAAGCCAATGGTCACCAAATTCGGATGAGGTTCGTTGTTCAAGCGCGTCATACGCAACCAGGACACCACGTCAGCTTCACTGAACTCCGCTGGACAGCGCACAATCTTCACGAAGGACACCACGCCACCACCTCGTTTCGGGTGCACATTGGTCAATATCGTCAGCCTCTCCTCCGTCAGCATGTTCACCATTTGTTCACTTCTGGTGTAGATGAATTCGAACGAAGTGAACACCATGTAGTTGACCGGGACTGACGCCGTATTGAAAGACTGAAAAGCGGAAATGAATGTGATCAGCAGAACAATGATTAAAAGGGCACAGAGAAAAAAACGAAATCCGTCCGTCCGTCGATCAATCGAACGATCATCCCACACACCCACCATCATCAATTCGTTGACGAATTGGTCCCATCGGTTGTTCCATTTGAGCAATTTGTACACCAACGGACGACGGTCGACGCGCGTCGTGTGCAGCCACATGTACAAGTCACGGCTCGATGTTTCAGGAGCAGCAGAATTGTCAACGGTCGGACGTTCAGGCAAAACTGGGCTGACGATTTCGACAAGGTTTGGGCAGTCGAAGAGGAAGGTCGGCGAAATGTGTTTGCGCATCAAGGCCAGTTGCTTCCGCTTCACGTTGACCAACGTGCCGAGCCCGTTCTTCAGCAAGGGCCAAATGTGAGGTGCCACGGCTTGCCAAGCGCGAAATTCTGTTATCGGAATGGTGAACTTCAGCGAGATGTACGTGTTGAAGAGGCGCCGAAATCGTTGCAGGAAATTGATCACTTCTGCGTCCAAATACCTGCAAAATGGGGAAGAACAAAATGCCATTGGAAATTCAAAAATTGAATGGCGACCAAATGTTGAATGTGCCGTTGAATCCGATGACACTGTCCGGCAACGGTGAGGTGGCCAATGGCAACGAGAAGTAGGAGCCGTTGTTTGCCAAGCTCAACACTTCGCCACCAGTCCGTTTCGGCTTCCGCTCACTGATGTGAAACTCCTCCAAACACCACCGCCTCTGCTGCAGCTGCATGTTCACCAGGGCGGCGAAGCGGGCGTTGACCAGCGCCAAGTGCCATCCGACCTCGCCACGTCCAATCCACGCCAATGTGTCGAGCCAAATTTGGTCGCTGAAAGTGCCGCCGCTAAAACAAAACAAATTAAATTTTCAAAAACAAAAAAAAATTTCCGCTTTTCTCACATTTGGTCCATGCGTTTCCTTCTGCACCACTTTTACTGCTGATGATAATGATGATTTTGTTGATTTGTGGTGCCCAGTTTCGTTTGGTAGTCGATTTGTGCACACTTCCGATGGCTCAGCTTTCGTTGATTTGATTTGATGATGGCACGGACAGAGAACAGCAGCCGCAATAATACGCAGGAATTAATTAATGCCTATTTGGAATAGAATGGCCGGAAAGGATGAACCAACTTCCTTTTATACTACTCATCATTTCAACATTTGTACCAAATCCATTTTTACCAAATCAGAGCACCTCCCCTTTATTTGTTGTTATAGAATTGCCTATAAATAGTGGGGAAATTCTCACACACGATGCTTTTACAGAGTGACAAATAAGTCTTGCACCACTTTAAAATATTCAAATATCTCATAAATATGGATGCAACTTTTAGTGACGAAAAATTCCAAAATAGTTACTAAAATAGTGACGAAAAGTGCCAAAAAAAGTGACAAAATAGTGACATAATTTTCCGCCAAAAATAAGCAAAAAAAAAAAAAATTTTTTCCCTGCCATTTGCTACCAGATTTTGTCTAAAAAATCACCAAATTTTGAGATTTTTGGCTAATTTTTTTAAGTAAAAATAGGTTTTTTTTGGGGGGACGGCGGTGCCGATAGGCGCCGGAGAAAAATTTTCAGAATTTTTAATGAATTTGGTTAAGAAAATAGCCAATTTTTCAGAAATTTTCCTCTTTTCCCCCTCGCTACGGCCCCCCCCCCTTCGCCGGCGACCCCCCCCCCCCACCGAGAATTCTTGGCAAATATTGACATTTTAAACAGGGCTCGGATCTGTTCTGATTTGTCAGAAATGTTCTGATTTTGGGCTATTGTTCTTATTTTGTTCTGATTTCCTAAATCCTCATAATTTAGAAATTTTATGGCATAATGTCACTATTTTACAAGAAAATATAAAATTTGTGGCAAAATTTGGTCATTTTTGGACAAAAATCTGTTAAAAATCGCATTAAAAATAACAATATTTTCCCGGCTGCGCCTATCGGCTCCGCCGGACCCCTCCCCTCGCCCATTCACCAAAAGTTTTTTGGAAAAATGCGCCGCAAAAAATTTTTAAAATCTGATTTTTTGATCCTAAATATACTGAATTTTAAAATATGCTTATTTCCACTCAAAATTGTTAAATTCGATAATAGGAGGTGAAAAATATAAAAAGTGAAACAAAATTGTAAAAATAACAGATTTGAAGCAATTTGCAAAATGTTCTGATTTTCGACCCCAAAATCTGATTTTTTAGGCCCGATGTTCTGATTTTGAAAATTTTTCGATCCGAGCCCTGATTTTAAACCAAAAATTTTATCAAGAAAAAAAATTTGGTTGATGAATTTTTGAGAAATTTTTTAAAAAATTTTTAGGTCGATTCTTAGGGGTATATTTTTCGTTTTTATTGCATTTTCTTGCGGATATTTTCCAAAAAATGTCGAAATAATGAAAAAATAGTGACAAAATGCCAAAATAGTGAATTTTCACTATTTTAGTTACGAAGCGCCAAAATAGTGATTTCTAGTGACCGATAGTGAGATCCAAATCGAAAAATTTCAACGCAGAAATGCGTTTTTTGAGCTCCTTTCTTCAAAACAATCGAGCAAAAAAATAGTTAAATCACTAAAAGTTGCATCCCTACTCATAAACACACCGTTTCAAAAAACGAGATGTGTGCCTGAGCGCGACCGGGACCGGGGCGGGAAATCCCGGTTTTTTCAGGTCCCGGTCCCGGTTTTTGGAAAAACAGAAATTCCGGTCCCGGTTTTGGCAGTCCCGGTCCCGGCGGGACTAAATAAGCACTGGTAAGAATGGGGGTCTGGGTGAGAAAAGAGAAGGGAATTGGTGAGGGATCAGAAATTTTTGATAAAAATAAAAATCGGAATTCCGGGGGTCCAAAATTTTTCGGAAATCGGAATTCCGGGGGTCCAAAAATTTACGGAAATCGGAAATCGGAATTCCGGGGGTCCGAAGTTTTTCGGAAATCGGAAATCGGAATTCCGAGGCCCCAAAAATTTACGGAAATCGGAACTCGGAATTCCGGGGGTCCAAAATTTACGGAAATCGGAAATCGGAATTCCGGGGGTCCGAAGTTTTTCGGAAAATCGGAAATCGGAATTCCGAGGCCCCAAAAATTTACGGAAATCGGAACTCGGAATTCCGGGGGTCCAAAATTTTTCGGAAATCGGAAATCGGAATTCCGGGGGTCCAAAAATTTACGGAAATCGGAAATCGGAATTCCGGGGGTCCAAAAATTTACGGAAATCGGAATTCCGGGGGTCCAAAATTTTTCGGAAATCGGAATTCCGAGGCCCCAAAAATTTACGGAAATCGGAATTCCGGGGGTCCAAAATTTTTCGGAAATCGGAATTCCGAGGCCCAAAAATTTTTCGGAAGTCGGAAATCGGAATTCCGACCCCAAAACCGTCGGAAATCGGAAGTCGGAAATTTTTCAAAAAACATAAAAAAAATAAAAATTTTCTAAATATTTTAATAGGCTAAATTTTAAATTCTTAACCAAGTAAAAGGTGACTCAAAAATTTTTTGATCTATTTAAAAACATATTTGCTTTAAAAAATTATTCAATGATTTTCATCAAAAATTTTACCTTTTTTTTGCGGCGCGTTTTTCAAAATTCTCTAAAACATGGCGGGGGAGGTCCGGCGGTGCCGATAGGCGCCGCCGGGAAATTTTTGAAAATTTCAGTGCAATTTATTAACAAAATTTGTAAAAAAATTGTTAATTTTTTGAAAAAAAATTCAAAAAAAATTTCCGAAAATTTCCGACTTTTTATCAAAAATTTCGGAAATCGGAAGTCGGAATTCCGACGTCAAAAATGTTTTCGGAAATCGGAATTCCGACCCCAAAGATGTCGGAAATCAGAAGTCGGAATTCCGTGCCATCTCTGGTGGAGGCCATTCGGCGGTGCCGATAGGCGCCGCCGGGAAAATTTCATAAATTTTGAATGAAATTTGCGATGAAAATGAGTTAATTTTAATTGAATTTATTACAATATTTAATTAATTCAAAAATATTTGGCATTTTATCCATGATTTTTCAAAAAATTTAAAATTTTTCGTGCTTTTCTCTTTAAAAACAAAGCTGCGGAAAAATTAATCGAGAGGAAGAAAATTTAAATTAAAAGGGTTAAATGGCTAATTAATTGACTTTGTTTTCACACGCTTAATTTCGTTGGTATGGAAAATAATTTTGCTCATTGTGACTAACTTCAATTAAATTTATAACTTGAAAATAACACCTATTTTTCCTCTAAATGGGAATGGATTTTTATCATTTTTCGATTTTTATAAAATTAAAACTTTTCCCGACTTGGCTTTTCTTTAAAAGAGCCAAATTCGATAGAGAACAAATACCGACTAAAAAACGGTGCTATGACGTTAGTCAAAAAACCCTCAAATGAAAATATTTTTTCTTATAACTTTGCTCAAAAGCAACCAAATTTTTTTTACTGGTATCATTTGATAGCCCTAATTGTTTTCTATTTTCATGCAAAACTTCAAAAATTTTCGTTAAGTTTATTGAAAGTTAGGACCAAAAATATTCAGAAAACTTGGTTTTTTGAGTCTCTCTCAGCTCCTAACTTTTTTGGAACTGAACGAATTTTCTTGAAATTTTGCAGGATAATACAAAATATTAGGGCTATCGAAAGATACCAATAAATTAAAATTTTGTCCCTTTTGAGCAAAGTTATGTATAATTTTCTGTCAAAAATTTTCCATTTGATGATTTTTTGACTATAAAAAACACTGAGATTTAGAACATCATTAATAATTTATTGTTAATTGTTTTTCAATTTCATCATATTCAGTGACTAATTAATTGCTTCTCTCTCTCACGACACTTTCAAATTCATTTTCCAAATGGCTTATAATGCATCGACTGACGTGGTAGACAAACATTAAACTTTATTTAAAATTATGCTTTTCGTGAAATGCGTCAGTAGTAAATGCGTCAGTGATATAAATATTTTAATAGTTCTGTAGTATTGGTATTGTAATAAGAAGTATAATTAAGATTCGGACCCCAAAAATAAGATTTTTTCTAAAACTATTAGTAGCGCGAAGGAAACGTAATAAAAACTTTAAAAACGAATCAAAACAATATTTTATTAGCGCAAAAACAATTGAATATTTTTTTCCGCTGACCATTTTTCTCATTTTACCGCATATGCACTTTTTTGCGGCGCTTTTTTCCAAAAAAAAAACTTAGAATGGGGGGGGGGATAGGTCCGGCGGTGCCGATAGCGCCGCCGGGAAAATTTTTTTTGAAAATTTGAAGCAATTTGTTAACAGATTTTGCCCAAAAATTCTCCAAATTTTGTGATTTTTTAGCAAAAAATATTTCAGAAAATTGTAAAATTGTGACTGTCTTTAAGGAATTTTGGGCAATTAAACTATTTGTTAACAGATTTTCAACCAAAAAATGAACAATTTTTACGATTATGAGCCAATTTTTTAAGGAAAAAAAAGTTTTTTTGAGAAACAGGGGGTCCGGCAGTGCCGATAGGCACTGCCGGAAAAGTTTTCAAAAAATTTGTTTTCATATTTACGTGAAAAATGACAATTGAGATTTTGGTTTCTCTTTTTTAAGAAAAATTGGGAATTTTATGCGTCACCGGATGAAAAAGTGCAAACGTTGGCCCTAGCCTTTTTGCATTTTTATCGGAGATCTTAAAATCCCGGACCTGAATTCAAACAAAAAGTCGAAAGCACATTTTCCAACACATTTATACAACTAATCACTCCGAATGCATAAGTGTGTTTCGTGAAGACTTTCCTATAACATGTTTTACGACTTAAACGGGGGCTACCAACAGCACTATTATTACCTGACCATTTTTTCAATTTTTAATTCGAGCTTCTTTTAACCAATTTAAGAACAAAAGCAAACATTTTTTCAAGGACTCCAAAAACCCAAAGAAAATTTTTAAATTTTTTTGTAAAAATTTCTTCATTTTTAAAGGCCGAAGCTGAGAATCGAAAGCTGAAAAATGAAATTGAGAAAATACAGGAAAAATTTGACAAGAAGGAGGAGCAATTGGAGAAGGATTTGGGGGAATTGCAGAAAAAGTTGGTCGAAATGGAGCAACAACAGAACGAACAACAGAAAAGCATTGAACAGATGAAAAAGGTGGGAAAAGAAATATTTACGGCACATTTTGAATTTAATTGCTTTTATTTTTCAAAATGCCGTAAAAGATGCTACAAAATGTGAATGACAAACGGAAAAATGATCGCCAAGGAATGGAAGAGAAAATGGACAAATTGGAGGAAAAATTGGACACGGTGGGGTCAAATTTTGTGTCAACTTTTTGGCTCTAAATTTTAATGTCTTACAATTAGTAACATATTTTTGGCAAAAAAAAAATCGTTTAATTTCGGCAGAAGGCATTCCAAGAAGAGCTTGAGAAAAAGGTCACGGAACGAATTGTGGCAGTGCAGTCGAAGGTTGACAAAATGGAAATGGCACATCAACAGCAAAAGGGTAAGGGAAATGAGCAACGATTACTGTACCTACCGTAACATTGTTTTACTACTGTCAATTATTAATTGAATTTGTTCCAATTTAAGTTGTTACTGAAAAGGCAATTTTTGAGCGAATCGGTGAATTGGAGGGACAACAAAAACACCAAAAACAGCAAGGGGAAAGGGAGACAAACGGCGAGAATATATTTTCAATATATTATTAGTTTTAATTATATTTTTAAATCTAAATGCTTTTCATCTTTTAAGAAATACGGTATACGACTTTTGGAAAATATCAATTTTAATAAAAAATTAATTGTTTTCTATTTTTAGCTTCTGAGGGTTTTTTTATCCATTTTAAAAGTATATTCATTATTAATTGAAAATTTGTTACAAATTTCAGTTTCGGAAGATCATTTGAAAGCAATTTTGGAGAGAATTGGTGAATTGGAGAAGCAGCAACAACAGCAGACAAAAGGCGAGGGCAATTTAACGAAAATGAAATTTTTGGGCTTTTCTTTGGTACTGCGCAATTGAACATTTTTCGAATCCTTTAATTATTGAGAACATTTTGACTGGCAGCAGAATTAATACAATCAGAAAAATCTTAAAACTCGACCGATTCTGCGAAAAAATGCTAAAACCATAGGAATAATTATTAAATTTATTTTATTTTCATTTAAATAAATAAATAATTAATTGTTTTCTATTTTAAGCTGCTGAGGAACGGTTCTTACAATCGCAAAATGATCAGAAGAACATTTTGGAAAGAATCTTCAGTGAATTGGAGAAGCAGACAAAGAAAAAGGTGAATGAATGAATGGAAGAGAAAAATAAAATAAAATATTTACGGGAAAAATAATTTTTAATTTTTTTAATAAATTATTATATAATATTATTAAAAAATCGAATTATTTACTTTCAGTTGCATTTTAAATTCCAAGAAAATTGTTGGGATGCCTTCGCTTGTCACGAGGACATCGAAATCATTGGTGACAAAAGTCTCATTGTCCATCATAAGGGAAATACTTCTGGTATTTTTAAAATTTACATCAAAATTCAATTTCCCTTAAAAAGGTTGGCGCTCCGTCTTCGCAAAATATCCGATTGTGCTGAATTTGTCCGACTTTTTTTACTACGAAATTTCAGTTATGAAAGAAATCGGGTAAGCGAATTTGGTATAAAAAGTGAAATATTTTAATATTGATTTTTTCTTTATTCTGCAGTTGTTGGGGCATCACCTTCGGATTCGCTGTTAAACAGCAGACAAAATTGGATGAATTAATTCTATTTGAAAAGGGCATTTATGCATTTTACAATTATGGCCAGATTTGGATTAACGGCGAAGGGAAAGGAACAAATGCCGAACATTGCTACGGTGTTGGCGATACCGCAGGAATTGGCGTTCATTTGGCCACTTGACAGATGATTTTCACCAAAAATGGACTTCATTTGGGTTGGCAAATAATAAATAATATAATTTTACGATTTTTAAATTACAATTTGGTTAATTGTCTATTTTATCTAATTTATTTTTATGTTTAAAATAATCAAAAATCCCTTAACTTTTTCACAGATACCTCTGATTTTTTCGTTGATCCATCTTTTGTTGATGGTTCTCTTTATCCATTCGTTTCTTTGTTTTATTCTGGTGAAAAAATTGAGGCGAATTTTGGGCCCAATTTCAAATTCGATTTGGCAACCTCTGAAGGAAGAATTAATTATTCACTAATGTTGTTGATCAATTTGCTCTTTTTATTCATTTTTATGTTTTTCTTCTTCAATTAAAATTTCATTTTTTGTATTAATCGGAAAATTTTGTCGTTTCCCGGGTATTTAAGACTAAAAGATGAAAATTTGCAAAAAATAGGGTTTTTCCAATTATCTGCTAAAATTCATAATGATATTTATAAACTCGAAAAAAACTAATTACTGAGTTAAATACAAACCAAAAAATTTTGACTCTTCCAATTTTTATAAACTTAATTAATTTTAAAAAAATAAAATCATTCAAAAAATTTAATAAAATAATGGATGAAAACACCCAGAATAGGTGGGACCCGAACCGTCGACCACCACCACCAAAGGCAAAAACTAAAAATGTATGCTATTAAAACAGCAATAATTTAGTTGGAAATATTTTTGATAAAAATAATTTATAAGAAAAAGACCAATTTTACGCTCGAAAACCTTGAAATGTATTTGATTTGCGAATGTGCGGGCGAAAATGTGAAAGAATGAGATTTTTTGGGATTTTTATGCAAAAATACCCTTGGGTTTTCCAAGTTTTAACACATATTTTAGCACATATTTTGGCATTTTTTGGGTGTGTTTAGCACATATTTTATTACATATTTCAGGATTTTTAGCACATAAAAATCCCTTCTCTATTGATCACGAATTCAGCATCATTTCGACAAACTAATCCTTGAAAAAACCTCAAAAAGACAAAAAATTAAAAATTTCCGACGTGATTTTAAAAATGCGAATTTTGAATATAAAATGGTTTCAAAATGTCAATTAATACAAAATACCCACTAGATGATAAATGTGCAAAATTTGTTGGATTAGTATCGGAGTCATTTAACTAATTACTCTGATTAAGCCAATAAATCAATTAGTAATGGACGCAGACACATGACGGATCAAAATGACTTCCGTATTTCAACATCAGTCCCGTCATCTCCTAAACCTTTTGCCATCACTTTTCTTTGTCACTCACATCCCTCTAATTGTCAGTGGGCGGTCCGATCACTATTTAAGCTTGTGACGTTCCCTCACAATTGTTCATCCCCTGGTTCATTTTATTCCACCTGTCTCCAATTGTGCAGAGACGAATCGGGAGGTGTTCCACACAGTCGACTGTTGTTTATACAGCCCCTATATTTGCAAACAATTCTGTCAAGTCGCATTCGGCGCGAAAATATCAGAAAACTTCAATCATTTAGTTTTATTAATTTATTTTTTGTGCTTGCACTTTTATAGAAATAATTATTATAAAAATTATATATATGATTAAAATTATTTTACATAAAGTGCATTTGTTCACGTGGGCATCAATTGCTGTGTTCAGTCCCATGACAATAAAGTGCATGTACACGTGTTATAATCTCATGATAACAAACATTGGACATGCTCAGAGAAAGAATCCAATGAAAAAAATTGAAAATTTTTTAATTTTTCTCTCTACATCACTATTTTGATATTCCTAAATATAATATAAAACAGCCCTGGATTTTTAGATTTTTTCCTGAATTCAGGATGGAAATACTTTGTCTTGAATTGGAGAAAGGCAATTTGAAGGTCCTGAGAGTTTCCAGAAACTTGTCGCTGAAATGGAGATGGATTGAAAACTTTGTCAAATTTCCTCCCATTAAAGTCTCAAGTTCCGAATTTTTTAGGCTTACTTTTGAAATTAAAAAATTTTCTGGATCCCTAAATGAAATTCCAAAAAGTAACTTTTACCCAATTCAGGTCGAATCTGAAAAATGATGACATTTTCTTTTCTCAGATAGACTTTTCCCAATTCAGGGTGAAAATCTGAAAACCCAGGGCATGTTTAATCGTTTGGTTGATCTTTCTCAAATCCATGATGAATCTTTAAAAATTAAAGAATTTCTGCCCCATAAATAGGCTTCGCTTCCTTGAGCTGAGCAACAGTCCCCAGATTCATTCATACATTCATTCCTAATTACTAGGGTTGTAAATTATATTTAAAAAACCGAAATATGGACTAAAAAGCTCAAAAATGCCAAATATTTACATCTCAAATTTTTTGTACTAATCTCATTCTCTTTGTCCGCGAAAGTTTTCGGGAGCGAACAAAATACCTAAAAAATATCAAAAGTTTCGAAAAAAATACTCTTTTTTATGGTATTTAAAAAAAAGAGTCGATGTTTAGTAGTGTATTTTTCGCTTTTTTTGCATTTTTCTTTCTTGTGAAAATTTCCAAAAATGGTTGAAATCTGGACTAAAAACGTAAAAATATCGAAATATGGATTTGTTCACGTAAACCCTCAAAATATGGATTTATATGGACTAAAAACCTTTACCAAAACAAAAACTTTAATGTAGAAATGCTATTTTTGAGCCCCTTTCTTTATAGCATATGCGCAGAAAAAAAAATGCAAAATAATACAATTTATAACCTTACTAATTATCCTCTCCAATTTTATTAATTGTCATTAAATTTAGACCGGAATGAATATTCCTTTTGGCTTTTCTCTTTTCTCCGTTGGCATTTCTGCTGGGCTAACAATGCTTCTGCTTATGATGTCTCACTCATCCATTGCTGATGATCATCAATCATTTACTATCTTCGTGAAGTATGCAAACAATCTCAAAAAATACAATTTTTCCGTCAATAGCAGGGAAACTGTTAAATCTTTGAAGGAAATGATCAAAAATTGGATTGGCATTTTGCCCGAACACCAAATACTTAAATTCCGTCGTCATTTACTTGACCAGTTGCTTGATGACAATGAACAATTATCATCTTATGGCATTAAATCACTAAGCAATTTGTCATTGTCCTTGAAGCGAAAGTTTGACATTGTGATGAAGTACAATGGCACAAAATATGCCGTTGAGGTGAATGCCACGGAAAGAGTCTCATCTTTGAAGACGAAGATCAAGCAGATGATTCCTGGGCTTCATCCCGAAAATTTAAAATTGTTATGTAACGGGAAAATGCTTGAGGACGGACAAAAAGTGGAAGAATTTTATATGGAATGCATTGGACAAGTAAAAACCATTTTCGTCGAGACAGAAGAGGAGCAGCAACAGCCCCTCCAGCGCAAGAAGAATTTGGCCAAGAAAAGTGGAGGAACTTCCTTTTTGCAACGCGTCACTTCAAAAAAAGCAGTGAAAGTAACAGCCCAAAGATGGTGATGAACATCATCTTTGTCCCGTTGATAAATGCTTATTAGTTAGTTTTTGCATTAGTTTTTAGCTTTATATATTTTTTCATTGGTTTAATTTTTATTTTCCATCTGTTAAACGATCACTGTTCGGGTTATAAATTATATGGCGAACAAAAAACCTAAAACGGACAAAAAATATTGGCTTAAAAGACCGAAATATGGACGAAAAAGCTGAAAAATGGCCAAATATGGACCATAAGTTGGATTAAAAACTTCCAAAATATAAGTTTTAAATCCTCAAAACGTCCAAAAATGTTTGTGTTGTGTTTCAATATTTCTTAAAAAATACACTAGGTCGTTTCCTAAAAACTGCCAAGTTATAGGAAAATAAAAAATGTAAGACATATAAATTCGTATCTTAGCCCAATTTCAACCAAATTAATATTTCATGGTATCATTCAATAGCTCTATAAGTTATCTATCAGAATATTAATTTTCAATTTTTTAAATAGATAAAAATTTATGGTTATTAAATTCCACAAAATCTTAAGTCTGAATTTTTCTGGCCATAGCTTTTTTGAAATCCAGTAAAATTTTTTGAAATTTTAAAAATAAATTGAGAATTCTTGGGGCTATCGAATGATATTAATTAAATTTGGCTTAATTGCATTTTAATGATTTGAAAATTATAAATGTTTATAATTATATTCGCATGACCATCGCAAAAAGCATAGCCTGTTCAATGATTTATAAAAAAAATTTCAGAAGCACTTGGATTAAAATTTTTAAGATTTTCAAGTACTCTATATAACCTATTATTCTTCAAAATTTAAAAAAATTTCACTGGGTTTAAAAAAAGTTATGTCCAGAAAAATTCAGACGTACGATTTTGTGGAATTTAATAACAATAACTTTTTTATACTATTTTATGCCAAAGTTTATTTTTCGTCCGTTGTATGTATTACTCCTTCGGGAAATTTTAAGAAGCCAAAAATGACGAAAACTAAAACTTTTCATTTTGGCGAGTGCATTTTTTTTTTTCAAAAAGAACGTCGATCCTTAGGGTTAGTATATTTTTCACTTTTTATTGCATTTTTCTTGTAAAATTTCCAAAAATGGCTGAAATATTATTTTTGAGCCGCTTCTTCAAAACACATGCGCAGAAAAATTTGTAAATGCATACAATTTTATACCCCCCTAATCATTATCAATTTAAGTTTTTCCTTTTCCATTTTATTTTCTTCTTCTGTAATTTTTGCGGGTCGGGGTCACTTCGGCGCGGACCATTTCGGCGCCGCAATTTTGAAATGCTATAACTTTTTTATTTGTCAGTTAGCTTTAGCCAATCTGGCATCATTTGAAAGCTCTATGTGTGCTCTATATTTACATGTAAAAATAGAAATGAATGATTCAAAAATAAAAAAGTTATGCCACGCGGCGCCGAAAAAGCAAGAAAAAGTTAATTTTTGAGGTTTTTTGGCCATAACTTTTTTTGTAAACTGACGAAATTTTTTTGAAATTTACAGGCTAATAGAGAATCTGAAGAGCTATCGAATGATAACAAAAATTTTTAATTTGGTTGATCAGGAAAAAAGTTGTTAGCAACGGCGCCGAAAAGGCCGGCACCGAAGTGGGCGGTTCACATTTTTGCATAAAACTGTCCTTGTGTATCTTTTAAATTTTACTCAAAGAAAAAAATATTATTTAAAAAGTCGATCATTTCGTTCGCCATCCCATTTTGGAAAAATATCGAATTTTACTTTTGTTTTTCGTTAGCATTACTTTTTTCGTTTTATTGGCTGCAAAACATGCCGACAAGGTGGCGGAGAGGCTACAAAAGCACGAAACAGGGCAATAAATAGGCGAAGGAAGGAGACTGGCGGTTAATAATTTGGGGGGAAGGTAAGATTTTCAAAATTGCATGTACAGACGTAAAAATTAATGAAAAGTAAAAAATAAAAAATACGATTTACATTTATTTTTTGAATAAAAAATTTTTTTTCCGTTTTTAGTTATTTTTTTCTCTTTCTTTCTTTCTTTTTTTTGCCCTCACTTCTCCTCTAATTTAGTTAAAACAACATGTAATAAAATTCTAAAACATACGCAACAATGTATAAAATTGTATCATTTTCATTAATGGGTTTTTTAACCGGAAAATAATTCTGTGTCTTCCATTTGGGCTGGTTTTCCAAAATAATATTTGAGCAATTAAAAATTTGCTACAAATTCACGTTCCATTATCAAAATTATGTTTACGATCATTTAACATTGACGTTGCCAATAGAGTGTGCCGTTATCAGCCCAGCCAAACTCCCAAACAGTATATTTATCAAAAAACACACTAAAACCATGTTAGCTTGATATGAAGCTTCTATTACATATTTCCATTTGTATATTTATGCCAAAATTTTGCCCTCATTTGGAAAAAGTTATTTGCATATTTTCACTATTTATATGTAAATGAATTTATGGTGCTTAATTTTATGCGCATATTTTGCGATTATGTGCATATAAAAAAACAAAAACAAAATTACGCTGCGATTTCATTCTTAAATAACCCAAGGTGCGCTTGAAAATTAAGAAAAATTAGACTTTTATTATGTCTTTTTGGGGTTTTCGTGCCTTAAATGCCTTTTTTGGCATTTTGCCGTTTTGGTGCCTTTTTTGGCGTTTTTTCCGAAAAATTCCATTAAAAATTCAATAAAATCGGGAAAATAAACCCTGACTTGAAAAATTTTCAGAAAATACACCGCTAAGAATTTGTTTATTTGTTTATTGTCAATAAAGAAAAAAGTCCACAAAAGGGAAAATCCGCTTACATTGAGGACAAAAACATTAATTAAAAATGTTCTCAAGAAGCGCAAAACAATTAAACGAGATCACCTCCAAAATAAAATATAATATGAAATCAATACAAATAAATAAATATTTACCAAATCACTTTTAGTTTTAGTGAATTAATAATTCGACTTTAATTTTTCCGGACTATTTTACAGGAATAGAGATAGTTTTAATTTTATTTCTAAATTGATTTAATGAGTTTATTTCAATGGGCCTTTTATCGAGTTGGTTCCAAATTTTAGTTACCCGCCCTGCAAAAGGTATAAATTTTTTGCCAAGTTTATATTTTGAATTAAGTCTATAAAAGGGAATGTTAAAGCGTTCAACAGAAGGTTTGAATATTTCAAAGGGATTCAGATCTGTTCGGCCATAAATTATTTTATGAGCCATGAACAGATCAAACAGTTTTCGCCTGCTTTCAAGTGTTGGTAGTTGAAGGTGTTCTAATCTTTGTTGGTATGGAGTTTTGTTTCAGTTTACGTGTTTTGCACACTAAAAAAGCTTAATAAAAAATTTTAAGTGCCTTCATGCCTTTTTTGCAATTTTTTGGTGAAAATTATAGTGCCTTTTTCCCGATTTTTGGTGCCTTTTTTTCGTTCTCTTCTTATTATTTATTCATTTTTACGCTGTTTAAATGAAGGGTTTAACGTATTTAGTTTTCTTTTTGGGTTTAGGCCCGAATACCCGACTTAAATGGGCCAGAAAAAGTCAAGACTCTTCTAATTCTATTTAAACATATAAAATGATCGTCTTCTTTAACAGTCTGAGCCTTGAAATGTTACCAATAAATAGATAGGTATGACATTGAAATCTAAAGAATTGTAATGAGTTAAAATAAGCATGGTTAATTGAATGGATAATTTGTTTAAAAAACTTTCGGTTTCCGAACTTGATTAAAATTTACTATGCTTTTAAATTAAACGATTACATTTTTTATACATTTAATTATTTTTTAACTCTTTAATATGGTGCCCAGACTTCCCCCCCCCCCCCTCTCAAGACTAAAATTTCCCAAGAAACGGGGACCAGAATTCTTTAGCAGTAGAAAATTGTGAATTTAAAAGAAAATTGATGAGAAAAAAAGAAAATTTAATTAATTCAAAACACATTTACAAATACATAGCATTAAAAAGCTTAATTTTTTAAATTCCCATAATGATTTCAGCATACTGGACCTAATTCCTTTAAGATTTTAAAAGTTTTTATATGTTTATAATTTGATCTAATTCAATAAAAGTCCGTTCCCCGAATGGTTAAGAAAAATTAGGTATTTGTTATATTATACAAATATTTTATTTTATTGTCATTTATTACTTTTTTCTTATTTCCAAATCACCATTTCAATTCATGACAAATCTGAAAAATCAGTACATGTTAATCTCTTTAAATTGGCTTTCTCCAATTCAGGAGGAATCTGAGAAATCAGAACATTTCTGCCCCATAAAAGGCGTGCCTTGGCAAGTTGTAAAATGACATTGAATTATAAAGAAATACGTAAAATACTATAATAAATCACTAAATTTAAGTCAAATGACTTTTTTTTTGCTGATTTTAAATGGCATTAAAATGACTTAAAAAGTGTTCTAAACTTTGTTTGAAGCTTCTAACATGCATTTTTTTTTGACTTTTTTTACACTTTTTGCGTTTTTGTTACTTTTTTCGTGACTTTTTTGACTTTTTGAGGCTAATTTGAAATTCATCAAAGAAAATGCCGAAAAATACAAAGAAAATTCAAAAAAATAAAATTTCGATCGGTGAAAAGGCAATATGAAACCTGGATGAAACTTTTTGTAATTGTTGGAAGAATCACTTTTTTATGCCTATTTTATATACCCATATATAAAATTAAGTGCTTCGATCTCTATTTATCTATAAATTGTAAAAAATGGGTTTTTAACTTTCGCCTAAGACTTTTTTTTGGATTTTTTTGTGACTTTTTTGCATTTTCGTGACTTTTTATGCGATTTTTCATGACTTTTTAAGTCGACTTTTTTGAGAGCAAACTACGATCTGCAGATAGGAATTTTCATTTCATTTCGTTTTCCTTTCGTCCTTTTTTCCACTTTTCGCAAAACTTCGAAAATTAAGAAACCGTGACCAATAGCAAAAAATTCAATAGATTACCCTTCAATATTTCACCTAATTTATAAGTTTAAGCAAATCAGAATTGTTGAAAAAATCAAAGATATAATTCAAATGAAAAAAAAAGTTTTCTTTTTATGAAAAATACCAAAATCTGGAAAAATACCTCAAAGTTCGATTCATTTTTTTCAGATTATCAACATTCCAATTCAGATTTAGCGCTTAAATTCATTTTTTACCTTTTTCAAATTTTATTAATATTTTTTTGAAAATTTGACCCAAAAATCACCAAAATTAGCACTTTGGGCGAAAAACGGCTACAAATTCCTGCGTTTTCGAAGCTAAAAACCGAAATTTCGCCCAGCCCTGTTCCCAAGTGATTACGGATTAATAATTTTTATACAATTATTTTCATTTTATTGTCATTTATTACTTTTATTGATCAATTCAATTTATAATTTTTGCATATTCAACGCATGTCATTTTTCTTATAAAATTGGAAGCATTTCTTTATTAATTCATGCCCATTCACATTCACATTAATGCGTTGGCTTAATGCCCTTAAATAATGTTGGGTTTGAGAAGAAGCAAAAAGGCAAAAATTTGATTAATTTTTTATTTTTTATTATTAATATTATTGCTTGAATTATTAAAATAAAGCCAGGGCTCGCAGATGAAATTTTCAAAAGTCTCATTTGGCAAGCAAAAAAGCCTCATTTTGGGTCAAAAAGCCTCATTTTCACAAAATTTATTCGAATTGGACTATTGAATGAGGATGAAATGTCTGAGGATCACCCAATCTGATCACCAGAAATCATTTTGGAAAATGCCTAAATTTGAAAGGGGATGTCAATATAAGTGACCTCTAATCCGATCATTCCTATTTTGTTACCTTTTCAAATCATAACACTGTTGATCAGCCAGTCTAATTGCGGTGTATCTCGCTTTCAGATCACCTCATTCCGCTTTAAGCAAAGTAAATTAACCCCCTCTCCATTCTTTCTTATTGCCACCAAATTTATGCCAAAATGAATTATTTTGGCTTATTTCCCGCTGGCATTTTTGCTGTTCAAACAATGCTGATGCTGAGCATTCTGTTGTCATTCACTAATGGCATGGAAATTAAAGTGATTAGTGATATGCATCGTCATGCAAAATTATTGACCATAGAGGTGCAAAAAACGGACACTGTGGCAACACTGAAGGCAAATATTACGGAAAAATTGAAGGAAATTTTCAAAAATAAGGACGGCATTCCTCAGGAAGAATTATCTCTGCGTTACTCGGAAGAATTGAAGGAAATTCTCAAAAATCAGACCGATCCCAAAAAGCAGACCGACCACAAACAGCAAAAAACCCCCAAAAAGCAGACCGACATTTCTTCGCCCGAAGAACAATCTCTGGCTTACTACAAAAAAGGAAAGGGTGTTGAGCTTAAGGACAGCCAAACATTGGAAGAATGTGGCATTGTAAATACTGTTGAAATGGTTTATTTGGAATTGATTGAATTTAAAATTTTAATTGAACATGAAGGAACAGGGCACAGCTTTAGCGTGCTTGCCGATGACTTTGTGAAATCTTTGAAAGAGAAGATCATGCAAAAGCTTGGCATTCCACCGGAAGACCAAATTCTTACACGCCCAGATGGTCATGTGCTTACGGCGGAGTTAAGCAAAATGTACTATTATGACATTGTCATTGGCACTTGCTTGTCCTTGACGGAAACTCCTGAATTTAGCATTTTCATTGAACATAAAGGAACAACACACCGTTTTCGTGTCAATGCCGATGAGTCTGTGAAATCTTTGAAAGAGAAGATCGAGATAAGGAGCAAAATTCCACCGGAAGACCAAATTCTTACACGCCCAGATGGTCATGTTCTTTGGGAGGAGTCTAGAAAAATGAAAGACCATAACATTGTCAGAGGCACTTGCTTGACGTTGAATGAAATTAAAGTGCATTACGATGGCAATTCGTTTAACATTGAGGTAGCAAAAGCCACGGAAACAGTCAAAGATTTGAAGAAGAAGGCCATCAAGAAGATTAATGAGAGTATCCCAAAGGAAGAAAATACTCAAATCAAAAAACTATCATTGAAAGACCAGCAGGGCAAAATACTGGAGGACAAGAAAACAATTGCCGATTACAAAATTCAAGGACAATTAACTGTGACAGATGTTATATTTAAGAAGAACATAAGTGAGAAAATTGAGAACATTGGCAAGAAATTTGTAAATGTTATCTCTCATCTCAATGCAAAACAGTAGAGAATGCAGCAGCCCAAAGATTGTGATGATGATGGACATTAGGGATGTGCGAGAAGTATTTTTACCGGGAACCGAGAAACGAGACCGAGAAATGACCCCGAGAAACGATACGAGAACCGAGAAATGACCCCGGGAAACGATACGAGAACCGAGAAATGACCCCGGGAAACGATACGAGAACCGAGACCCAAAAAACCCGACAAATTTCTCGACTCGGGAATCGAGAACCGAGAAATTTAAATGAAATTAATTCAAATAAATTTTTTTTTAAATCAAAAACACATTAAAAATGGGGTAGGTCAAACGGAATTTTTGCGTAGGAGTCAGGGCTGGCCGTGATTGAATTTCCAATCACGGATATCCGTGAGCCGAGATCACGGGGCTTCCAAAAAAATCCGTGACCCGTGAACCGTGATCACGGCACCCCAAAAACCCCGTGATTTCCGTGATCCGTGAGCCGTGATCCGTGATTATAAAAATTCTTCAAAATTATTATTTTTTAAATTTATTAGCAAAAACGAAAATTTATTCGCTTGAAAATCCTGTCAATATCAAATTATGATGGAGAAACAGAAGTTTTGCGAGATTTTCGGGTGCCAAACTTTTTCGGAGATCATTAGAGGTAAGGCCCGCGGTCGAGAAAAGTCGTTCACTTTCTGAACTCGTAGCGGGTGGAGAAAGAAATTTGGGCACAATTCTTCCGATCATCGGCCATTTATGTGAATTGATTTCCCAGTAAGCATAAAGATCGGATTTTGCCTTAATTTTCGCATCTCTCCAATATTCGTTCACTTCAACTTCAGCCTTTTGTTTTATTTCTAACGCTGATGGGCTGGGCGATGGTGCCTGTGAAATGAACAATAATGCGATTGTTTAAAAAGAAAGCTTTACTGTATTAATTAATTGGTCGAATTCAGCATCTTTTTCAAATTGAGAAAAAATGTCGGTTGAACTTGACCCGCTTGCATTATTTTCAACTAACAACTCATCGGTATACTAAAAATTAAAATATAAACTCAAAATAAATATTTCATTACGTAATTTTCATTGTGATAACTCTCGATTTCACTGATTAGCCAATTTTTGTAGCCATCTACGTGATTGCAATCCAAATAAACAGCCTTAAACCGTGGATCAAGAAGGGTCGAAATCACCAAATATTTTTGGTTCTCGAATTGGTTTAGTCTCTTTTCAATGGCCAATGCAATTGTATTTTTGATATTTGAAAATCGATTCTCCCCCTCTTTACGTAATGCAAACGTAATAGCCTAAATGCTATTTAGATTAAGATATATTGTTAAATAATTAACTTTAAAGAGTGGAATGATAATGGAACTTGAAGCGTTTCGGTTCTGTAAAAGCAGAGTAAATGATTTTTTGTAATTAATTTTAAAAAATAATATAATTACCTCTGTGTTTTTTAGCAAAACCGTTTGTGGTATTTCTTCATTGGATTGGAATTCAGCTAATTTTCTGTCAAAACCCTTGACTTTCGTACTTTTCGAACAAATTTTTTGACATTTTCAATAAGTTCCTTCAATCTTTCTTCCTCATCAATTTTTTTAAGTCACACCTAAAAAAGAAATTGAAATTTTTTAAATTTTAATTACCAATTGAAGTACATGGGCAGCGCAATCGATTGATTCAAATCCCAAATCTTTTGAAACTTTTTTCATTGTATTTTCAGTGTCGCGTGTTATTGCTGAGATTTTGTCCTCCGAAATTTTAAATTCGTTCAAGCTTTCACGAATAAAAGCAGAAATTGCATCTGCTGTATGTCGCCCTTAATTTTGTTTTTTTTTGATTTGTTAGTTATTTTTAAATTACCCTTTATTGGTTTTGTACTAAGAACATAAAATGTTGGTCGAATTTTTTTGTCCAAAAAATGTCCGGTAACAGAGATTAAAGAGTGACGGTTATCCTTTGAGGTCCATCCATCGCTGGTTAGCCCTATTTTGTAAATAGAATCCAATTCCGCGATAACAAACTTCTTAAATAAAAAATTTTTCAAAGTAAAAAAGCAAATTGAGTACTTTTATTGCGTCAAAACTACCCGGCAGTTCATGTAATGCAAAGTGTTTTCTGTGTGGAATTGTGTATTTTGGCTGCAACTTTTCAATAAAACGACGAAATCCCTCTCCGTCCACAAAATTAAATGGCAGTAATTGTGTGGCCAGCATTTCCATCAAAGCTCGATTAGCGCTTATTGTATAGGCTCCTTCCTTGCTCCATTGACCTCAAAATTTAGAATTTACAAAAAAAAAAGAAAAAAGTTTTTGCTACTTTTGGCATTTAATGATAACAAAATGGGCGATTTAACAATAGATTCTTCTTCTGCTTCAACTGATTGTTCTATTGACGTCAAACAAAAAGCATTTGCAAAGGCTCTCTTCAATGGATTTGCCAGTTGTAGGGGTTTTTTCTCTGATTTTTTCTTTTCTTCATTAATAAAATCTTCACGCTGTTTATATAAATTTGGATGATGCTTTTTGAGGTGAAATGATAAAACGCTAGTGCTCAGAGAAGTTGACAGTGTTTTAATATATGAGCACCCTTCTTCTTTGCATTTGGCTGTTGAATTTGGCTGCCGCTCAAAATAATACCACCAGTTTCCAGGATTTCGTTTCAACAAAAATTCCCTATATAAAATGCCAATCACGGATCAAAATCACGGAAAAATTGAAAAAATCCGTGAGCCGTGATCCGTGATCACGGCACCCCAAAAACCCCGTGATTCCCGTGAGCCGTGATCCGTGATCACGGCCAGCCCTGGTAGGAGTCTCAACATTAAAGCAGGGCTCGGATCGAAAATTTTTCAAAATAAGAACATAAAGGACAAAAAAAGATTTTAGGGTCAAAAATTTTTGATGCTTTTTAGCTAATTTTAAAGAAAATAAAGTATTTTTAGCGTCCGGCGGTGCCGATAGGCGCCGCCGGGGAAAATTTTTTGTAATTTTTAATGCGACTTGATAACAGATTTTCACAAAAAAGGCCAATTTTTGCATGGCAAATTTTAGGTCAACTTTTGAAATCTTAGGGGAATGTGGCACGGCGGCGCAGATAGGCGCCGACGGGAAATTTTTTTGGGATTTTCATGAATTTAGTAAAAAAATATTCAAAATTTAATATTTTTTCCTCTTTTCCCCCTTCGCTGGTGACCTCCTCCCCCCGAAATAGTCATCCTTAACAGTGTAAAAATTTCTCGGTTTCAAAGACTAAAAACCTGAGACCGGGAAGCGAAAAACCCGAGAAATTTCCGAGTCGGGAACCGAGACTCTCACACATCCCTAATGGACATGAACATCATCATCTTTCCCGTTTGCTAAACGATCATTGACCATTAGTTTTTTCTCTCCATTTTTGGCTTTCTGTCTTTTTCTTTGGTTGGTTCTCTGTCCTTTCTCCATCACTGTCAAAATTAGCTTTAATTTTTCCATTTCTTTTTGGCTTTTAATTTTATGCATTTTCTGTTGTTGTTGCAATTTGCATAAAACTTTTTGGGTTAATGCCAAATTTCATCGGTATTTCCGGATTTTTAGTTGGTTATCTATCAGAGCGATTTTTATGAAATTAAAAAGTATATATAATTAAGTAAAACTTAATATTAATTTTTATTCTAACAGATGCCTAAAGCTGGTAAATTAAATTCTGCTTTAATTTGACCTTTTTTTGACTTTTTTTTCTACTTTTGGATTTTTATGACTTTTTTGCACTTTTTTGTACATTTTTCTTAAAAACGGATTTAAAAAATTTTCACAGCTATTTTTCGCCACTATTTCGGCATTTTTTTGCCACTTTTTAGTTAATTATTTTGGGATTTTTGCCACTAAAAATCCTTATTCTACTGATCAGCATCACGCGGGAACTAATTATGCCAAAATAAGGGATTTTCCTCTCCGTTTGTTTGCGGTGCCGCATTTCTGCTGGTTAAGACATTTCTATTTTCAGATCTTCTTTCTTCAAACTGATCAACCTCTTCTGTTTAATAATAATAATTTATAAAAATTCATTGGGATTTCATCGGGCTCCCAACTAGGGATTGACCCGATCGTTTTTCCAAATTCTTAGGGATTGATCGGGACCGAGATTAGTCGGGGTCCCGACTCGAGATCTCTCCGGCCCCAGTTGGCCTGTCCTACTACAAACCTGGCATCAAAAAGCTAAAATTCGGGTATTTAAATTTAAAAAATATATTTTATTTTATTTTTATTGCCATTTATTACTTTTATTGATCAATTCAATTTACAATTATAACATATTCATAATCCATGCCAATTTTCTTATGATATTGGGCATATTTCTTTATAGTCCAAGCACTTTTAAAGGCACAAATTAATGCGCTGGCTTAATAATCTGCGAGGGTTGGACCTGTACATTTTTTCCATACATTTGCTCCTCGGGCATTTGTGCCCCATACATTTGTGTCTATGTACAAAACTTGCACAATCTTGAATTTAAACTGCCTTTCGGATATTGCAACGTAATACAAGGTGGAGGCAGAATAATGCCCCATAATAGGCGTCCCTCGACAATGGTGAAGCAACAATCCCCACATTCATTCATTCATTTACCCATTCATTACAAATTAACCCTCCCATTCTTTCTTATTGCCGCCAAATTTGTGCCAAAATGAATTGTTTTGGCTTATTCCCCGCTGACATTTTTGCTGGTCAAACAATTCTGATGCTGATCATTCTGTTGTCCTTCACTGATGGTATGAAAATTCAAGTGCATAGTCTTATTCCGTTTGTCCATGAGTTGTCGTTGATGTGCAGATAAAGGACACTAAAAACATGAAGACAAAAATTATGGAAAAATTGAAGGTAATTATGAAAAATCAGACCGGCATTCCGCCCGATGGACAATCACTGTATTATATCAAAGAAAAACCTGATCTTATTATACTTGAGGACAGTCAAACATTGGAAGAATGTGGCATTAAAAATGTTGATGAAACCGTTCATTTGCAATTGATGCAATTTGACATTTTCATTGAACATCAAGGAATTAAGCGCTACTTTGGTGTGCGTGCCGATGAGTCTGTGAAATATTTGAAGAGAAGATCATGAAAGAGCTTCATATCCCACCCGAAGAACAAATTCTTATATGCCCTGATGGTCATGTGCTTTGGGAGGATTTAGACAGAATGTACTATTATGACATTGTCACTGGCACTTGCTTGTCCTTGAAGGAAAAGCTTGAAATTAAAGTGGAGCACAAACAAAATTAAAACAAATGGGCTAACTTTAGAATACCAACCGGGCACAACACTTGAGGACAATGAAACAATTGATCATTACAAAATTCAAGGGCCATTAACTGTGAACAAAATTGAAGAGAGAAGACGTGATAGACTTGCAAAACGTTACGTATCCGCAGCTGAAGAACAGCATAGATGGTGATGATGGACATGAACATCATCATTTTCCCTGTTGCTAAACGATCCTTCATTAGGTGTTTTTATTTCGATCATTTTTTGCCTTTCTGTCATTTCTTTCATTGGTTCACTGTTCTTTCCCTTTCACGTTCAATTTAGCCTTAGTTTTTCCTTATTTCCAATTGGTGGTTTTCATTTTATGCATTTTTCTATTGTTATTGCAATTTGCATAAAACTTTTTGGGTTACATTTTTTCATATTCAAAATTTACTTTCTTTTTCGTACCCTAAAATTTTATTGAGTTTCGGTGCAGCAGAGATTATCTCCGCTTTCCAATAAAAGTTTTGTTAAAAGCATCATCAACAGGCTAACAAAAATTATATAATTTTTGCCTAAAAATTACCAATTTCGTACTTTGAAGGACAAGGTAATTTTGGCACCACAAATTTTAGGCAATCAAATTAAACATTCTTTATTATATTGGTTTGACAGGCTATTTGCAAAAATTCAAATTATATTGGGTTCCAAAAAAAGAAATTGTGAGCGGCGCCGAAATGGTCGGAAAAAGTTAAACATTTTGGCCATAATTCTTTGCAGTAATGGCAATAGGAGCCGCTAGGAAATTATAATTTTTATGGAATTGGTAAAAATTCCAAGAAATGATTATTTTATGAGGCTTTTTAGTTGAACTGTTGGAAATCATTAAAAAGTAGTGTTCAGTCGATGCCGCTAAGCGCCGCGGCAAAAATTATGAATTTTTAATGACGTTTATTAACAGATTTGACCAGTAATGACAATTTCTTCGGGAACCGGAGTCTTACAGAGTACCACCATATCATCATACCGTATACAGTTTTTTACAAAAAAGAAAACGCAAAAATATACAGCATCAACAAAGTTTGATAAATCGGAACAAAAAAATCAGGGAACTGTAAAAAACGGTGACCGTAAAAGTGAATAAAATTCAAATTTGTAAAGTCTTGTTGCGTCGGAGGTTGCCTTTTCTGTGCATTTTTTGAGCATTGCTTCCAATTCGGTGTCAAATTCGTGTCGGAGAAAACCTATAAAAAATTTATTTTAGAATTTTTGGACAAAAACGTAAAATTTTTGGTTATTTTTAAAAATTTGCCCATTTTTTGAACATCGAAAATCAAGCTCTGTTTTGTATCACTTGACTATATGATTTTTGAAAAAGAGGTGAAATTTTCACCAAATTCTAATTAAAGTTTTTCAAAATGATTAAATTTTCCGTGAAAAAAGGGATGGAATGCCAAATTTAACCGGTATTTCGGGTTTTGTCACCCTCACTGAATTTTTTTAAATAATTTTTTCTAGGCTAATTTATGATTCTGATCACGAATCTTACGTTTATTATTTTGATGCTACGAAAAAGCACTATAACAAAACCAAGGTCAGCTTCTTGATCAGCGCCAAAAATTAGCCCTAGAGAAATATTCAAAATTTTTTTCAAGGGGGTGACAAAACCAGGAAATACCATTTCACCTTCAAGCCTCGCAGCGCTTGGTCGGTATTGTTCGGCTGGGTCATTCGCATTTATCGCCATTTGCACAACATTTTCATGGAATGTCATTCTCGAAAGTTCTAAATTCGTAAAATAATGAAAAAAAATAGTGAAAAATTATTAATTAAATTTTTTGATTCTTTTTTAAATGTTTATTTTAAAAATTGGTAAAAAAAATATAAATTATTATTTTTTAATTTTTTTTAATCTTTATTTAAAAATTTAGTGAAAATAAATATTATTTTTTGGATTTTTTAAAAATCTTTCCATCTAAAGAAAAATCGATAAATTTATTGAGTTTTATACTTTCTGAAAGAGGTATTAGCTTTGGAAAACTCATTTTGGAAAATGAATTATTTTTATAAATCGCATTAAATCTTTTACTTTTCCAAATCCTTTAAGTAATTTTCAAAAAAATAAAAATAAACTAAAATTTAGGCTCGGAATGTCCAAATGTCCCCCTAATTTTTGTTTTGTTTTTATATTACCCAAATTTGCTCCTCCATAATTCAATACATTTTCATTTAGTATTTTCAGCGTGTGTAGCCAGGGCATCACACTTTCTACCACCCGCTCGATTTTCTGGGCAAAATAAAATGCCGAAGCGACATTTAAAATGCCAATGATACTGGCCAAGCTTCGGCGGAATGAACTGAAATTTAAGATAAAATTTGGCCAAAGTTTCCCTTATTTTTGGGGCCCTGCTGTACAAGCAAAGCAATTTTTCATTTACTCGATTTTTTTCGATCAAATTTTTCAAAAATTCTCAACATGTAAATGTTTGTTGCCAAAAAATTCAAAATTTTTGAAATTTTCTGAAAAAAACTAGTAGGTAAATATTTTCAACTTTTAAATTCTATTCTTTCTAGTTATGTTCCGGTAATTAACATTTTTACTAACCCTCCCTGAAAGTGAATTTATGAAAATTTTTAAACAATCAAAAAATCTTGAAGTGTTAATTTTTTGTAATTAATTTATCACTACTAATTAGTGGGGCCTGCAATTTCCATTAATTAATGGTTAATTAGTTAATAATTACAATCGAGGTCCGCGCATTTGGAACATCGGCATCACTGCCGGCTTTGCGTAGCGCACTCGGAACAAATATTCATACATAATGTCCACGTATTGGCGCAATTTGGTGCATTCAATGCCGATTTTGGCGACGCGCTTTTTGGCATTGGCACAATGCCAACGCTTGCGCATCAAATACAGTAGACTTAGCATGGTTTCAAACTCAGCAATATGCTTTCCTACTGTGTAACGAAGTGACGATGCCCCTTTTGGCAAAATCCAATTCACATGGGTCAATATTTTGTTTAAATCCCTACGGCCTTTCACGAAATGAAGCAGTGCTTCGTCCTCAATCTGTGTAGCAAAAGAGTCCGTTTCGTAAAAAAATTTTAAGGAAGTTTAGCTGTTAAGCGCAGACTGAGAATTTTTGAAATTTTGAATTTTTGCTATATTTGATGGCCATAAAAATGATTCTAAAAAAAAATTTTCATTTTATTTATTGAATTTCATAATTTTTATGATAAAAAATTCTACGACTTATTATTACACGATTTTTTTTAAGATTTTATCCTAAAGTAGCGAATTTCGCGGCTTTTGAGGCAATTTTTAAATTTAAAAAAATAATGAAAATTCAATAGCGCTTCATTTTGAAAATTTGGCTTAATCGTTCAACCAAAAATTCCTAAATTCTCGAAAAACTGCGAGCACTTAACAAAAACTGACCGCATCGGACAATCCGTACAATGGCCCATTTAAAATAGCGTCACAAATTTGCTCGGCGGTAACAGTTTCCGCCACCGAAAATGCCAAAGCCGGTGCCATCATTATCATTCTCACGCCGGCCAATTTGGCATTTCCATTTTTGGCATTTTCATTTTTGGCATTTTCGCTTTGTTTTGCCAATTTGTCGACCTTTTCCAATACTTTTGCTTCTACCATTTTGAAAATTTTGTACATTTTTTCCTCAAATTCTGCTCTTGCTGTGCCATCATCTCCATTAATTCGTGCCCTTTTCCGCGCTCTTTCCGTCGTCGGATTTTCGTCCGACAAATTTTCTAAATTTTCTTCCCTATAAAAAACCAATTCAGTCTCATTTTCCAGAGAAAATTCCATTTCCTCAAATTTTTGGTGCTGGTATTCTTTGTTCATTTTTCCCATTTCGTAGAAATAAAATTTGTAAAGCATTATAAGCCGTTCAATCGCCTCATCAAAGCTAATTATATGTTTAGAGAAAGTTTCCTTGAACAATGGTGTTTTTGCATAATGTCCGGCATGAACATTGAACAAATATTCATATAAAATGTGTACATATTTACGGTAGCTTTGGCATTCAGATGCCGGACGATCGGCAGAAGGGCTGCAAAAAAATATCTGGGTTTTAATTAAAATCAGAAAAATCCAGAATTTTAATTATGCTTCAAGCAAAAAAAAATCTTCTCTTTTTTTTTGCTAATTCTAAAAAAAGCTCGGAATTTTATTGAAAATAACGAAAAAGCCGGAAAACCGTTGGACTCTTTCTTAAAAAATACATTTTTTATGGCATTTTGTCTCACAATTTTATTTATTTATTTTTTGCTTAATTATCAAAAAATAAAAGTTTTTTACTTATTTTGATGAATTTGTTGTTGTTGCTGCTCAATTCGCTCATCGTTGCCATCATTGGCACAATACCAATGATGGCGCATAAAATACAAAATGCCAAAATGATTGGCATACATTTGTGCCATTGAATTTTTGATTTGTTTGTTGGTGATTGCCTTTTCCGAGCAAAATTGGTCAAAATTGGCTGGCGCCTTCAAAAAAGCTTCTAGTCCGTCCAAATCAATCTGTTTATATTTTACAGGTTCTATATCAATTTGTAATAAATTTTAAAAAAATTAATTAAGCATTAAAAAAAATGTATTTACATATTTTTGTACATATTTTGGGTTTTTATACATATTTCTTACATATTTCGGGATTTTTTTTTACATATTTATGTACATATTTTGACCAATTTTTGTACATATTTTTGACATCCCTATTAATTACCCATAATGGTAGTGGAATGGTGGGCGAAGCAAAAAATGCACAATAAATAAATAAAATGAAAAAGTCGAAACTCAAATACTTCAACATCATTTTCGATGAATTCGGTATAAGAGCAGAAAATGTGGACTTTAAATTATCTAAATTTGCAAAAAATAAATAAATTAAATTGTTTATAAAAAATAATTCAATTTACGAAAAATTTGGAAAAAGGAAATGTTTTAAAAATGAACAGGTCCAACCCCTGCTGCTGATTAAGCCAGCGCATTAAATATGAATTATAAAGAAATACATACGTCAACTTTTTTGAAAATTTTTTCTATTTTTTTGAAAAAAATTTTTTTTTGTTTATTTACACATAATGATGAATATTAAGCATTAAGCACAATTATGGTGAATAGAAAGTATATTCACGATTTTTTATCTCAAAAAAATTTTCAAACAAAAAGGTCCTCCTCCCCCCTTTTGTTTTTGATAAAATTCAAATTCTGAGACTTTATAACTAGCGCCAAATTTTATTAATAGGCCCAAATAATTGTCATATTCATGATCAGCGACCTCTAAAACCCCCGGGTACTTGGTTTCAAGACTTTTTAAACAAAAAAAATTTACCAAAAAAAAAGTGAAAAAAATTTTCAAAAAGGTCCTCTTTTTAACTAGCGCCTGAAATTCTTTCAAAGGCAAAACGAAACCGCTGCATCTGTTTATTTTAAAAAATATTTTTTCAGCGGGGTCATTAAGAAATCTCTTGAGTTGTGCCGAGTTCATAAATTTTTACGGCATGGCAGCGACGGGATATTTCAAAGAAGAAGTTAGCTGGACTTTCCACCAAAGGCTTAACATTTTGCCCAATTTAATTTTGCGTCTTTTTGTCGTTTTCTGCACTTTATTAATTTCGTTTTCATGTTTTTGGTTTTCGTTAGCCAGAAAAATTTTCATTCGTTTTTTTTTCATTTTTGAAAAATTTTCGTTGTTCGCACACCCTGCCGTGCCGATGCTGAGATTTATTAATAAAATTTGTATTTTCTGAAAATTTTTCAAGTCAGGGTTTATTTTCCCGATTTTATTGAATTTTTAATGGAATTTTTCGGAAAAAACGCCAAAAAAGGCACCAAAACGGCAAAATGCCAAAAAAGGCATTTAAGGCACGAAAACCCCAAAAAAGACATAATAAAAGTCTAATTTTTCTTAATTTTCAAGCGCACCTTGGGTTATTTAAGAAAGAAATCGCAGCGTAATTTTGTTTTGTTTTTTTATATGCACATAATCGCAAAATATGCGCATAAAATTAAGCACCATAAATTCATTCACATATAAATAGTGAAAATATGCAAATAACTTTTTCCAAATGAGGGCAAAATTTTGGCATAAATATACATATGGAAATATGTAATAGAAGCTTCATATCAAGCTAACATGGTTTTAGTGTGTTTTTTGATAAATATACTGTTTGGGAGTTTGGCTGGGCTGATAACGGCACACTCTATTGGCAACGTCAATGTTAAATGATCGAAAACATAATTTTGATAATGGAACGTGAATTTGTAGCAAATTTTTAATTGCTCAAATATTATTTTGGAAAACCAGCCCAAATGGAAGACACAGAATTATTTTCCGGTTAAAAAACCCATTAATGAAAATGATACAATTTTATACATTGTTGCGTATGTTTTAGAATTTTATTACATGTTGTTTTAACTAAATTAGAGGAGAAGTGAGGGCAAAAAAAAGAAAGAAAGAAAGAGAAAAAAATAACTAAAAACGGAAAAAAATTTTTTATTCAAAAAATAAATGTAAATTGTATTTTTTATTTTTTACTTTTAATTAATTTTTACGTCTGTACATGCACAAGGAGAATTAATAAGGAAAAAGCAATGCCCCAACTCCAATTGAGTGCAAGCCTACAGATAGGCCAATTATGAGCTAAAATGTACTCAGTAATTTTGAAAATCTTACCTTCCCCCCAAATTATTAACCGCCAGTCTCCTTCCTTCGTCTATTTATTGCCCTGTTTCGTGCTTTTGTAGCCTCTCCGCCACCTTGTCGGCATGTTTTGCAGCCAATAAAACGAAAAAAGTAATGCTAACGAAAAACAAAAGTAAAGAATGAATTTACAAATTCGATATTTTTCCAAAATGGGATGGCGAACGAAATGATCGACTTTTTAAATAATATTTTTTTATTTGAGTAAAATTTAAAAGATACACAAGGACAGTTTTATGCAAAAATGTGAACCGCCCACTTCGGTGCCGGCCTTTTCGGCGCCGTTGCTAACAACTTTTTTCCTGATCAACCAAATTAAAAATTTTTGTTATCATTCGATAGCTCTTCAGATTCTCTATTAGCCTGTAAAATTTCAAAAAATTTCGTCAGTTTACAAAAAAGTTATGGCCAAAAAACCTCAAAAATTAACTTTTTCTTGGCTTTTTCGGCGCCGCGTGGCATAACTTTTTTATTTTTGAATCATTCATTTCTATTTTTACATGTAAATATAGAGCACACATAGAGCTTTCAAATGATGCCAGATTGGCTAAAGCTAACTGACAAATAAAAAAGTTATAGCATTTCAAAATTTGCGGCGCCGAAATGGTCCGCGCCGAAGTGACCCCGACCCGCAAAAATTACAGAAGAAGAAAATAAAATGGAAAAGGAAAAACTTAAATTGATAATGATTAGGGGGGTTATAAATTGTATGCATTTACAAATTTTTCTGCGCATGTGTTTTGAAGAAAGCGGCTCAAAAATAATATTTCAGCCATTTTTTGGAAATTTTACAAGAAAAATGCAATAAAAAGTGAAAAATATACTAACCCTAAGGATCGACGTTCTTGAAATTAAAAAAAATGCACTCGCCGAAAAGTTTTAGTTTTCGTCATTTTTGGCTTCTTAAAATTTCCCGAAGGAGTAATACATACAACGGACGAAAAATAAACTTTGGCATAAAATAGTATAAAAAAGTTATTGTTATTAAATTCCACAAAATCTTACGTCTGAATTTTTCTGGACATAACTTTTTTTAAACCCAGTGAAATTTTTTAAAATTTTGAAGAATAATAGGTTATATAGAGTACTTGAAAATCTTAAAAATTTTAATCCAAGTGCTTCTGAAATTTTTTTTATAAATCATTGAACAGGCTATGCTTTTTGCGATGGTCATGCGAATATAATTATAAACATTTATAATTTTCAAATCATTAAAATGCAATTAAGCCAAATTTAATTAATATCATTCGATAGCCCCAAGAATTCTCAATTTATTTTTAAAATTTCAAAAAATTTTACTGGATTTCAAAAAAGCTATGGCCAGAAAAATTCAGACTTAAGATTTTGTGGAATTTAATAACCATAAATTTTTATCTATTTAAAAAATTGAAAATTAATATTCTGATAGATAACTTATAGAGCTATTGAATGATACCATGAAATATTAATTTGGTTGAAATTGGGCTAAGATACGAATTTATATGTCTTACATTTTTTATTTTCCTATAACTTGGCAGTTTTTAGGAAACGACCTAGTGTATTTTTTAAGAAATATTGAAACATAACACAAACATTTTTGGACGTTTTGAGGATTTAAAACTTATATTTTGGAAGTTTTTAATCCAACTTTTGGTCCATATTTGGCCATTTTTGAGCTTTTTCGTCCATATTTCGGTCTTTTAAGCCAATATTTTTTGTCCGTTTTAGGTTTTTTGTTCGCCATATAATTTATAACCCGAACAGTGATCGTTTAACAGATGGAAAATAAAAATTAAACCAATGAAAAAATATATAAAGCTAAAAACTAATGCAAAAACTAACTAATAAGCATTTATCAACGGGACAAAGATGATGTTCATCACCATCTTTGGGCTGTTACTTTCACTGCTTTTTTTGAAGTGACGCGTTGCAAAAAGGAAGTTCCTCCACTTTTCTTGGCAAAATTCTTCTTGCGCTGGAGGGGCTGTTGCTGCTCCTCTTCTGTCTCGATGAAAATGGGTTTTCCTTGTCCAATGCATTCCATATAAAATTCTTCCACTTTTTGTCCGTCCTCAAGCATTTTCCCGTTACATAACAATTTTAAATTTTCGGGATGAAGCCCAGGAATCATCTGCTTGATCTTCGTCTTCAAAGATGAGACTCTTTCCGTGGCATTCACCTCAACGGCATAATCTGTGCCATTGTACTTCATCACAATGTCAAACTTTCGCTTCAAGGACAATGACAAATTGCTTAGTGATTTAATGCCATAAGATGATAATTGTTCATTGTCATCAAGCAACTGGTCATGTAAATGACGACGGAATTTAAGTATTTGGTGTTCGGGCAAAATGCCAATCCAATTTTTGATCATTTCCTTCAAAGATTTAACAGTTTCCCTGTTATTGACGGAAAAGTTGTATTTTTTGAGATTGTTTGCATACTTCACGAAGATAGTAAATGATTGATGATCATCAGCAATGGATGAGTGAGACATCATAAGCAGAAGCATTGTTAGCCCAGCAGAAATGCCAACGGAGGAGAGAGAAAAGCCAAAAGGAATATTCATTCCGGGCTAAATTTAATGACAATTAAAAGAATTGGAAAGGGTAATTAGGAATGAATGAATGTGGGGGCTGTTGCTTCAGCTCAACGGGTCCCTTTTATGGGGCAGTAATATCTTTAATTTTTAAAGATTCATCCTGAATTGGAGAAAGATCATCCAAACGATTAAACATGTCCTGGGTTTTTAGATTCGACCTGAATTGGGTAAAAGTTACTTTTTGGAATTTCATTTAGAAACCCAGAAAATTTTTTAACTTACAAAATTTGTATGACACTTTTTCAAAAGTAAGCCTAAAAAAATTCGAAAAAAATTTAACTGACTTTCATGTGAGGAATTTGGCGAAAATTTTTCAATCCATCTCCATTTCAGGACAAGTTTCTGGAAACTCTCAGGACCTTCAAATTGCCTTTCTCCAATTCAGGACAAATGTATTTCCATCCTGAATTCAGGAAAAATCTAAAAATCCAGGGCTTTGTTTTATATTGTATTTCGGAATATCAAAATGGTGATGTAGAGAGAAAAATTTCAAAATTTTCATTGGATTCTTTCTCTGTGCATGTACAATGTTTGTTATCATGGGATTATAACACGTGTACATGCACTTTATTGTCATGGGACTGAACACAGCAATTGATGCCCACGTGAACAAATGCACTTTATGTAAAATATTTTTAATCATATATATTTTTAAGAAAATAATAGCTAATATTTCTATAAAAGTGCAAGCACATTAAATAAATATATAAAATTATAATTTTAAAACGAAATGATTGGTTTTAGTCCGAAAACATGGCTGGGGCCGAACCGTGCGGGGCCGAACTGACGTATACCGTTATATGAATTTAGTGAATTGAATAATTATTATTTAGGCGAAAAATTGGGGTGGAAGGCCGGATTTGAACCGCCGCTCGGGGCCACTTACGTGGATCCGTTGTCTTAGCCACTAGACCACATCCACCACTGGAGGGATGACTGTTGTTATGGGGCCATCTTTCCTTCATTTTGGCCCCTGTCTTTTTGCTCCCAAAGCAATTTGAGCTCCCACAGCTATTTTTGATCAGCTATTACAATAATTAAATTTAATTATTTTATCAATCAATGAGTTTTTTTGTGGATCGCCCACGCTGAGTTTTTTTTCGCATCGCCCTAGCACCGTCACATCCCATTTTCAGTTTTTTTTTTTTGAGAAATTGCTTATTTGTTAGAATTAAAAATGTAAACCGATTTATTGGTCAAAAAATTCAAGCGATTTAAACGGTGAAGAAAAATCAGCGAAATATTGAAAATGGATTATAAAAAACACAAAAGAAAAAAAAAATCATTTTTTAGGTGCCGGGTCGTTACTCAAAAAACTATCAAATGGAAAATTTTTGACAGAAAATTACTCATAACTTCGCCCAAAATAAATCAAATTAAATAATTTTGATTATCTTTCTATAGCCCTAAGTGTTTTCTATTATCCTGCAAAATTTCAAAAAAAAAAACTCGTTAAGTTTAAATAAAGTTATGACCTGAGAAATTCAAAAAACCAACTTTTTTTTGAACATTTTTGGTAATAACTTTTTTGAAAATTAACAAAATTTTGAAATTTTGCAAAAAACCACTTAGGACAATCAATGTGACTTCAAGAATTAAAAATTTGATTGCTTTTGAGCAAAATTATACCAAAAAAAATTTTTTATTTTGATGGTTTTTTGAGTAACGTCATAGCAACACTTTTTGTGTGTTAACAAATTAAGCAAAAAATTTTTTAAAAAATCTCTATGCCTTCTCTTCCACAGTAAATTTTTGCAAATAGCGCGCCACAAAATTTTGCAATAATTTAATTTATTTTAAGTATTTCGTGCTTGCCTTAATCCCATTTGTTCATTAGGCTTTAGCCTCATTTTGTGATTTATATTTATCTGGCAGTGATGGGAGGAGCGACCCATGACTTTTCGCGCAAATAAACTTTTTGAGCCTCGTAATTATCCGTCCAGTATTTGAATTCTGTTTTCCAAAAGCTCGGAATTGCGCTTTCCGACTCTCGAATTATTTTCTTTCAAACCGCTCAAATCGATTCTCGATTTCCAAAACTTTCTGAAGCTTGAACTTTCCGCTTTCCAAAATTCTCTCCCCGAGATTTTGATACCCCGGACTATGATTACGTATTCCCGATATTTTTTGAAGTGAATACCGTTTTCATACATCTTCTTGGCATCGGTCCAATCCCTGCCGCGCCGCGCAGCTAAAACAAATACCAAATACACACACAATTTTAAGGGTCGGGGTCATTTTGGCGCAGGCCATTTTGGCGCAGACAAGTTTAAAGATTCATAACTTTTTTTTAGTTCGACCAAATAAAATAATGTTGATATTAATTAATCAATAGGTCTAAATGTTCTTTATTAGCCTGCAAAATTTCAAAAAATTATATTAGGTTTTAAAAAAGATATGGTGCGCTGCGCCAAAATGGCCAGGAAAATGCAATTTTTTGAGGTTTTTTTGGCCATAACTTTTTTGTTTCTCAGCTAAATTTTTTGAAACTTTGCAGGTTAATAGGCACTATCAAGCCACTTAAAATCATACCAAGATTATTTAATTTTGCTGTGAAATCAAAATGATATAGAGTCTTGCACCAAAGTGGCCGGTTCCCCAATTTTAAGCAGCAATATCACCTTCACCATCATCATATTTAATTGTATGTTTAATAATTGCTGACTCATCAGATGACAGTTGACTCCCTCCCGCCGGGCGCTTCCCCGCCCCCGCCCCCCCCCCCCCCGCCCCCGTCCCTCGCCCTTTTTTTTCATTGGCACAGCAATCGGCATAAGCCCAAGCATTAGCATCATCCAGCAGGGCGGCACAGTTGAAGCGCCCAGCAAGTGGAGGCAGCAGCTAATCAAATAAATGCCACATAAATCAGTGGTCCGCCCCCGTTAATTTTAGGGAGGGTGGAGGCGGGAGGGAGCGGGGGTAATTTGGTTTTGGAGGGCCCTGGGGGTGGGGGGGGTGAAATTGGGGACGTGGCTTTTTATTGGAGCTATAATGATGATTATGATGAGGATGATGATGAGATATTTGATGGTGGTTTTGGAGTGGATTTGTTTGGAGAGGATATTGTTGGCTTTATTTGTGTGCGCGTATGTGCCAGCAATGAATGAATCCCCCCCCCCCCCAACGTAACCGCCCCATATTCATGTCAGGGGGCAGCAGAAGCTCATCAACCCCACCATTTCACCAGCTTTCTCTCTCTCCAAAAATTTGAAATATATTAAATGAAATTAATTATTTAAAAAATGTAAAAATTTTGCCAATGTTTTTCAAATTCCCATTCAAAAGTTGCGGCCTTGAAATGTGTTGACTATTTGTATTATGAGCATAAAACAAACAAAAAATATATATTCAAATGTTTGCGGAAAATATTTTGGAAAAGTCTCCGGGTCGTTCTTTAGCTTAGAGCGTTAAATTATTTTTTCAAATTATTAATCTTCCAATTTTGTTTGTTTTTGAAAATTTTTGAATTTTTTATTCAAAAAAAAAATTATTTTTTTCAATTTAATTTATATATTTTCCCTTCTAAAGTGAAAAGTGCCATTTTTGGGCATATATTTTTTGTTGACTGATGAAAATGGTCGCGCAACAAATGTCCACCACTTCGCCTCCGTTCGATGAAAGCAGCCCCAAATATTATTGCTGCTTTAAGAAATTGCACATACGGGTCAGATTTTCAAAAAAAAATTGCGTTATAAATTTTTCAGGTTTTCCAATTTGTGCCTTTTAGACCGCCGCCCGTGTCGTTTCCATTGCGCTGATCGTTGGTATTGTGATCAACCTTCTCTACTCGTTCGGGCGCACTTCAACAGTGATCATTTATTCATGGTAAAGCGCAGAATAAAGAAAACGGAACTGTCGTTTTCTAAACAATACCGTAATACTGTTTCTTGAATTTCAAACAGGATTTTGGCTTCTTTTGCTGTTGGCGTATACGGTAGTCTGACGTATGCAGTGTTCCGCGAGAAGCGCATCTTTACAATGCCATTTCTCGTCTTTCAGGTACGCCATCAAACATGATATTAGGGATGCTGGTCGTTTCGTATTTCCGTGTTTCGGGCGCATTTTTTATTTGTATTTCGTTTTTTGGTGGTCTGAGAGAAAAATTAGTATTTTGAGATTAAAAAAGTGGATTTTTTCTACATAAAAAGGGTCAACGACTTACCCACTGCCGCGCCAGCAAATAGTTGCATTTCTTTTTTTCTCTGTTTCCATATTTCTCACTCTGGGAAAAGAATGAACGATTCTCTTTTTCTCATTCCGCACACACTCTTTCGCCCCCTTCCCCATCTCATACTTCTTTTCCTCTCCGCTCATACACACAATTTCCCCTCTTTGCATCAATATCTCTGCTCCCTCCAATGCATCATATTTTTATCCCATCATTTTTCTTCTCAGTTAATTTTCATTTTAGCCCCAAATTTTGCTGCACACTTATCGCTTCTCGGCCTTTTGGCTAAGATCAAAGTGTAGTTACAGTTCTTTACGGCTTAATCTCCGTAACGACCCCCACCGGGGTAAAAGAGATTAACCAATTTTTGGAAATTGGTCGTTGTCGGGTGCTTGCTCCCGCTCGGCCGAGCGTTGGCCCGTTATTGCACTTAACTACGGGAACGGCGCATCTCCCCTGCGGGGGAGAACAAAATCATTTGACATGATCCGAGCAAAAAAAAAGAGTTCTTCAAATTTTCTTTTTGATTTGAAAACAGGCACTGTCCTTGAGCCCCTCCCCCCAAGGGGCAATCACAGTCACAAATAGATATTAGGGATTTTGATCGTTTCATATTTCGTAGTTTAGCACGAAACTCGAAATCTTTATGCACTCTGGAAAGAATGGGGACGTGGTTTGAGAGAACAAAAATTAATTGTAGAAAGCGAGGAAGTAAAATTTTGTTGAAAAAAAATTAATCCCTTTTATTTCTAAACATTTCTTTCAAAATTTAATTATGTGAATTTTTTACCACTTCAAAATAATAAAATTAATATTTCTCTTTGATTTTAAAACAGGGACGAAAAATTCACATTGTCCATTTTAGGTGCAAACAGTTATGAGCCAAAATAGCTAGGCCGCACCTGCCGGCACTACCGGGCAAAAAAAATTCTATATTAAAATATTTGCTCAAAATTTCCTAATTTTATGCACAAAATTTATTTAAAAAAAGAATTCGAAAAAAATGTGAAAATAAATTCATTTCGAATATTTTTAATTAATTAATTGATTTTGAGAATGTTCAAAAAATTTTAAAATTTTAAGTGAAACTCGCGTTTCGTATTTTTAGGGCATTTCGTTCGAATTTAATGGCCGGAATGAAGTTCCCTTAAAAATGAGTCTCAATGATTTTTCGGATTTAGCTTTTTGAAAATCTGAGGGGGAATGGTTCGAGCTTTTTCAGAATAAGACAAGGGAATTGCTTTGGAGGGCTTTTCCTTGGCTTGGCTCCGATGGTCGAGAGTCTCAAATCCAAATTTGAGTTAATTTCTTCACCCTTCCCCGCTCAGGCAACATTCATCTTCTTGTCCAGCCTAATTTTCTTGGTGTTCATGATATGCGCAATGTTCTCCAGCCATTCAATCGGCAGAATAGCGGAGGATTTTGCCGGCATCAAAAGGGAGGAGTCGGATTGGCACGCGTACGGCGAAGGTGGGAGAATTTTTGGAATTTATTTGGTGCCAATCTGGGATAAAAAAGGGCTAATTATCTATTCTAAACTCAAATTTTATTAAAATTATTGATTGATGTATCCGTGTTAGGTAATCAAACAAATTTTTCTTTTTCTATTTTTTTATAATTTTCTTTTTGATCACTTATTTTTGCATTTGATGAATAAATTTTTTTCCTATGGCAGGCATCAGGCATCCCTCAGCTATGTGTGCCTTTTTAAATTTAAATTTTCATTGTTTTTTTTTAAATTTTACCAAATTTTTAAAACTTTATTTTTACATGGTACCTACCCCTTTGCTAAGGCTATTAAAATTTTAATTTTCATTTTTTATTCCTTAAATTTTAGAAATTTTGCTTTCCATTGATTCCCTCCCTATCTCTCTGCGGGACACCCTCGTTTGGGCGCCGCTCGTTTGGGCGCCAGCCCAGTTTTTGGACTATAACTTTTTTCTTTGTCAAATCAAATCTAACATTGTTGGTATCATTCGAAAGCCCTTCAATGCTCTATTAGCCTGTAAAATTTCAAAAAATTTCGTTAAGTTTTAAAAAAAGTTCGAGCCAAAAAAGTTGGAAAATCTGATTGTATGAATTCTTCTGGCCATAACTTTTTTGAACCTGAACGATATTTTTCGAAATTTTGCAAGCTAATAGAGAACACCTAGTGCTTTCGAATGATACCAACAATGTTAGATTTGGTTGACAAAGAGAAAAGTTATAGTCCAAAAACTGGGCTGGCGCCCAAACGAGGTGGACGGACCCCTCTCTGCTGTGCCTTTTATTAATTTAAATTACCTCGCTTTTTTAATTTGCTTTTTTGTCTCAAATTTTTAGAGAGAATTTTGTTGCTTCTCTTGGCACCACTCTGCCATGCTAATGAATTTCATAATGCTTTTTATTCACAGAACTGCGCGGCTTCGTCGCCATGGCCATGCTGCTCACTGTGATGTTCATTTGCCTCCAGTGCTGGTTCTTCGAGATCATCTACCGCTTCTACCATTACCTTGAGGACCGCGAGAGTTCATTTGCGTTCAATTTGGAGACCGAATTCAGTGTTTCGTAATTCGTGGAAAGTGCCGTGGAGACGAAAATCAAAAACAAAGAATTTTTGGGGATAAATTGAAAGAAAATGATTCTTTTTACCATACATTTTGAATTTTGTACTGTACTGCTCGAGAGTCAAAATTTTATGCAAATCAACAAGATCGAGAATGGGACCCGAGACTCAGACTGAGACCAAAAAAATTCAAGAAATTTCATTTCCCAACACGGGAACCGAGACACTCAAGCAGCCCTAGCATATTCAAACACGACCCTATTTTCTGTTGTGTTTTTGTTTTTTATACCAAATTTTTGATATTCAGAATTTTTTCTACAAAAATACGCCGGAGGGTCTATTTTTGGCTCACTTTTAAGCAATAAAAATTAATATATTTGGTGATATTAGTTAGAATAATTATGATTAATTTCAAAAAATTCCATTGGGTTATACGAAAATATCTATATATATATATATATATATCTATATATATATATATTATATATATATATATATATATATATAACTAAAACGTAAAAAAAATTGACTGACTTACTGGAATTTTCTCTGTCTAACAAATTTTAGAAAGATAACACAAATTTTTCGAATTTTATAGGCTAATAGAGAGCTTTTCAGAGTTTTTCCGTAATTGATTTCGACAGTAAACCTTATTTTTAAAAAATTTGTTCTATATGGCATAAGTCTCGTTAAATTTTGACAATTAAAATGATAAGAACATGGCTCTTATACATTGCAGATGGGTCGTGATTTTCGAATTCTTGCTTAAGAGTAGGGTTGCTCCCCGACCCCTCGGGGGGCAATTTTTTTTTAATTTTAAAAAAATTGTCGGGGGCCGGGGACCGCGGGGGGCGACATGTCGGGGGTCGGGGCGGGGAGGAGCTCAATTGTCGGGGACCCCGATCGGGGAATGGCCAAATTTTTTTTAACCCAAAAAAACATTTTTTTCTTTTTATCTGCTCGTAAATCTTTTTTTTTTACTTTAATCATCTGATTTCGTTAGCGCCAGTAAGAGTGAGTCCAAGTTGGCCTTTAAACCTGGGGTTTCCATTTGTTCTTTTTATAAGAATATTCTGATTTTTTGGGGGGTGGGTAGCGACTAAAATTATTCGGATTTCTTAAATATACTTATAGTTTTGAAATTTTATGGCATAATATCAAAACTTTTCAAGAAATTTTAAGGTCTGCCGCAAAATTTTTTTGATCTTTTGATCCCGAATTTACTGAAATTTATAATTTTGCATTTTCCTCCCCAAAATTATCAAATTGATAATAGGATACTAAAAATATAAAATTTGATCGAATAAATTGGAAAAATAACGGATTGGAAAAATGTTGCTAAATGTTCATATTTTTGACACTAAAATCTTATTTTGGAATTGGTGTTTATATTTTGAAAATTTTTCGATGGAAGCCCTGGTTTAAAAATACGTAGAAAGGAGTGGGGTT
>CP049711.1:2983620-3227064 GCA_004148225.2 Heterodera glycines | reverse complement strand
AAGTTTTTCAGAGTTTTTGGCTCATAAAATATTTGATTCTATTTGCAATTAAACAACTGTCCGTACACTTGATCACTAAAAATTTGGGGCATATCACCTAACTTTAATGCATTTTTATTTTTAATTGGTTTTCAACACTAAATTTTATATACTGAGTGTCCGTACACTTATGACCATGACTGTATTTGAAAAACTATTCTTTTTTGTGCATTTGAGAAGAAAAAAAAATTTTTTTTTTCTTTTTTTCATAGATTCTTCCGATTTTATTGTTGCTCCATCGTTTGGAGGCCAATTGTTTCCATTCGTTTCTTTGGTTCACTCCGGTGCCGAAATTGAGGCGAACTTTGGGCCTAATTTTCAATTCGATTTGACCACTCTTTTAAATAAATATTTTTGCAAAATCTGGGTGATCATTTGTTATATTTTTGCATTATTTTCATTTGCGCTTTATTTAGTTTAAATACAAATGCAAGAATTTTGAGGAGAAAAAAAACAAAATAATTTTTTTTATTAGTACTGCAATACTGAATATCACAATCGAAGTTTCAAAGAATTTAAAAATTTTCTCAAAAAATAATTTAATTTTTTTTTCTTGGTAAAAAATTTTAGTTTTAAAAATTTTCTTTTTCGAAAACATTATAAATATTTAATAATCATTAAATGAGCAAAATTAAGTTTTTTGGTTAAGTTTTACGAGTTTTGCTCACTAAAAATCTTTAATAAAAAATTTTTTATGCCTTTTTCGGGATTTTCGTGCCTTTTTTTCAATTTTTTCTTGCCTTTTATAGTGCCTTTTTCGCTATTTTTGGTGCCTTTTTTTGCGAGCTCTACTCATTATTAATGAGGCTTTTTGACCACAACAATTGGTAGTTTTCATCTGCATGTTATATTCTAGACATAAAATTGTCAATTAATTTGATTAATTAGCCAAAACACAAAACAATAAATTAAAAGGAAAAAATATGTGTGCGAAATTATTTAAGCATCATCACTTTTCTGTTCATCATCAGCCATTTGATAGTGGACCAAACGCCGCGGGTGCAATTCAGCAAAAAAGCGGACCTAAGCTCAGTGCCTCTGTTCCATTCCTGGCTGAAAAAGGGAACATTTTTTGAAAATTATTTGGCATTTTTATTTATTGGCTTAACGTACCGCACAATTTTGAGTGCCGGAAGGAATTGCCCTTTTTGGGCAAATGCGAGTGAAATGTAAAGGAAGCAGCGCGAAATCAGCACCGGGTCACCAATTTCGATGGCCAAACGGAGCTGACGAATGGAAATCACAAAGGCATGCCGAATCTGTGGGAAGAATTGGGGGGGGGGGGAAGGATTTTGGCGATTAAACAATTAAAAACAATTATGGGATCGCTTGCCGTCTCGATTTTTCGGGAGAAATCGTTTCCCCCAAAAATTTTTTAGAAAATTTAATAAGTAAATCCAAGAAGAAAGTCTTTTAAAATTTTCAGCGTTTTTCTGCAAAATTTTTTGAAAATCCAGAATTCTCAAAAATTTTGAAAATCGCGAAATTTTTTTTATTTCAAAATTCATTTTTTTTGTCTGTTTTTAGAGAAATTTTGTTTTAAAATTTTTAAAAAATTCTCGGGGGGGGGACAGATAGAGGGGTAAACGTAGCCCTATTTTTTGCGCCAGGCTTTTCCACCTTCTCCCACCCCGCTCCCCTTAATTGGATGATGTAAATGAAAAAAGTCGGGATTTTGGCACCAGTCCAGCCAAATCGCAGAATCCCGACCAACCCCAAATTAAAAAAAATGTAATTTATTACAAATTTCCGACTGAAAAAGCCCATTGCGGACACAGCGCCGCCAAGCGTTGAAAGGCGCCAAAGCTCTTAAGAAAGGGTGAAAAGATAGATAATGTAAGTACATAAAGATAGGCGATGCTCAAGAATAACAACGGACCGGTCTCGACATGCAGAACTGTAAATGAGGGGGAAAATTGGGAAATTGTGGCAAAATTTGTTTTGTTTGCTTACCCTTTTGTACGAGTGCCGAGAGTCGGGAGTCCCTGAAAAATGTAATTAAAGGAAATACTTTTTAATAATTGCCTGTGTGTTTGCCAGTGGTGCCACCCATGGCCAGGGATATTTTACGTATTCGGAGAAGGCTGCCAAGCCCGGTTTTTATTTTCGGCGATTTTTTGAAAAATTTTGGAAAAATTTTACAAATTCGTCATAATAAATTTTAAAAAAAATCGTTTTTTAAAATTTCTTTTTAATAATTTAAAAAAATTAGTTTGGGGGGGATGACCCAGATATATCAACTCCAAATTCCTTTTCTGAGCCTCGAAATCTGATCCTGAGATTTTAGAGAAGTGGAATTGCGCTTCCATCCTCTTCCCTGTTTTTAGGCAATTAAAAAAGCCAAAAGTCATTAAACGCGCAAATAAAAAACAGTTAGAGGCACATTTTTTAAATATTTTTAAACGGCGAATAAACGCAATTATCACCAGCGCTTGTCAATGTGAAAGTCCGTCGCTTTCTTTGATGTCGGCCGCCGACGGCGAAGGGAAAGGCGCACAAATGAGGCCCAAAAGTGAGGGGAGGGGAAAGACAAGTTCCAAAATGTGCGAAAATCCGAAATGATATCCACACAAATGCCATCGAAAAAACTGCTCACAGATCCGTCGACGATGGCCAACCGTCGGCGCAAAAGTGTCACCCAACGGAGTCGAGTCCAAAAGTTCAGTGCCTCAAAAATTGAGCAGAAGAACAGCAGAGTGCGGGACGGCACACGCCGATGCCGACCACAAACCGGCAAATCCGCAGAAGACAGACGCAAATCAACGCAAATTGACATTTGTCCAGCAAAAATTGGGAAAATGCCAAAGAAAATGGGTGTTTTTATACCGTCTAGGCCCCACAAATTTCCATAAAAAATTTCGGTTTGTAGGTGATTTTGAGAGCAGTTGTTGGTCACGAATTCGACAGCTGTTGCGACCCATTACGAATCCGAATTCAGACAAATGCTCAAATATTTGAAAAAATTGGGATTTTCGGTTTTTTGTTCGAGTTCGGCGGTTAGGGGCTCGTAATGATGGGTCGGCATGGATTCCGAATTAATTCGTGATCAGCAGCACACAAAACGTGCGCTTAAATTTGATTTCTCATGGAAATTGTGTGGCCAAACGGCGTAAGAATGCCAGAAAAGTGATGGCAAATTTAAAAATTTGAGAAATACATTTTGTAAGCGTAACAATATTTTTAATGAAAAATAAAATTTCAAAAATTAAATATTTGAGCAAAAAGTGAAACAGCAACAGTGCCATCCTTCTCATTTCTTGAGCAGATGAAGCTTCTTCAGCGCATGCACAAAAAAGGGTGGCATTTCGGCACGGATCATGTGAAATGAGTTGACGGTGCCGTCGCTGGCCCTTGTCCACGGGATGTGCACCTCGGCACGGTGCAGAAACATCGGCAGCTTGCGCACGTCATTTTTGCGCAGCGACAGTGCCGCCATTGCATTGGGCGAAATTGCCGTCTCCAACACCGTGTCGCACTTGAGGTGTGCCTTCACGTACTTCCTGTCACCAACCACGGGGCAGTTAAGGCCTGGAAAGGGATTGTTTTAGGTAAAATGGATGGCATTTTGCAAATTTAAAGAAATTTGGCGGCCAAAGTGCCAAAAAAAAGTCGTCATTACCCCGTCAAGCCGAAATTGTGTGACAGTCCCTGTAAAATGCCCTCAAATTTTTCAAAAATTGACCCAAAATGCTCAAAATTTGTCAGTCTTTGGCAAAAATGTCGTTCAAAAGCAATCAATCCCTTTGACTCATGTGGAGTCCTATAATTTGTTGTAAAAAATACACCGGACAAAAAATTTTTTCAAATTACCCCTTTAGTTTTTTTTCTTGTTTATAGGCCATGCCGAAAGGCCTAAATTTTGAACGGAGGGGGGGGGGGGGGTTCACATTTTTCTTGCCACATTTAGATAAAATTTTTCAAAAATTGTTATGGCGGCATATATTGGAACACCGTCTTAAGAAAAAACAATTTGTTTAATATTTCGGGCCAAATATTGCTGCGAATCAAAATTTGAGGGGGCTCTTGAAAACCCACCGTAATAAAAATGGCTGCGGACGAGGTGGGAAATGCCTGAAATAACAGAAAAATCATGTCTTTGTTTCTGTACGTACTCTCCACTCTTGGTGGTGCACTTAATTTTTCCCTCGGCAAATGGTTTTTTTGCAGCAAATTTTCTAAATTTCAATATAAAAAAAATTTTTTAATTTTTCTGGCGATTTTTTCCATCCCTTTGGGGGGGGAGGGGGTGGGTATGGGTGCGCTCCATTTGCTCCCTCCCCCGAAAATTAAAAAAAACAATTTCGAACTAAAAATTTTTCAAAAAAATTCGTAGGATATTTTTTAATAATAAAATTTAAATAAGAAAATGTGTCGAAATTTTTCAGCTATTTTTCTTGAAAATTTTTTGAAAAACTTAGTAGTCCATCATAAATTTTGAAAAATCGTTGAAAAAATTTCAAATTTTTTCTTGTAAATTTTTTATCAATTTTTCTTAAAAAATGAACAACGCTGTCCCCATAATCACCTCTCCGTTCAAAGGCGTCGAGCAGTGCGCACTGGACCTTTGGGTTTCCGTTGACCATCCGAACGTCCGTGTTCAAGTGGTACAGTTGCTGCCGCTCGTCCGCCTCGCCAACCAATGGGCAAAATTTGAGGTTGGAGCCGCGCAAAACCTTCAGCAGAAGGACAAAACGGGAGGAAAAGTTTAACAAGGGACAATGAAATGAAAAAATAAAAGTTGTTTTTGAGAAAAATGATTCATTTTTAAAAGTTTGTCAATTTTCATAAAATTCTGTGAAATTGAAAAAAAAACTTTTCAGCCTGGCGACACTGCCAACCGATAAAATTCATTTGAAAAGTTAATTTAATCGTTGACTTTCTTAGAGAAAACTGTTAAAAATCCTAGGTTTTGTTTTTGCAAATGTCTCTGTTTTAAAAATTTTCAGGGGACGGTGGAAAACGAATACACCCGCTAAAAAACAAATGCAAAATTTTCCGCCTTCGGTGCTTTTAATTTTTTAAATTTGAAAAAACACAACCTTGATCAATGGGATTGAAATGCGCGCCTTGGCCAACTTCGGGACGCCCTTGCAAATGGCTCGGTAACGGAAAAGGAGGGCGTCGTTCTGCAGTTGGGCCTTCATCTCCAACTGCTTGACGTGGCTCCTGGTTTTTTGGTTTAGACCCAAAAATTATTCGAATTTTCACCCCCCCCCCCCCCCCCCGTCACTTCTCAGTGACATTAAATTTGTTTTTGTTTTTTTCGTGAAAAAATATGCATTTGAAAAAAGTTTTTTTCGTTTTTTTGTGAGTAATTTAAAAAAAACAACTAAATTTTGATTGTCAAAAAACAAAACCAAACTTGCATTTGATGTTCAGGGTCAAATGTCTGTCGACTCACTTGGCGAAAACGATGACGCCACTGCAGTTTTTGTCCAACGAACTGACGAGAAACAGCCGGTCAATTTTGGGCGCAATGTGCTTCTTTAAGTCCTGTGAAAATTCAATAGATTTTCTTGTTAGAATACCCGATGAAAGGGTTCAATTTTCCGAGGTGTCAGAGTTTCAAGGCCATAGCCTGACCCTTGGATTTGGGGGGGGGTAAATAAAAAATTTGATTATTTAGGGGGAGGAGGGTGTATTTTCTTTTTTAGAAATCCCGAATAGCAAGAATTTTGCATAAATTGAAGCCGTTTTTCGCCAAAAAATGACTATTTTTGTCATTTTGGTCCACATTTTTTCAAAAATATGGTAAAATGGGGGTAACCTGTAAAATCCTGTCAAGTTGGGGCTGGTCATCCGGGCCCGACGAAAATGCCATTTGGAATGGTTTGTCCAGTGCGATAAGGTCATCTGAAAGTCAAAAAAAAATCAAATAAATAAAACGCAAATACAAATCCCGAACGTTTTTTAAAAATCATGGCCATTCTAGGTGGTACCCCCTCCCACTTTTTCGAAAAAAATATAAATTAAACTTTACAAAAGTTCATAATACATTTTAGGGATTTTCGGGCTCGATTTAATTTCATATGAACAGTTATACTCTTCGAATTTTTCGGCTTATCATTTGAATCCAATTAGGGGCGCAGAATTGGTCGGAATTGAATGTGAGATTCAAGATTAACGACCCCGATAATCCCTAAAATGTGTTTCATCAACTCTTTTTCAAATTTTGAGATTTTCGAAAAGGTGGACACTTGGCCCTCAATTGCCTTAAAGAGCGAAAAATTGCAGAGGGAGCAGAAAATTTTTCTGTCTTTTATATATACGAAAATTATGGAACAAGTATTTGTGCCGTTTATTGTCGGATTTTAAATGTTTTCCTTTACCCGCTCCCATCAAATTTTATTTAAAAAATGGGGCTATTACCAGTCTCGTAGATGACCCGTTTTGCCATGCAGTCGACCAATTCGGCACGGTCAAATTTCCAAATTGGGTCTATCAAAGCCCACAACTGCTTTATGCCGCTGGTACCGTCAGACTGGTCCGCAAGCTCAAACATTGCGAACAAAAACGGGAAATGCAAAAAATGTAGGAAAAAATGCTAAAAAGTACAAAAAAATGTTAAATCCCGAAATATGTATGTATATAATGTCCCAATTTTTAATAATAATTTATTAATTGTTTTTTTTAATATTTAAAACACTTAGAATTCGGCTGAAGTCCAAAATGACACCTTTTTATAAAGGGATTTCAGCCGGAATGTTGTTTTTATATTGACCCAGAAATGTTCGAATTTTGTTTTTTTGGCGAACATCCAAAATAAGGATTTCTAAGGTCGAATAAGGGCGATAAAACGCAAAATTTTCGAACAAAAAAATGTGTTTTTAGTGCATTTCTCGTCGAGTTAAAGCCGCAGAAAAAATAAGTAAAAACTTAGAAATTCTCGCCCTATTGATAAATATTTAATTCGAATACAGTATTTCAAAATTTTTTTTTGGGGGGGGGGGATAATAAAAGAGGGAGGGGTTCAATTCGAGGGTGGGAAGTACGACGGTAAAATAGTAAAAAACATGTGCATTTTGTTCCGAGATTGTCTGGGGACAAAAATATAAAAAAAGAATAAATGTTTATTTATTTGATTGTTACTTAAAAATGATAAAATTTTATGGCTTTTTACGTCATATTATGATTAGGGATGGTAATTATATGGAAATCCATATTTTTTTCCTGGACTGTGGGAGGCCTGAAACGCACGAAAAACATGTTTTTAGCTTGGTTTGAAGCTTCTAGGAAGGATTTCTATATCCATATTTTCCATATTTTTCCATATTTCGCGATTTATGTCCATATTTCCATATTTTTCCATATTTTGGCATTTTGGTCCATATTTTATGTCCATATTTTGGCATTTTTCAAAAAAACCTCTATTAGAACGGCCCCCAGCAGCTAAATTAGCCTTTTTGAGCCCAAAACCCGAAAAATTTTTCAAAAAATCATTTTTTCGCCAAAATTTCTCGAGAATATTGAATAAATTTAAATTTTCTTAAAAATTAATAAATTATGTCAAAAATAAGCAAAAAAGCGAAAATTTCGCTTTTGTTGTTGATTTTGCGCTAAAAAAATTAATAAATTTTGGCTTTTATGTTTTTTTTCTTTTAAAATGATTGCACGTAATTGCCGAAAAAATTCGAGACCAATTTCCGAATGTTGACCGACTAATTGCAAAACGAAAGCCGTCTTTGTCAAAGCGCCTTACCGAGTCAAAAAATTTGGAAATGTATCTCATATGCAATTTCAACCAATAAATTTGAAGAAATTTTGCACTCAATTTTGAAAAATTTATGTCCATATTTTGACATTTTTGCCATTTATTTCCATATTTTGAGATTTTTGCCATTTTATGTCCATATTTTGCGATTTTTGGTCCATATTTTATGGCCATATTTCGCGATTTTATATCCATATTTTTACCATCCCTAATTATGATGAAGCAATAAAAAAAAATATTTACGAAAAAAATGTTTTTATTGGTGGCTCTATTTTTAAGAAGAAGCCCCACTTGGACAGAAAGCATACATTTGTTTTGCGAATCGGAAATGTTTTTCCCAATTTCGCTTTTCATAAATTTTGCGATGCTTTACAAATTGCTAAAAATTGAAGGCTCTCCAAATTTGGCAAGAACAATTGCTAATAATACTGCTATTGACCCAAAATCCTTTTATCTTGTCAAAAAATAATGCTCAACAAAATGCGAGGCATTTCAAAGGTTTGACATTTTAAAAATTAATTACTAGGGTTCGAAGTTGTATGCACTAAGAAATGCCAAATATGCGCATAAAATATGCACTATTAATCCCCCAAATATGCCCTAAAACCCCGAAAAATGCCCAAATATGCACTAAAATTTAAGAAATGACTTTGAAAACACCAAAACAATTACAAAAAGTTAAAAAAATTTCGGTTTTTAAGCGTGTATTTTTAAAAAAATTCCCAAAAAGTCGAACCTTAGGGGTGTATTTTTCGCTTTTTTCGCATTTTTCTTGTGAAAATCTCCCAAAAATGACCAAAATATGCTCTAAAACACAAAAATGGCAAAATATGCATTTATTCTTGAAAACCCCCAAAATATGCTTTAATATGCACTAAAAACTTTCACCAAATCAAAAAATTTTAACGTAGAAATGCTATTTTTGAGCCCCTTTCTTCATAGCATATACGCAGAAAAAATATGCAAAATCATACAACTTCGAACCCTATTAATTACCATTTCAAATTGAAAAATTAAAAAATTAAAATTTAGCAAAAAATGATAAAAATTATTGCAATTTATCCACAAATCTCCAAACATTTAATGCACTGAATTCTCAAAGAATTGGTGAGCATTGAAACGAATAATTTGGATAAATATTGCATTAAAATTATAAAATATAAATTATTTAGCCAAAGGAAAAAGGCTAAAAATTGTTCAATCATTGGAAAATAAGCGACCAAATTTGACGCATAAAACTCACTTTGATTACATGAATCAGTTGAAGATTATGCTGGCAAACAAATCGGAAATTGAAAAAGTGCGAAACGCAACAATTGCTGCCCTCGGGGGAGAATTTGAAAGGGAAAAAGTATCGTAAAACAAAAATAATAATAAATTAAAAAAGTGATTAAATTCCACAGGAAAATGATGCTTATTCAATTTGCGCATTAAATGATAGTTTTTGATTGTTGGCACTTTTTCACTCTCCAGGGCCTTTTGGAAGGTCATTTCAATGCAAAAACAATGGACGACTATTTGGAGAATGGCAAGCAAATTGAGACCAATTCGTACTTGTTGACCACTCATTTGTCACTTCGAGTGATGACCATTCAATTGCTGACAGTGGGAGAACATTTTGGATACAAATTTCAATGTGAAGAATTAAGAAAATGATGAAAACTCATAATTGTTGGCTGTTAAATTTAATATGAGTTATCTCCGGGTTTTTTTCTGTAACTTTTTTATTTGTCAACCAAATCAGCATTTTGTTGGTATCATTCGATAGACCTGATTGTCATCAATTAGCCTAAAAATTTTTCAAAATTTTGTTTAAGTTCAAAAACGTTATGGCCAGAAGAATTCAAAAAACCAAATTTTCTAACCTTTCTGGCCATAAATTTGTTCAAAACTGACGAAATTTATTGGAATTTTGCAGGCTAATAGAGCATCTGAAGGGCTATCGAATGGCTCTAGGAAAATCCGACACTGGAAAATCCGACACAAGCAGAAAATCCGACACCGCTGGAAAATTCGACACGAGACCAACTTAAATTTAAAAAATATTTTTGATTGTTTGAGTTAATATCTGGCTAAGTTTATCAAGTTTTCGATTTGGATTTAAAAAAATTAATTGATTCTGCCATTCGATGGGATATTGATGGCAAATAATAAAAGGGTTGTCGATTGTTGCGAGTCGCATAAATCTCTGTGAGATTCATGTCTTGCACCATGTACACTTTCTTATGCTTTATGCCCTTTCATCTTATTCCATTTGCCGGATTGTTACAATTTTTTTGAGATGATCAAAAAGAACATTGAAATAATATGATTATTATATGTCTACCTTAAATCTATTTTATAGCAATAAAAATATTTATTTTAAATAACTTAAGTATTTAACTTTTATTATATGTATTTTAAATATTTACTAACTCAAACAATCAAAAATTATTTTTAAAATTTAAAGTTGGGTTCGGTTTTTCCAATGTCGGATTTACTGCTTGTGTCGGATTTTCCACCGGTGTCGGATTTTCTGCTTGTGTCGGTTTTTCCAATGTCGGATTTACTGCTTGTGTCGGATTTTCCACCGGTGTCGGATTTTCTGCTTGTGTCGGTTTTTCCAATGTCGGATTTACTGCTTGTGTCGGATTTTCCACCGGTGTCGGATTTTCTGCTTGTGTCGGTTTTTCCAATGTCGGATTTACTGCTTGTGTCGGATTTTCCACCGGTGTCGGATTTTCTGCTTGTGTCGGTTTTTCCAATGTCGGATTTACTGCTTGTGTCGGATTTTCCACCGGTGTCGGATTTTCTGCTTGTGTCGGATTTTCCAGTGTCGGATTTTCCGGTGTCGGATTTTCCAGTGTCGGATTTTCCGGCTCCCTATCGAATGATACCAACAGTGTTGAATTTGGTTGGCAAAGAAAAAAGTTGTAGCTAAAAAAACATGCGGGGCAGGGGTGCCATTTTACCTGGAAAACCCGGCATTTGCCGGATTTTGGGGGTCCTTGCCGGGTTTTTGCCGGGTTTTTGAAGTTGCCGGGTTTTTGCCGGGTTTTTGGGTTTTTTCCGGCTTTCCTATTTTCAATTCATTTATTTGAATTTTATTAAACATTTTGCCAAAATTAAGAGCCAAATATAGTTTTCGTTAATGTTCAGGTTTATTTTATTGATTTTTGATCTCATTTTCTAGTCTGCAGAATGTCCCAAAAATCTATTTCTGATTTCATTTCCAAAGTTACATTTCAACAATCATCTTCAACTCAATATCAAATTATGATGCTAAATATTCGGAGAAATTCAAGGCCGATTCCATCCAAAAAAGCAACAAAGCAAATGACAAATTTTTCTGCAAAGCATGTGACCACAATTACAAAATGCAAAAAATGGGCGAAAAGGCAATTGCAGACCATATCAATACGGCTTTACAGTGAACAATTGACCTAAAAAAATTGCCGGGTTTTTGAAAATTTTTGCCGGGTTTTTGCCGGGTTTTTCAACTGATTTGCCAGGTTTTTGAGTTTTGGCGATGGCACCCCTGATGCGGGGCCCAAACGTGAAGGCTAAATCGTGTCGGTCGAACTGTGAGGTAAACCAGATACGAACATTTCTGGTTCGTTTGATTTTTCAAGTTTTTGGCTTGGCGCCGAAACGAGCCCTAATCCTGCTAGTGTATACCAGGGATGGCACGGAATTCCGATTTCCGACTTCCGAAAAATTTTTGGGCCTCGGAATTCCGATTTCCGAAAATTTTTGGGGCCTCGGAATGCCATCCCTGGTGTATACATTGGAAGAGGCGACATAGAGAGCACCTAAAATTGAAGTTTAATTTCAACTTTGCACCAATATTTATAACTTCAACTAGAGTGGTACGGGACCGGGAATTTTGCGCAATACCGAGACTTTTTGGCTGGGAAAATCGGGACTTCTAGCTTTTCATTTTTAAAAAAGCCTAATTGATTGATGCACAAATATCGCATTAAGCAACGCTTTACTTCATTTATAATACAAAATATGCACACGAAATCTGTGACAAAAATCAGTCATTTGATGGGAAATTTACATTTTATGAAAATATAATGATCAGATAATTCCATCCGAGTGGCCATTGATTGTGTTTAGGGCTCATCTGTTGTTGATACACTGTTTGCGCATTGCTTCTGTTCTCAGCCCGGTCTGTTTCTCGACATGGACGCAGCACAATCCGAAGGCAACGGTCTGAAAACAAAGGGACAGAAATTGTAAGAGTACCCCCGAATATAAAAATTGGTTGATAACTCGTCCATACCCAATTTCGTCATCTGCGAAGCCAATGGTCACCAAATTCGGATGAGGTTCGTTGTTCAAGCGCGTCATACGCAACCAGGACACCACGTCAGCTTCACTGAACTCCGCTGGACAGCGCACAATCTTCACGAAGGACACCACGCCACCACCTCGTTTCGGGTGCACATTGGTCAACATCGTCAGCCTCTCCTCCGTCAGCATGTTCACCATTTGTTCACTTCTGGTGTAGATGAATTCGAACGAAGTGAACACCATGTAGTTGACCGGGACTGACGCCGTATTGAAAGACTGAAAAGCGGAAATGAATGTGACCAGCAGAACAATGATTAAAAGGGCACAGAGAAAAAAACGAAATCCGTCCGTCCGTCGATCAATCGATCGATCATCCCACACACCCACCATCATCAATTCGTTGACGAATTGGTCCCATCGGTTGTTCCATTTGAGCAATTTGTACACCAACGGACGACGGTCGACGCGCGTCGTGTGCAGCCACATGTACAAGTCACGGCTCGATGTTTCAGGAGCAGCAGAATTGTCAACGGTCGGACGTTCAGGCAAAACTGGGCTGACGATTTCGACAAGGTTTGGGCAGTCGAAGAGGAAGGTCGGCGAAATGTGTTTGCGCATCAAGGCCAGTTGCTTCCGCTTCACGTTGACCAACGTGCCGAGCCCGTTCTTCAGCAAGGGCCAAATGTGAGGTGCCACGGCTTGCCAAGCGCGAAATTCTGTTATCGGAATGGTGAACTTCAGCGAGATGTACGTGTTGAAGAGGCGCCGAAATCGTTGCAGGAAATTGATCACTTCTGCGTCCAAATACCTGCAAAATGGGGAAGAACAAAATGCCATTGGAAATTCAAAAATTGAATGGCGACCAAATGTTGAATGTGCCGTTGAATCCGATGACACTGTCCGGCAACGGTGAGGTGGCCAATGGCAACGAGAAGTAGGAGCCGTTGTTTGCCAAGCTCAACACTTCGGCGCCAGTCCGTTTCGGCTTCCGCTCACTGATGTGAAACTCCTCCAAACACCACCGCCTCTGCTGCAGCTGCATGTTCACCAGGGCGGCGAAGCGGGCGTTGACCAGCGCCAAGTGCCATCCGACCTCGCCACGTCCAATCCACGCCAATGTGTCGAGCCAAATTTGGTCGCTGAAAGTGCCGCCGCTAAAACAAAACAAATTAAATTTTCAAAAACAAAAAAAAATTTCAGCTTTTCTAACATTTGGTCCATGCGTTTCCTTCTGCACCACTTTTACTGCTGATGATAATGATGATTTTGTTGATTTGTGGTGCCCAGTTTCGTTTGGTAGTCGATTTGTGCACACTTCCGATGGCTCAGCTTTCGTTGATTTGATTTGATGATGGCACGGACAGAGAACAGCAGCCGCAATAATACGCAGGAATTAATTAATGCCTATTTGGAATAGAATGGCCGGAAAGGATGAACCAACTTCCTTTTATACTACTCATCATTTCAACATTTGTACCAAATCCATTTTTACCAAATCAGAGCACCTCCCCTTTATTTGTTGTTATAGAATTGCCTATAAATAGTGAGGAAATTCTCACACACGATGCTTTTACAGAGTGACAAATAAGTCTTGCACCACTTTAAAATATTCAAATATCTCATAAATATGGATGCAACTTTTAGTGACGAAAAATTCCAAAATAGTTACTAAAATAGTGACAAAAAGTGCCAAAAAAGTGACAAAATAGTGACATAATTTTCAGCCAAAAATAAGTAAAAAAATATATATTTTCCCTGGCAGTTGCAACTGAAGTAAATTTACTTTCTAATAATTCTTGGCAAATATTGACATTTTAAACAGGGCTCGGATCTGTTCTGATTTATCAGAAATGTTCTGATTTTGGGCTATTGTTCTTATTTTGTTCTGATTTCCTAAATCCTCATAATTTAGAAATTTTATGGCATAATGTCACTATTTTACAAGAAAATATAAAATTTGTGGCAAAATTTGGTCATTTTTGGACAAAAATCTGTTAAAAATCGCATTAAAAATAACAATATTTTCCCGGCGGCGCCTATCGGCTCCGCCGGACCCCCTCCCCTCGCCCATTCACCAAAAGTTTTTTGGGAAAATGCGCCGCAAAAAATTTTTAAAATCTGATTTTTTGATCCTAAATATACTGAATTTTAAAATATGCTTATTTCCACTCAAAATTGTTAAATTCGATAATAGGAGGTGAAAAATATAAAAAGTGAAACAAAATTGTAAAAATAACAGATTTGAAGCAATTTGCAAAATGTTCTGATTTTCGACCCCAAAATCTGATTTTTTAGGCCCGATGTTCTGATTTTGAAAATTTTTCGATCCGAGCCCTGATTTTAAACCAAAAATTTTATCAAGAAAAAAAATTTGGTTGATGAATTTTTGAGAAATTTTTTAAAAAATTTTTAGGTCGATTCTTAGGGGTATATTTTTCGTTTTTATTGCATTTTCTTGCGGATATTTTCCAAAAAATGTCGAAATAATGAAAAAATAGTGACAAAATGCCAAAATAGTGAATTTTCACTATTTTAGTTACGAAGCGCCAAAATAGTGATTTCTAGTGACCGATAGTGAGATCCAAATCGAAAAATTTCAACGCAGAAATGCGTTTTTTGAGCTCCTTTCTTCAAAACAATCGAGCAAAAAAATAGTTAAATCACTAAAAGTTGCATCCCTACTCATAAACACACCGTTTCAAAAAACGAGATGTGTGCCTGAGCGCGACCGGGACCGGGGCGGGAAATCCCGGTTTTTTCAGGTCCCGGTCCCGGTTTTTGGAAAAACAGAAATTCCGGTCCCGGTTTTGGCAGTCCCGGTCCCGGCGGGACTAAATAAGCACTGGTAAGAATGGGGGTCTGGGTGAGAAAAGAGAAGGGAATTGGTGAGGGATCAGAAATTTTTGATAAAAATAAAAATCGGAATTCCGGGGGTCCAAAATTTTTCGGAAATCGGAATTCCGGGGGTCCAAAAATTTACGGAAATCGGAATTCCGGGGGTCCAAAGTTTTTCGGAAATCGGAAATCGGAATTCCGGGCCCCAAAAATTTACGGAAATCGGAACTCGGAATTCCGGGGGTCCAAAATTTTCGGAAATCGGAAATCGGAATTCCGGGGGTCCAAAAATTTACGGAAATCGGAATTCCGGGGGTCCAAAATTTTTCGGAAATCGGAATTCCGAGGCCCCAAAAATTTACGGAAATCGGAATTCCGGGGGTCCAAAATTTTTCGGAAATCGGAATTCCGAGGCCCAAAAATTTTTCGGAAGTCGGAAATCGGAATTCCGACCCCAAAACCGTCGGAAATCGGAAGTCGGAAATTTTTCAAAAAACATAAAAAATAATAAAAATTTTCTAAATATTTTAATAGGCTAAATTTTAAATTCTTAACCAAGTAAAAGGTGACTCAAAAATTTTTTGATCTATTTAAAAACATATTTGCTTTAAAAAATTATTCAATGATTTTCATCAAAAATTTTACCTTTTTTTTGCGGCGCGTTTTTCAAAATTCTCTAAAACATGGCGGGGGAGGTCCGGCGGTGCCGATAGGCGCCGCCGGGAAATTTTTGAAAATTTCAGTGCAATTTATTAACAAAATTTGTAAAAAAATTGTTAATTTTTTGAAAAAAAATTCAAAAAAAATTTCCGAAAATTTCCGACTTTTTATCAAAAATTTCGGAAATCGGAAGTCGGAATTCCGACGTCAAAAATGTTTTCGGAAATCGGAATTCCGACCCCAAAGATGTCGGAAATCAGAAGTCGGAATTCCGTGCCATCTCTGGTGGAGGCCATTCGGCGGTGCCGATAGGCGCCGCCGGGAAAATTTCATAAATTTTGAATGAAATTTGCGATGAAAATGAGTTAATTTTAATTGAATTTATTACAATATTTAATTAATTCAAAAATATTTGGCATTTTATCCATGATTTTTCAAAAAATTTTTCGTGCTTTTCTCTTTAAAAACAAAGCTGCGGAAAAATTAATCGAGAGGAAGAAAATTTAAATTAAAAGGGTTAAATGGCTAATTAATTGACTTTGTTTTCACACGCTTAATTTCGTTGGTATGGAAAATAATTTTGCTCATTGTGACTAACTTCAATTAAATTTATAACTTGAAAATAACACCTATTTTTCCTCTAAATGGGAATGGATTTTTATCATTTTTCGATTTTTATAAAATTAAAACTTTTCCCGACTTGGCTTTTCTTTAAAAGAGCCAAATTCGATAGAGAACAAATACCGACTAAAAAACGGTGCTATGACGTTAGTCAAAAAACCCTCAAATGAAAATATTTTTTCTTATAACTTTGCTCAAAAGCAACCAAATTTTTTTTATTGGTATCATTTGATAGCCCTAATTGTTTTCTATTTTCATGCAAAACTTCAAAAATTTTCGTTAAGTTTATTGAAAGTTAGGACCAAAAATATTCAGAAAACTTGGTTTTTTGAGTCTCTCTCAGCTCCTAACTTTTTTGGAACTGAACGAATTTTCTTGAAATTTTGCAGGATAATACAAAATATTAGGGCTATCGAAAGATACCAATAAATAAAAATTTTGTCCCTTTTGAGCAAAGTTATGTATAATTTTCTGTCAAAAATTTTCCATTTGATGATTTTTTGACTATAAAAAACACTGAGATTTAGAACATCATTAATAATTTATTGTTAATTGTTTTTCAATTTCATCATATTCAGTGACTAATTAATTGCTTCTCTCTCTCACGACACTTTCAAATTCATTTTCCAAATGGCTTATAATGCATCGACTGACGTGGTAGACAAACATTAAACTTTATTTAAAATTATGCTTTTCGTGAAATGCGTCAGTAGTAAATGCGTCAGTAGTAAATGCGTCAGTGATATAAATATTTTAATAGTTCTGTAGTATTGGTATTGTAATAAGAAGTATAATTAAGATTCGGACCCCAAAAATAAGATTTTTTCTAAAACTATTAGTAGCGCGAAGGAAACGTAATAAAAACTTTAAAAACGAATCAAAACAATATTTTATTAGCGCAAAAACAATTGAATATTTTTTTCCGCTGACCATTTTTCTCATTTTACCGCATATGCACTTTTTTGCGGCGCTTTTTTCCAAAAAAAAACTTAGAATGGGGGGGGGGATAGGTCCGGCGGTGCCGATAGCGCCGCCGGGAAAATTTTTTTTGAAAATTTGAAGCAATTTGTTAACAGATTTTGCCCAAAAATTCTCCAAATTTTGTGATTTTTTAGCAAAAAATATTTCAGAAAATTGTAAAATTGTGACTGTCTTTAAGGAATTTTGGGCAATTAAACTATTTGTTAACAGATTTTCAACCAAAAAATGAACAATTTTTACGATTATGAGCCAATTTTTTAAGGAAAAAAAGTTTTGGTGGGCCGGCGGTGCCGATAGGCGCCGCCGGGAAATTTTTTGAAAATTAGTAATTTTAGTAGCATTTGATCAGAGTGCGAATTTCAGTCCCAGTCATACAAAACATTTTTGATGAAGGAGGGTAGAGAAAATAATTTCAATAGAGAGTGAGTGCTATGGGAAGAGAATTCGCCGCCCTTCTTCGCTGAATCTTTTGGTAAGAGACGCGATTCCTCACTATGTTCTCTGTTCTCTCTCTGTCTTAAATCTTTTCCCATAACACTCTCTTTTTAATAAATTTTTCTTTATTCTTCTTCATCAAAATGTTTTGTCTGACCAGTACTGAAAGTACAGCATTCTCTCATTTTGCCTTATCTCTCTCCCAAATAATGTTTCCCGCTAACAAAGGAAGGTCTGGAGGTGTCCGTGGAGTTTCGGAATGAAATTTGGTGGGTGCATAGAGCACCCATGGGTTCTTAAGAAAAGTGGTTTTATTTTCTGCGAAATGAGTACGAGTGCCGAAATATGACGTGCCAAACTTTTTTCTATCCCAATAAATCGAATAAACATTTGTGTCGTTTTGTGTTGTTCGGTGGTGCGGAGGTTGTGCGTTTAGCGTTTGTTTTTGCCCCACAGGTTCGAATCCCTCTTATGCAAATTAATTTCCCCCATCTTATTTTTGCTTTTATGCAATTGAATGGCCAAAAAATCAATCCCACTCACACCCAAAAATTTATTTTTCGTTCCACAATTTTTTATTCGTTTTCGCACATATGGTAGTCATTATAAAAATGATGGAAACAGAGATACATTTCAACAATAGGCGCACCGTAATAAAATAATATTTTCACAATTAAATTTTTGGCACTGGTCTTTATCATGGGGCACATCGAAGGCATATCGGTTTGGATGACAAAAATTCGGCAATGGACCATCCCCAAAATAGCCAGCCTTCCTCCAGGCGAAATTCAGCCAATTATTATACCGAGGGGCTTGAAATTGATTGTGAATTAATGATTGTAATTTAACAATATTGTCCCTGTTGTGTAAATTAATTTTAATGTCGTAAACCATAACAAATTCCGTTATTCTTCTTGTGAATTGCTTCCAAATTCTAAAAATATTTGATGGATTTTTTACTACCCCGACTTTAGTACCGAAAAACATAAACGTCCAATGGTTGGGAAAATCCAGTCCCGTGTTTTGGGATTTGTTTGACTTGTTGCACCTTTCAATTGATGCTGCAAAACTTTTGGCCAAGAATATTTCATGCTCGTTGGTTGGGGTTTCCTCATTATATTTACAAGGGAACATTCCGAGCTGTGAGTGGGAAAATGCATATAAGCTATATACCATTGGATAGAGCGGGGTCGACTTGTATCGTGAATTTTTAATTTTAGCGGTGCATTCCGCCTGCTTCAAAAGTTACAGGGCCTCGAAATTTGAAAATTTGTGCTTCAGGGCTCATTTTCAACTTTTTTTCACTTTATATCAATTTTTCTCCACTTTACAATGACAGAACACATTTATTTTCAACAAAGAAATAATTTTAATGCATTTTTCATATTTAAAAATGTATTTTTAAAATCTTTAATTGGTTAAAAATTTAATTAAATTAATTTATTTTTCGTTGGATTCGAACCAGGACCCCCAAAATTAGGAATTTGACCAACTGAGCCACCAATTTTATGTGAAAACACAGCTAAATTTTCGATTTTCGAGGCCCTGTAACTTTTGAAGCAGGCGGAATGCACCGCTAAAATTAAAAATTCACAATACAAGTCGACCCCGCTCTATCCAATGGTATATAGCTTATATGCATTTTCCCACTCACAGCTCGGAATGTTCCCTTGTTAGAAAAATATTTATTGAGGAGGGTGAGAATATTTTGGGGATTTATGGACATTTTATTTAGGAACGGGGACGAAAAATAAATTTTTGGGTGTGAGTGGGATTGATTTTTTGGCCATTCAATTGCATAAAAGCAAAAATAAGATGGGGGAAATTAATTTGCATAAGAGGGATTCGAACCTGTGGGGCAAAAACAAACGCCAAACGCACAACCTCCGCACCACCGAACAACACAAAACGATGCAAATGTTTATTCGATTTATTGGGATAGAAAAAAGTTTGGCACGTCATATTTCGGCACTCGTACTCATTTCGCAGAAAATAAAACCACTTTTCTTAAGAACCCATGGGTGCTCTATGCACCCACCAAATTTCATTCCGAAACTCCACGGACACCTCCAGACCTTCCTTTGTTAATAATGTAAAAAACAACATTTACTTCATCCTGTTTAACTTTTTTTTTTATTAGTTTGCACTCATAAACAGTGATTTATAATGAATCTTAATGTTTGTAACACATTTGATCACAGTTAAGACGCTTTGTTTTTTATTTGAATACATTGGCGTTTTATTTTTTACGCCAATGATTTATTGCCGCTTTTTTTCTTTTATACCGTCCATGAGTTAAAAAAAACTTCAGTAGACTTCAAGCTTTCAAAGGATACGAAGGATATAGACATTTTCTGGTTCGGCGTTCGAATTGAAACGAAACGGGTGTCATAAATTGGGTTATCCGACCCTGAAAATAATAAAGTTATCCCCCCCCCCCCTCCCCAAAAAAAATTGCCGTGAATTGCGGTCGCGTCCCACCCCTGTTCGCGATTACAAAGGATTCTTTTTGATTTTCTCCATCTTTCATTTATTTGTTTAAGGTGGCGCAGCAGTTAAATGAAAAGCAGACGAAGCTCACTGAGGTGGATTGGGCATTTTGCAGGGTTACCAAGTTTAGGAAAAATTCAGATTTTTGCAAAGCTTTTTTTGTCCCAAATGAAAAAAAATTTGCGGCGCGCTTTTTCCAAAAACTTTTTGAGAAACAGGGGGTCCGGCAGTGCCGATAGGCACTGCCGGAAAAGTTTTCAAAAAATTTGTTTTCATATTTACGTGAAAAATGACAATTGAGATTTTGGTTTCTCTTTTTTAAGAAAAATTGGGAATTTTATGCGTCACCGGATGAAAAAGTGCAAACGTTGGCCCTAGCCTTTTTGCATTTTTATCGGAGATCTTAAAATCCCGGACCTGAATTCAAACAAAAAGTCGAAAGCACATTTTCCAACACATTTATACAACTAATCACTCCGAATGCATAAGTGTGTTTCGTGAAGACTTTGCCTATAACATGTTTTACGACTTAAACGGGGGCTACCAACAGCACTATTATTACCTGACCATTTTTTCAAGGACTCCAAAAACCCAAAGAAAATTTTTAAATTTTTTTGTAAAAATTTCTTCATTTTTAAAGGCCGAAGCTGAGAATCGAAAGCTGAAAAATGAAATTGAGAAAATACAGGAAAAATTTGACAAGAAGGAGGAGCAATTGGAGAAGGATTTGGGGGAATTGCAGAAAAAGTTGGTCGAAATGGAGCAACAACAGAACGAACAACAGAAAAGCATTGAACAGATGAAAAAGGTGGGAAAAGAAATATTTACGGCACATTTGAATTTAATTGCTTTTATTTTTCAAAATGCCGTAAAAGATGCTACAAAATGTGAATGACAAACGGAAAAATGATCGCCAAGGAATGGAAGAGAAAATGGACAAATTGGAGGAAAAATTGGACACGGTGGGGTCAAATTTTGTGTCAACTTTTTGGCTCTAAATTTTAATGTCTTACAATTAGTAACATATTTTTGGCAAAAAAGAAATCGTTTAATTTCGGCAGAAGGCATTCCAAGAAGAGCTTGAGAAAAAGGTCACGGAACGAATTGTGGCAGTGCAGTCGAAGGTTGACAAAATGGAAATGGCACATCAACAGCAAAAGGGTAAGGGAAATGAGCAACGATTACTGTACCTACCGTAACATTGTTTTACTACTGTCAATTATTAATTGAATTTGTTCCAATTTAAGTTGTTACTGAAAAGGCAATTTTTGAGCGAATCGGTGAATTGGAGGGACAACAAAAACACCAAAAACAGCAAGGGGAAAGGGAGACAAACGGCGAGAATATATTTTCAATATATTATTAGTTTTAATTATATTTTTAAATCTAAATGCTTTTCATCTTTTAAGAAATACGGTATACGACTTTTGGAAAATATCAATTTTAATAAAAAATTAATTGTTTTCTATTTTTAGCTTCTGAGGGTTTTTTTATCCATTTTAAAAGTATATTCATTATTAATTGAAAATTTGTTACAAATTTCAGTTTCGGAAGATCATTTGAAAGCAATTTTGGAGAGAATTGGTGAATTGGAGAAGCAGCAACAACAGCAGACAAAAGGCGAGGGCAATTTAACGAAAATGAAATTTTTGGGCTTTTCTTTGGTTACTGCGCAATTGAACATTTTTCGAATCCTTTAATTATTGAGAACATTTTGACTGGCAGCAGAATTAATACAATCAGAAAAATCTTAAAACTCGACCGATTCTGCGAAAAAATGCTAAAACCATAGGAATAATTATTAAATTTATTTTATTTTCATTTAAATAAATAAATAATTAATTGTTTTCTATTTTAAGCTGCTGAGGAACGGTTCTTACAATCGCAAAATGATCAGAAGAACATTTTGGAAAGAATCTTCAGTGAATTGGAGAAGCAGACAAAGAAAAAGGTGAATGAATGAATGGAAGAGAAAAATAAAATAAAATATTTACGGGAAAAATAATTTTTAATTTATTTAATAAATTATTATATAATATTATTAAAAAATCGAATTATTTACTTTCAGTTGCATTTTAAATTCCAAGAAAATTGTTGGGATGCCTTCGCTTGTCACAAGGACATCGAAATCATTGGTGACAAAAGTCTCATTGTCCATCATAAGGGAAATACTTCTGGTATTTTTAAAATTTACATCAAAATTCAATTTCCCTTAAAAAGGTTGGCGCTCCGTCTTCGCAAAATATCCGATTGTGCTGAATTTGTCCGACTTTTTTTACTACGAAATTTCAGTTATGAAAGAAATCGGGTAAGCGAATTTGGTATAAAAAGTGAAATATTTTAATATTGATTTTTTCTTTATTCAGTTGATGCATCATCACCTTCGGATTCGCTGTTAAACAGCAGACAAAATTGGATGAATTAATTCTATTTGAAAAGGGCATTTATGCATTTTACAATTATGGCCAGATTTGGATTAACGGCGAAGGGAAAGGAACAAATGCCGAACATTGCTACGGTGTTGGCGATACCGCAGGAATTGGCGTTCATTTGGCCACTTGACAGATCATTTTCACCAAAAATGGACTTCGTTTGGGTTGGCAAATTAAATAGTTACTAAATAAATTATTTTCTTTTATAAGCTAGTCATTTGTCTATTTTATGCTAATTTATTTTTATGTTTAAAATAATCAAAAATCCCTTAACTTTTTCACAGATACCTCTGATTTTTTCGTTGATCCATCTTTTGTTGATGGTTCTCTTTATCCATTCGTTTCTTTATTTTATTCTGGTGAAAAAATTGAGGCGAATTTTGGGCCCAATTTCAAATTCGATTTGGCAACCTCTGAAGGAAGAATTAATTATTCACTAATGTTGTTGATCAATTTGCTCTTTTTAATCATTTTTATGTTTTTCTTCTTCAATTAAAATTTCATTTTTTGTATTAATCGGAAAATTTTGTCGTTTCCCGGGTATTTAAGACTAAAAGATGAAAATTTGCAAAAAATAGGGTTTTTCCAATTATCTGCTAAAATTCATAATGATATTTATAAACTCGAAAAAAACTAATTACTGAGTTAAATGCAAACCAAAAAATTCTGACTCTTCCAATTTTTATAAACTTAATTAATTTTAAAAAAAATAAAATCATTCAAAAAATTTAATAAAATAATGGATGAAAACACCCAGAATAGGTGGGACCCGAACCGTCGACCACCACCACCAAAGGCAAAAACTAAAAATGTATGCTATTAAAACAGCAATAATTTAGTTGGAAATATGTTTGATAAAAATAATTTATAAGAAAAAGACCAATTTTACGCTCGAAAACCTTGAAATGTATTTGATTTGCGAATGTGCGGGCGAAAATGTGAAAGAATGAGATTTTTTGGGATTTTTATGCAAAAATACCCTTGGGTTTTCCAAGTTTTAACACATATTTTAGCACATATTTTGGCATTTTTTGGGTGTGTTTAGCACATATTTTATTACATATTTCAGGATTTTTAGCACATAAAAATCCCTTCTCTATTGATCACGAATTCAGCATCATTTCGACAAACTAATCCTTGAAAAAACCTCAAAAAGACAAAAAATTAAAAATTTCCGACGTGATTTTAAAAATGCGAATTTTGAATATAAAATGGTTTCAAAATGTCAATTAATACAAAATACCCACTAGATGATAAATGTGCAAAATTTGTTGGATTAGTATCGGAGTCATTTAACTAATTACTCTGATTAAGCCAATAAATCAATTAGTAATGGACGCAGACACATGACGGATCAAAATGACTTCCGTATTTCAACATCAGTCCCGTCATCTCCTAAACCTTTTGCCATCACTTTTCTTTGTCACTCACATCCCTCTAATTGTCAGTGGGCGGTCCGATCACTATTTAAGCTTGTGACGTTCCCTCACAATTGTTCATCCCCTGGTTCATTTTATTCCACCTGTCTCCAATTGTGCAGAGACGAATCGGGAGGTGTTCCACACAGTCGACTGTTGTTTATACAGCCCCTATATTTGCAAACAATTCTGTCAAGTCGCATTCGGCGCGAAAATATCAGAAAACTTCAATCATTTAGTTTTATTAATTTATTTTTTGTGCTTGCACTTTTATAGAAATAATTATTATAAAAATTATATATATGATTAGAATTATTTTACATAAAGTGCATTTGTTCACGTGGGCATCAATTGCTGTGTTCAGTCCCATGACAATAAAGTGCATGTACACGTGTTATAATCTCATGATAACAAACATTGGACATGCTCAGAGAAAGAATCCAATGAAAAAAATTGAAAATTTTTAAATTTTTCTCTCTACATCACTATTTTGATATTACTAAATATAATATAAAACAGCCCTGGATTTTTAGATTTTTTCCTGAATTCAGGATGGAAATACTTTGTCTTGAATTGGAGAAAGGCAATTTGAAGGTCCTGAGAGTTTCCAGAATCTTGTCGCTGAAATGGAGATGGATTGAAAACTGTCAAATTTCCTCCCATTAAAGTCTCAAGTTCCGAATTTTTTAGGCTTACTTTTGAAATTAAAAAATTTTCTGGATCCCTAAATGAAATTCCAAAAAAGTAACTTTTACCCAATTCAGGTCGAATCTGAAAAATGATGACATTTTCTTTTACCAGATAGACTTTTCCCAATTCAGGGTGAAAATCTGAAAACCCAGGGCATGTTTAATCGTTTGGTTGATCTTTCTCAAATCCATGATGAATCTTTAAAAATTAAAGAATTTCTGCCCCATAAATAGGCTTCGCTTCCTTGAGCTGAGCAACAGTCCCCAGATTCATTCATACATTCATTCCTAATTACTAGGGTTGTAAATTATATTTAAAAAACCGAAATATGGACTAAAAAGCTCAAAAATGCCAAATATTTACATCTCAAATTTTTTGTACTAATCTCATTCTCTTTGTCCGCGAAACTTTTCGGGAGCGAACAAAATACCTAAAAAATATCAAAAGTTTCGAAAAAAATACTCTTTTTTATGGTATTTAAAAAAAAAAAGAGTCGATGTTTAGTAGTGTATTTTTCGCTTTTTTTGCATTTTTCTTTCTTGTGAAAATTTCCAAAAATGGTTGAAATCTGGACTAAAAACGTAAAAATATCGAAATATGGATTTGTTCACGTAAACCCTCAAAATATGGATTTATATGGACTAAAAACCTTTACCAAAACAAAAACTTTAATGTAGAAATGCTATTTTTGAGCCCCTTTCTTTATAGCATATGCGCAGAAAAAAAAATGCAAAATAATACAATTTATAACCTTACTAATTATCCTCTCCAATTTTATTAATTGTCATTAAATTTAGCCCGGAATGAATATTCCTTTTGGCTTTTCTCTTTTCTCCGTTGGCATTTCAGCTGGGCTAACAATGCTTCTGCTTATGATGTCTCACTCATCCATTGCTTATGATCATCAATCATTTACTTATGCAAACAATCTCAAAAAATACAATTTTTCCGTCAATAGCAGGGAAACTGTTAAATCTTTGAAGGAAATGATCAAAAATTGGATTGGCGTTTTGCCCGAACACCAAATACTTAAATTCCGTCGTCATTTACTTGACCAGTTGCTTGATGACAATGAACAATTATCATCTTATGGCATTAAATCACTAAGCAATTTGTCATTGTCCTTGATTAAAAAATTTTAATCTAAGTGCTTCTGAAATTTTTTTTTATAAATCATTGAACAGGCTATGCTTTTTGCGATGGTCATGCAAATATAATTATAAACATTTATAATTTTCAAGTCATTAAAATGCAATTGAGCCAAATTTAATTAATATCATTCGATAGCCCCAAGAATTCTCAATTTATTTTTAAAATTTAAAAAAATTTTACTGGATTTCAAAAAAGTTATGGCCAGAAAAATTCAGACTTAAGATTTTGTGGAATTTAATTCTGATTTTTGTCATGAATTGGAGAAAGGTAATCTGAGTAGTTACTCCCCCCCCCCCCCCATTTTGGCCTCTAAATTTCGATCTCCCTTGGCTGCGAATTATTTTTAAACCTTTTTCGATTCAAAGGTGTGAACCATTTTTTGTAATTTTAAAATAAAAAAGTTAAGACCATTTTTTTTAGCCCTTAATTGGGGGGAGGAGGGGTGGTGGTAAATGACCCAAAGCTTTTTTTTGATAGATGTTTTAACATATGCCCTTAGGGCATTTTCCTTTTTTTCTGGTAAAACCTGTGCCTATACGTCATTTTTAAACAAAAAAATTGTTAAGAATTCATAAAACATATATCATTAGATCAATTAGTTTCAGAATTTCCTTCCAGAATGGTTGATCTAAAGACATTATTCTTTTTGTTTAACAGATGGAAAATAAAAATTAAACCAATGAAAAAATATATAAAGCTAAAAACTAATGCAAAAACTAACTAATAAGCATTTATCAACGGGACAAAGATGATGTTCATCACCATCTTTGGGCTGTTACTTTCACTGCTTTTTTTGAAGTGACGCGTTGCAAAAAGGAAGTTCCTCCACTTTTCTTGGCAAAATTCTTCTTGCGCTGGAGGGGCTGTTGCTGCTCCTCTTCTGTCTCGACGAAAATGGTTTTTCCTTCTCCAATGCATTCCATATTAAATTCTTCCACTTTTTGTCCGTCCTCAAGCATTTTCCCGTTACATAACAATTTTAAATTTTCGGGATGAAGCCCAGGAATCATCTGCTTGATCTTCGTCTTCAAAGATGAGACTCTTTCCGTGGCATTCACCTCAACGGCATATTTTGTGCCATTGTACTTCATCACAATGTCAAACTTTCGCTTCAAGGACAATGACAAATTGCTTAGTGATTTAATGCCATAAGATGATAATTGTTCATTGTCATCAAGCAACTGGTCAAGTAAATGACGACGGAATTTAAGTATTTGGTGTTCGGGCAAAACGCCAATCCAATTTTTGATCATTTCCTTCAAAGATTTAACAGTTTCCCTGCTATTGACGGAAAAATTGTATTTTTTGAGATTGTTTGCATAAGTAAATGATTGATGATCATAAGCAATGGATGAGTGGGACATCTTTAATGACAATTAAAAGAATTGGAAAGGGTAATTAGGAATGAATGAATGTGGGGGCTGTTGCTTCAGCTCAACGGGTCCCTTTTATGGGGCAGTAATATTGTCGCCAATCTTTTACTCGGGCGGGCTTTGGCCAAATGCGGCTTGGCCCAGCTGAGGCGGGATTGGTCCCCGCTCCTCTTCACCGCTCTCGTCCCTTACTGCTCTGCTTTCTCTGCTTGCTTTGCCGTAAAAGGAATTGCGCACTTTTTGCCGTTCTTTTGATGGGTCTGATGCTGCTGAACGATCCGATCAGCGCCAAAGGGGGACGAGAATGGGAGGGAGGGGTGACAAAGTTGGACTGGTGCTTGGAGATGTTGTGCAGCGATGGAGGGTGCTTTTCCCTCCTTTCCGAGTCCTCCAAGCCGTTTCAGCACGAATTTATTAAAGCAAAACGAATAATGAATAAAAGCGACGAATTGATCGAATTGGGCGATGGGACGGGGGAATTGGAGGAATTGGTCACAGGCAGACCGAATATGAAGCGAAGGGGAGTGGAAGGAAGAGAAGAGAGGAGAGCGACCCCTTGGCCGGGGGCGCTTAAATAGACAATTTTCGAAGGGGGCGGGCAAAAGGCAATGCACGTGGACAAATTGTGTGAGGGACAGAAAAATGGGCAGAAAATTCTTGAAGCGAAAGTGTGCACAAAGGAAATGGCACACAGGAACACAAAATGCAAATAGGCAGATGGGAAAGATAGAAAATGGTGAAAGGAAATCTTTGTGCAATTTGTTAAGCACAAAGTTGGCCAGAGATGAGCCAGCCGATGAGAAAAGAATTTGGATTGTGAAAGGGATGTGATTGGGCAAAAATGGGACAAAGAAACGGGCAAAAAGTGAATGGTACGAAATGGAGCAAAAATTCAAATGAGAAATTGGATGAAAAAGGGACAAAATTAGGAATGATCAATTTTAGCGGATTGATGAATCGGGATTCGCCCCGACCGTCTCCAAGTACGTCCCTCATTCTTTTTGCTTCGGTTGAGTCCAGTCCCGTCCATTTCGTGCAGTAGGCGGGGATTGACCCGCCTTCTCGTCGCCAATGAAAAATTGGCGACAAATATCTTTAATTTTTAAAGATTCATCCTGAATTGGAGAAAGATCATCCAAACGATTAAACATGTCCTGGGTTTTTAGATTCGTCCTGAATTGAATAAGTTACTTTTTGGAATTTCATTTAAATAAATTATGCAAATTGTGGGCCCTAATTGTGCCCTTTTATGCCAAAAGAATCTCAATGGAGCTGAAGAATGGGCAAAATCAATTTACCCTGGGATTTTTTCTCGATAGACATCCCCTATTTTATTCTTAACATGAGATTAGGACATGTGTATGCACTTTATTGTCACGGGACTTTATACATAGAAGAAATGCACTTTTTAAATATAATATTATTAAATGCATATTAATAATATTATTAATGTTTTTATTATCATGGGAATTAATACATGTGTTTAATAGTCGCCATTTGTAGCGCATGTGACGAAATGCACTTTATTAGATAAAATTTACGAATATTTCTATGTTTAATGTGTATGCACTTTATTATTGTCATGGGATCTAACACAGCAATTGCGCATGTGAACAAATGCACTTTTATGTAAAATATTTTTAATAATATATATATTCCATAAAAATGCAAGCACATTAAATAAATATATAAAATTGTGATTTTAAAACTAAATGATTGGAGTTTTCTGATATTTTCGCGCCGAATGCGACTTGACGGAATTGTTTGCAAATGTAATAGCTGTACAAACTCGAAAATTTTTATGGGTAGAAAATAAAACGAAAAAAGTTTAGCTAATAAAAAACGAAAGTAACCGACTGAAAATAATGGACGAAACAAAATTTCGTGGAGCTACTTGAAGAAAAACCAAATAATTCACCATCTGTCGAGCGGGTCCGAACCAATGGCAAATGTAATTAATTATGTAAGAGGAAAAAAGTATCAAATGACGAATTTTTGCTGCTTTTATTTGATCATTTTTTCCGATCAGTTTGGGCGTCAAGGCCAAAAAAGCCGAAAATTTGCAAAAGTAAATCAACTTTGCTCTACACGATAAAAGTGGTTTTAAATTGATTGAGTGGTTAAAGTTCGGAATGTTCCATTGTTAAATTTGTATTCAAATTTTATTCAGCTTTCTATTAATTTCTTTAATGTATTTTGCCAATCGCTGATGTGATTATGGTGGGTATTTGGCTTTCAGAACTAATTTGTTTTTATGTGCTTAGAAATGATGCATTCTTTTTTGTTAATTTTCTGTGTGTCTGCGTCCCTAACTAATTGATTTATTGGCTTAATCAGAATAATTAGTTAAATAATGCTGATACCAATCCAACAAAATTTGCATATTTATCATCTAGTGGGATTTTATATTAATTGACATTTTGATACCATTTTCCAAAAGAAGCTTAGTTTAAATTTTCAAATTCGTATTTTTAAAATCACGTCGGAAATTTTTATTTTTTTTGTCTTTTTCACGGATTTAGTTGGTCGAAATGATGCTGAATTTGTGATCACTAATCAGCTAGCGATCCCGAAAACTCATGGAATTGAAAAATATACATTCGCAAATGGAGAACATGGGCACCAGCTTTATTAGATTTTTTAATTGAAAATTTTCAAATAACAATAATGTAATTTCGAGGTTCAACTTTTCTTCAATGTTTTTTCTTCAAAGAATCTGCTCAAATAAATGCTAGCTTTCGTACCATTAATAAATGCAGAATAATTTTTTGAATCGTAACATTAGCATAAAAAAGAATAGGGATGAAGGAAAATTTATGGGGAAAATTGGTGCTAGTGCGTTTTATAAATCCGCCAGCGCGTTTTATAAATCCGCCATCTTACACATTTTTTTATTTTGTTGCCATGCGCGTTTTTTAAATCCGCCAGCGCGTTTTATAAAGCCGCCAGCACATTTTTTGCATATATCTTTAATAATACTAAAATTTTATGCAATAATTTCAGCTATATTTTATACAAAATGTCTAAAATAAAGTACTTAGGGTAATTACAATCCAATTTTATCAAATTTTCCAGCAGCTCTTCAGGGTATTTATTTCTTTTTTTGAGATCTGATCTCCTAAAATTTTTGCACCATCACCTGATATGAATTTTTTAAATTAATTCCATAGAACACTTTATTAATTAGCAGAGTTATTAAGGTTTTGTGATAGCTAATGTCGTACAAATTAAATTAAAAAATTTTCGGGTGCTTAAACGAATGAAGAACTTAAATTTACGAAAATGTTGAGTGAATTCAAGTTTTGAAATTAAAATTTTCCTTTCAATGTATTTTTTTTTGGTCCGAGATGGATTCTTAATGCCTTTTAGTCTATTTCATTTATTTTTTAATTAATCATTTAATTAAATCTATTATTTTTCGAGACCGAATTGAATTGTGTAATAAATTTAAATATTTTTATTGACACTGAGAAACGCCACCTAGAAACAACAACATTGCTAAATCTTAAAGGTGTAATTAAACTTCAAAAGCGAATTTGCATTGTGCTTGAAAAAACAAAAATTCAAATTATTAATTATTAATTATGAAAATTAGAAATTAATATGGAGTTAAGCGAAATTAAAAATTATTAAATTGACTTTGATAGGGTTTTATATGAAAAAGAGCACCACATTTTAGTTTTTATATGAAAGTTTAGTGAAAATAATTTGGTTTAGCTTTTGTACACTTTTGGTTTAACTTTTGTACACTAAGTTTTTTCCCCTTTTCGCCTCCGTCGGTCGTTGTCATCTGTATATTATCAATTAATATAGCCATCAGATTTTGTATTTTTAACCTTCCATTATTGATTTTAACAATTTTGGAGAGTAAATTAGCAAATCCAATATTTCAATGTAACGTGATTGAAAAATCAGATTTTTAGCAATTTTTTTCGTGCTGGGTCGTTTCATAAAATCCGCCAATTTTAGCGAAAACTTAAGAAAAAGTTGTATGAAAAGAAGTACTATTTCTCATAACTTTGTTTAACTTTTGATAATTTGATTTGAAATTATTTGGCCTAATTTTTTTACTTTTTTGAATAAATTTTGTCATTTTGCATCCCTAAATTTGAGAGTTTTTAGCAACTATTTTTGGGGTTTTTTAGAAATTAAAGACCTAATTATTTTGGCAGTTTTACCAACTATAAATAAAAATCTTGGCTATCGAATGGTACCAAGAATGTAAAATTTGATTGTCTTTAAGCAAAGTTAGGTCATTTTGTCTAAAAATTCGCCAAAATTGGCGGATTTTATGAAACGGCCTAGCACCTTTTTTTGGGGAACCGCCCACTTCGGCGCCGGCCTTTTCGGCGCCGTTGCTAACAACTTTTTTCCTGATCAACCAAATTAAAAAATTTTGTTATCATTCGATAGCTCTTCAGATTCTCTATTAGCCTGTAAAATTTCAAAAAATTTCGTCAGTTTACAAAAAAGTTATGGCCAAAAAACCTCATAAATTAACTTTTTCTTGGCTTTTTCGGCGCCGCGTGGCATAACTTTTTTATTTTTGAATCATTCATTTCTATTTTTACATGTAAATATAGAGCACACATAGAGCTTTCAAATGATGCCAGATTGGCTAAAGCTAACTGACAAATAAAAAAGTTATAGCATTTCAAAATTTGCGGCGCCGAAATGGTCCGCGCCGAAGTGACCCCGACCCTTTTTTTGCGGCGCATTTCCAAAAAACTTTTGGGAAACTGCGGGGGGAGGGGGTGAGTCCAGCGGTGCCGATAGGCGCCGTTGGGGAAAATTTTGAAAATTTGAGTGTAATTTGTAAACAGACCTTGTCGAAAAATTGTTCAAATTTATAAAAATCCAAAAGTTCCTTTCTTAGCATTTCCTCACACATTCTGTTTTCTGACCAATTTGAAATTTTTTCACTTTGATGACGTGAAAAAACCTTGCATAAAAAATCACGAAAACAGTGAACTCAAAAATTTTTATGAAATAAAAATTGACTTTTCACCCCTTCATGGTGAACTAACTTTAACCTGAAATCGGTAACATTTTTGAAAAAATTCCTATGGGTTCGCAAAAAACACTTTCGCGCAAAAACAAATATGTAAGGCAAAAAGAGCGCAAAATTAGCTACGTGAGAGGGCTGGGGCCTGCAATTTGCGACTTCTTTTTTTGCGCAACCCGCAACAGCGGCAAAATGTGTCTGAGATTCCGCGATAGTTTCTAAAAAACCCCAAAAATAGTTGCTAAAATGGGTTAATAGTTGCTAAAAACTCTCAAATTTAGGGATGTAAAATGACAAAATTTATTCAAAAAAGTAAAAAAATTAGGCCAAATCAGTATCGAGCTAAATAATTTTTAAAAGCACAAATTCTTGTCAAGAAATAAATAAATAAATTTTTTGATTTTTGAGAAAATTTTACATTTGTTATGGGTGCATTTTTGGAAAATTTCGGGCGATTCTTAGGGGTGTAAATTTTAGGTCGATTTTTTTTCATTTTATTGCATTTTTCATAACAAATTTTTATTCATAAGCAAAAATAGTTGAAAATAGTTTTTTTTTCAAAAATTTTATAGTTTTTTACTTGCTAAAAATAAAAAACTAGAAAATAATTGCTAATAACTCGAAAAGTAGCTTAACAACAACCGAAAAAACTTTTTTTTCGTCCGTTTTATGCCACGGAGAGCGCAGGAAAAAAATAGTGAAAAAATATAAATTTTAGCCCTATTAATGTGCAGGCAAAAAAAATACAGCAAAATGGTGAACAAGCACAACAACAGCAAAAGGCATAATGCTAAAAGAATTTCAAAAATGCGAAAATTCCGTTCATCCACCAATTTCCTAAATCAGTGAGCGGGTTTGCATTTGCCGCCAAATAACGAGCTCTCCCATTTGCATGAGCAAGTGACGTTGGGTTTATCACGAGGAATCATTTCCGAAGTGGCACATGTCTCTTGCGAAAGTGCTCCACATGTCGACTCGCAAGCCTTATAATCTTAAAAAAGCAAATAATATTTTTTTAAATTCAAAATACAATAAGAAATAAATAAAATGAAAAGTTAAAAAAGGCAAGCTGCTAACTCTACCACTGAGCTACCGAGATACACCCACACTTTCTTTTTAGGGATTTTATGTATCAACACCCGATTTCTGCGTTCGCCCAGCCAGCTTCTTTCTTACATAAAAAGAATCCCCTGTCCCAAAACAGCATACTCAGGGTAGCCCAGATTAAAATTTTCAAAAGCCTCATTTGGCATGCAAAGAAACGCCTCATTTTTACAAATTTATTCAAAACACGTTTAAAATGTTCACATAATATATTTTTGATTGTCCATGATCAATTTGAGCAATTTTTTTGTTGGAAATAAGTATTTTGTGAAATTCTGAGCAAGAAAATCGAAGTTGATTTTTTTTGCGGCGCTTTTTCAAAAAAACTTTTGGGGAAAAGGGGGGCCAGCGGTGCCGATAGTGCCGCTGGGAAAAATTAAGAATTTGACCATATATTTAGCAGATTTTCATTAAAAAATTCTTAATTTTGTGGATTTTCCCCAAAAGCCTCAAAAATCCTCAAAATTTCTCAAAAAAACACAAAAAATCTCATTTTGAAAAATTTAGCCTCATTAACCCATCAAAAAAAACACAAAATGAGGCTAAAGCCTCGATCTGGCTACCTTAATCATACTGAATCATTCTTACTTATTTTCTACTGTCGAATAAAGGTGGGCGGAATCGATCCATACCGTCCCCCGCCCTCTCGAAAGAAAAATTTTGTGTAAAAATGGAGTGCATTTTTGATAATGTCTACCACCAATTTTCTTCCGAAATTTAGTTTAAAAAATTTTGCCCAGCGGCGCCTTCAAAAGGGGGAAATTAGCCTGGTAACGGGCCTGTCTTTCATTTTAAAACATACGGGCAGATTTTGTGACCTCTGAAATGGTCAGAACAACTGAGAGCAGCAGAAACAGAGCAACGAATTTCTTGTTGAGCATTTTTAAATTGGTAAAACCCTTAATGGGCAATATAAATAAATTATGCAAATTGTGGGCCCTAATTGTGCCCTTTTATGCCAAAAGAATCTCAATGGAGCTGAAGAATGGGCAAAATCAATTTACCCTGGGATTTTTTCTCGATAGACATCCCCTATTTTATTCTTAACATGAGATTAGGACATGTGTATGCACTTTATTGTCACGGGACTTTATACATAGAAGAAATGCACTTTTTAAATATAATATTATTAAATGCATATTAATAATATTATTAATGTTTTTATTATCATGGGAATTAATACATGTGTTTAATAGTCGCCATTTGTTGCGCATGTGACGAAATGCACTTTATTAGATAAAATTTACGAATATTTCTATGTTTAATGTGTATGCACTTTATTATTGTCATGGGATCTAACACAGCAATTGCGCATGTGAACAAATGCACTTTTATGTAAAATATTTTTAATCATATATATATTCCATAAAAATGCAAGCACATTAAATAAATATATAAAATTGTGATTTTTAAACTAAATGATTGGAGTTTTCTGATATTTTCGCGCCGAATGCGACTTGACGGAATTGTTTGCAAATATAGGGGCTGTATAAACTCGAAAATTTTTATGGGTAGAGAATAAAACGAAAAAAGTTTAGCTAATAAAAAACGAAAGTAACCGACTGAAAATAATGGACGAAACAAAATTTCGTGGAGCTACTTGAAGAAAAACCAAATAATTCACCATCTGTCGAGCGGGTCCGAACCAATGGCAAATGTAATTAATTATGTAAAGGAAAAAAAAGTATCAAATGACGAATTTTTGCTGCTTTTATTTGATCATTTTTTCCGATCAGTTTGGGCGTCAAGGCCAAAAAAGCCGAAAATTTGCAAAAGTAAATCAACTTTGCTCTACACGATAAAAGTGGTTTTAAATTGATTGAGTGGTTAAAGTTCGGAATGTTCCATTGTTAAATTTGTATTCAAATTTTATTCAGCTTTCTAGTAATTTCTTTAATGTATTTTGCCAATCGCTGATGTGATTATGGTGGGTATTTGGCTTTCAGAACTAATTTGTTTTTATGTGCTTAGAAATGATGCATTCTTTTTTGTTAATTTTCTGTGTGTCTGCGTCCCAACTAATTGATTTATTGGCTTAATCAGAATAATTAGTTAAATAATGCTGATACCAATCCAAACAAAATTTGCATATTTATCATCTAGTGGGATTTTATATTAATTGACATTTTGATACCATTTTTCCAAAAGAAGCTTAGTTTTAAATTTTCAAATTCGTATTTTTAAAATCACGTCGGAAATTTTTTATTTTTTTTTGTCTTTTTCACGGATTTAGTTGGTCGAATGATGCTGAATTTGTGATCACTAATCAGCTAGCGATCCCGAAAACTCATGGAATTGAAAAATATACATTCGCAAATGGAGAACATGGGCACCAGCTTTATTAGATTTTTTAATTGAAAATTTTCAAATAACAATATGTAATTTCGAGGTTCAACTTTTCTTCAATGTTTTTTTCTTCAAAGAATCTGCTCAAATAAATGCTAGCTTTCGTACCATTAATAAATGCAGAATAATTTTTGAATCGTAACATTAGCATAAAAAAGAATAGGGATGAAGGAAAATTTATGGGGAAAAATGGGTGCTAGTGCGTTTTATAAATTCCGCCACCCATGGCGTTTTATAAATCCGCCAGCGCGTTTATAAATCCGCCATTTACACATTTTTTATTTTGTTGCCATGCGCGTTTTTTAAATCCGCCAGCGCGTTTTATAAAGCCGCCAGCACATTTTTTGCATATATCTTTAATAATACTAAATTTTATGCAATAATTTCAGCTATATTTTATACAAAATGTCTAAAATAAAGTACTTAGGGTAATTACAATCCAATTTTATCAAATTTTCCAGCAGCTCTTCAGGGTATTTTATTTTTTTTTTGAGATCTGATCTCCTAAAATTTTGCACCATCACCTGATATGAATTTTTTAAATTAATTCCATAGAACACTTTATTAATTAGCAGAGTTATTAAGGTTTTGTGATAGCTAATGTCGTACAAATTAAATTAAAAAATTTTCGGGTGCTTAAACGAATGAAGAACTTAAATTTACGAAAATGTTGAGTGAATTCAAGTTTTTGAAATTAAAATTTTCCTTTCGATTATTTTTTTTTGGTCCGAGATGGATTCTTAATGCCTTTTAGTATTCTATTTCATTTATTTTTAATTAATCATTTAATTAAATCTATTATTTTTCGAGACGAATTGAATTGTGTAATAAATTTAAATATTTTTGCAATTTTAAATATAATAATTATTAAATGCATATTAATAATATTATTAATGTTTTTATTATCATGGAATTAATACATGTGTTTAATAGTCGCCATTTTGTTGCGCATGTGACGAATGCACTTTATTAGATAAAATTTACGAATATTTTCTATGTTTATATATTTTTTAAATAATATATTTGTAAAAGAGCCAAGCAAAAGAATATGCTACTAATAATTTCTTAATTTTTGAATTTTTAAAATTTAGGTCATTTAAAAGCTTTTAACAAGCTATTTTAGCTCTCTTTAAATACACAACGATTTGCCGACTAAAAAGTTAGAAATAAAAAAATATGTTACAACTATTTATAATATTTTTAATTGTTTAGAAATAGCTAAAACTGCTTCAAAATATGTTTAGTTTTCGACTGATATCCAGCTTTGAAGGTATATCTTACTGGGTCTAAAGTCTGATTTGTTTGCGGGTTGTTCTAAAAGATTTGTAAAAAAACGCCAAAACATGAAAATAAATATGACGCGAATTTGTAAAAATATGGATACAAATCACGAAAAAAGAAAATATGGATATGGTCGCCCGAAATTTTTCAAAAATGCACCCATAAAAAATGTAAAATTTTCTCAAAAATCAATTTCCAAAATTTATTTATTTATTTCTTGACAAGAATTTGTGCTTTTAAAAATTATTTAAAATACTGATTTGGCCTAATTTTTTTACTTTTTTGAATAAATTTTGTCATTTTACATCCCTATTTGAGAGTTTTTAGCAACTATTTTTGGGGTTTTTTAGAAACTATCGCGGAATCTCAGACACATTTTGCCGCTGTTGCGGGTTGCGCAAAAAAAGAAGTCGCAAATTGCAGGCCCCAGCCCTCTCACGTAGCCAATTTTGCGCTCTTTTTTGCTTTACATATTTGTTTTTGCGCGAAAGTGTTTTTTGCCAACCCATAGGAATTTTTTCAAAAATGTTACCGATTTCAGGTTAAAGTTAGTTCACCATGAAGGGGTGAAAAGTCAATTTTTATTTCATAAAAATTTTTGAATTTCACTGTTTTCGTGATTTTTTATGCAAGGTTTTTTCACTTCAACAAAGTGAAAAAATTTCAAATTGGTCAGAAAACAGAATGTGTGAGGAAATGCTAAGAAAGGAACTTTTGGATTTTTATAAATTTGAACAATTTTTCGACAAGATCTGTTTACAAATTACACTCAAATTTTCTAAATTTTCCCCAACGGCGCCTATCCGGAGGGGGTCGGTTTAGTCTGGCCGGTTTAGTCTGGAACCGGCCAGACTAAACTGACCCGGTCCGCGCTTATCGGCACCACTGGACTCACCCCCTCCCCCCGCAGTTTCCCAAAAGTTTTTTGGAAATGCGCCGCAAAAAAAGGTGCTAGGTCGTTTCATAAAATCCGCAATTTTGGCGAATTTTTATACAAAACATGACCTAACTTTGCTTAAAGCAATCAAATTTTACATTCTTGGTACCTTTCGATAGCCAAGTTTTTTCTCTATTAGCCTGGAAAATTTCAAATAAAATTATCAAAATTAAACAAAGTTATGGTAGAAATAGTACTTCTTTTCATACAACTTTTTCTTAAGTTTTCGCTAAAATTGGCGGATTTTATGAAACGACCCAGCACGAAAAAAATTGCTAAAAATCTGATTTTTCAATCACGTTACATTGAAATATTGGATTTGCTAATTTACTCTCCAAAATTGTTAAAATCAATAATGGAAAGTTAAAAATACAAAATCTGATGGCTATATTAATTGATAATATACAGATGACAACGACCGACGGAGGCGAAAAGGGGAAAAAAACTTAGTGTACAAAAGCTAAACCAAAAGTGTACAAAAGCTAAACCAAAAGTGTACAAAAGCTAAACCAAAAGTGTACAAAAGCTAAACCAAAAGTGTACAAAAGCTAAACCAAAAGTGTACAAAAGCTAAACCAAAAGTGTACAAAAGCTAAACCAAAAGTGTACAAAAGCTAAACCAAAAGTGTACAAAAGCTAAACCAAAAGTGTACAAAAGCTAAACCAAAAAATATCGAACTTGTAAATTCATTCTTTACTTTTGTTTTTCGTTAGCATTACTTTTTTCGTTTTATTGGCTGCAAAACATGCCGACAAGGTGGCGGAGAGGCTACAAAAGCACGAAACAGGGCAATAAATAGGCGAAGGAAGGAGACTGGCGGTTAATAATTTGGGGGGAAGGTAAGATTTTCAAAATTACTGAGGCATTGCTTTTTCCTTATTAATTCTCCTTGTGCATGTACAGACGTAAAAATTAATTAAAAGTAAAAAATAAAAAATACAATTTAAATTTATTTTTTGAATAAAAATTTTTTTTCCTTTTTTAGTTATTTTTTTCTCTTTCTTTCTTTCTTTTTTTTGCCCTCACTTCTCCTCTAATTTAGTTAAAACAACATGTAATAAAATTCTAAAACATACGCAAAAATGTATAAAATTGTATCATTTTCATTAATGGGTTTTTTAACCGGAATATAATTCTGTGTCTTCCATTTGGGCTGGTTTTCCAAAATAATATTTGAGCAATTAAAAATTTGCTACAAATTCACGTTCCATTATCAAAATTATGTTTACGATCATTTAACATTGACGTTGCCAATAGAGTGTGCCGTTATCAGCCCAGCCAAACTCCCAAACAGTATATTTATCAAAAAACACACTAAAACCATGTTAGCTTGATATGAAGCTTCTATTACATATTTCCATATGTATATTTATGCAAAATTTTGCCCTCATTTGGAAAAAGTTATTTGCATATTTTCACTATTTATATGTAAATGAATTTATGTGTTTAATTTTATGCGCATATTTTGCGATTATGTGCATATAAAAAAACAAAAACAAAATTACGCTGCGATTTCATTCTTAAATAACCCAAGGTGCGCTTGAAAATTAAGAAAAATTAGACTTTTATTATGTCTTTTTTGGGGTTTTCGTGCCTTAAATGCCTTTTTTGGCATTTTGCCGTTTTGGTGCCTTTTTTGGCGTTTTTTCCGAAAAATTCCATTAAAAATTCAATAAAATCGGGAAAATAAACCCTGACTTGAAAAATTTTCAGAAAATACACCGCTAAGAATTTGTTTATTTGTTTATTGTCAATAAAGAAAAAAGTCCACAAAAGGGAAAAAATCTGCTTACATTGAGGACAAAAACATTAATTAAAAATGTTCTCAAGAAGCGCAAAACAATTAAACGAGATCACCTCCAAAATAAAATATAATATGAAATCAATACAAATAAATAAATATTTACCAAATCACTTTTAGTTTTAATGAATTAATAATTCGACTTTAATTTTTCCGGACTATTTTACAGGAATAGAGATAGTTTTAATTTTATTTCTAAATTGATTTAATGAGTTTATTTCAATGGGCCTTTTATCGAGTTGGTTCCAAATTTTAGTTACCCGCCCTGCTAAAGGTATAAATTTTTTGCCAAGTTTATATTTTGAATTAAGTCTATAAAAGGGAATGTTAAAGCGTTCAGCAGAAGGTTTGAATATTTCAAAGGGATTCAGATCTATTCGGCCATAAATTATTTTATGAGCCATGAACAGATCAAACAGTTTTCGCCTGCTTTCAAGTGTTGGTAGTTGAAGGTGTTCTAATCTTTGTTGGTATGGAGTTTTGTTTCAGTTTACGTGTTTTGCACACTAAAAAAGCTTAATAAAAAATTTTAAGTGCCTTCATGCCCTTTTTGCAATTTTTTGGTGAATATTATAGTGCCTTTTTCCCGATTTTTGGTGCCTTTTTTTCGTTCTCTTCTTATTATTTATTCATTTTTACGCTGTTTAAATGAAGGGTTTAACGTATTTAGTTTTCTTTTTGGGTTTAGGCCCGAATACCCGACTTAAATGGGCCAGAAAAAGTCAAGACTCTTCTAATTCTATTTAAACATATAAAATGATCGTCTTCTTTAACAGTCTGAGCCTTGAAATGTTACCAATAAATAGATAGGTATGACATTGAAATCTAAAGAATTGTAATGAGTTAAAATAAGCATGGTTAATTGAATGGATAATTTGTTTAAAAAACTTTCGGTTTCCGAACTTGATTAAAATTTACTATGCTTTTAAATTAAACGATTACATTTTTTATACATTTAATTATTTTTTAACTCTTTAATATGGTGCCCAGACTTCCCCCCCCCCCCTCCTCTCAAGACTAAAATTTCCCAAGAAACGGGGACCAGAATTCTTTAGCAGTAGAAAATTGTGAATTTCAAAGAAAATTGATGAGAAAAAAAGAAAATTTAATTAATTCAAAACACATTTACAAATACATAGCATTAAAAAGCTTAATTTTTTAAATTCCCATAATGATTTCAGCATACTGGACCTAATTCCTTTAAGATTTTAAAAGTTTTTATATGTTTATAACTTGATCTAATTCAATAAAAGTCCGTTCCCCGAATGGTTAAGAAAAATTAGGTATTTGTTATATTATACAAATATTTTATTTTATTGTCATTTATTACTTTTTTCTTATTTCCAAATCACCATTTCAATTCATGACAAATCTGAAAAATCAGTACATGTTAATCTCTTTAAATTGGCTTTCTCCAATTCAGGAGGAATCTGAAAAATCAGAACATTTCTGCCCCATAAAAGGCGTGCCTTGGCAAGTTGTAAAATGACATTGAATTATAAAGAAATACGTAAAATACTATAATAAATCACTAAATTTAAGTCAAATGACTTTTTTTTTGCTGATTTTAAATGGCATTAAAATGACTTAAAAAGTGTTCTAAACTTTGTTTGAAGCTTCTAACATGCATTTTTTGTGACTTTTTTTACACTTTTTGCGTTTTTGTTACTTTTTTCGTGACTTTTAAATTTGAAAGGGGATGTCAATATAAGTGACCTCTAATCCGATCATTCCTATTTTATTACCTTTTCAAATCATAACACTGTTGATCAGCCAGTCTAATTGCGGTGTATCTCGCTTTCAGATCACCTCATTCGGCTTTAAACAAAGTAAATTAACCCACTCTTCATTCTTTCTTATTGCCACCAAATTTGTGCCAAAATGAATTGTTTTGGCTTATTTCCCGCTGACATTTTTGCCGTTCAAACAATGCTGATGCTGATCATTCTGTTGTCCTTCACTGATGGAATGCGAATTCAAGTGATTAGTGATATGCATCTTCATGAAAAATTATTGACCGTTGAAGTTGAAAAAACGGACACTGTGAAAACATTGCGGACAAAAATTTTGGAAGAATTGAAGGGAATTATCAAAAATGAGACCGGCATTCCTCAGGAAGAATTATCTCTGCGTTATTCGAATGAATTGAAGGAACTTCTCAAAAATCAGACTGACCCCAAAAATCAGACCGACATTTCTTCGCCCGAAGAACAATCTCGGAATTATTACAAAGAAGGAAATGGGCATATTCTTGAGGACAGTAAAAGATTGGAAGAATATGGCATTAAAGATGTTGCTGAAACTATTTACTTGGAATTGATTCAATTTGGCATTTTCATTGAACATAAAGGAACAAGGCACAGCTTTAGCGTTCTTCCCAATGACTTTGTGAAATCTTTGAAAGAGAAGATTAAGGAAAAGCTTGGTATTCCACCGGAAGAACAAATTCTTACACGCCAAAAAGATGGTCATGTGCTTGGGGTGGAGGAGGAGTTAAGCAAAATGTACTATCATAACATTGTCACTGGCACTTGCTTGTCCTTGAAGGAAACTATTAATTTTGGCATCTTCATTGAACATAAAGGAACAAGGCACAGCTTTAGCGTTCTTCCCAATGACTTTGTGAAATCTTTGAAAGAGAAGATTAAGGAAAAGCTTGGTATTCCACCGGAAAAACAAATTCTTACACGCCCAGATGGTCATGTGCTTTGGGAGGAGTTTAGCCAAATGCATTATCATAACATTGTCAGAGGCACTTGCTTGACGTTGAATGAAATTAAAGTGCATTACAATGGCAATTCGTTTAACATTGAGGTAGCAAAAGCCACGGAAACAGTCAAAGATTTGAAGAAGAAGGCCATCAAAAAGATTAATGAGAGTATCCCAAAGGAAGAAAATACTCAAATCAAAAAACTAACATTGAATGACCAGCATGGCAAAATACTGGAGGACAAGAAAACAATTGCCGATTACGAAATTCAAGGGCCATTAACTGTGACAGATGTTATATTTAAGAAGAACATAATGAGAACATTGGCAAGAAAATTGTAAATGTTATCTCTCATCACAATGCAAAACAGTAGAGAATGCAGCAGCCCAAAGATTGTGATGATGATGGACATTAGGGATGTGCGAGAAGTATTTTTACCGGGAACCGAGAAACGAGACCGAGAAATGACCCCGAGAAACGATACGAGAACCGAGAAATGACCCCGGGAAACGATACGAGAACCGAGACCCAAAAAACCCGACAAATTTCTCGACTCGGGAATCGAGAACCGAGAAATTTAAATGAAATTAATTCAAATAAATTTTTTTTTAAAATCAAAAACACATTAAAAATGGGGTAGGTCAAACGGAATTTTTGCGTAGGAGTCTCAACATTAAAGCAGGGCTCGGATCGAAAATTTTTCAAAATAAGAACATCAAGGACAAAAAATAAGATTTTAGGGTCAAAAATTTTTGATGCTTTTTAGCTAATTTTAAAGAAAATAAAGTATTTTTAGCGTCCGGCGGTGCCGATAGGCGCCGCCGGGGAAAATTTTTTGTAATTTTTAATGCGACTTGATAACAGATTTTCACAAAAAAGGCAAATTTTTGCATGGCAAATTTTAGGTCAACTTTTGAAATCTTAGGGGAATGTGGCACGGCGGCGCAGATAGGCGCCGACGGGAAATTTTTTTGGGATTTTCATGAATTTAGTAAAAAAATATTCAAAATTTAATATTTTTTCCTCTTTTCCCCCTTCGCTGGTGACCTCCTCCCCCCGAAATAGTCATCCTTAACAGTGTAAAAATTTCTCGGTTTCAAAGACTAAAAACCCGAGACCGGGAAGCGAAAAACCCGAGAAATTTCCCGAGTTGGGAACCGAGACTCTCGCACATCCCTAATGGACATGAACATCATCATCTTTCCCGTTTGCTAAACGATCATTGACCATTAGTTTTTTCTCTCCATCACTTTTTTGGCTTTCTGTCTTTTTCTTTGGTTGGTTCTCTGTCCTTTCTCCATCACTGTCAAAATTAGCTTTAATTTTTCCATTTCTTTTTGGCTTTTCATTTTATGCATTTTCTGTTGTTGTTGCAATTTGCATAAAACTTTTTGGGTTAATGCCAAATTTCATCGGTATTTCCGGATTTTTAGTTGGTTATCTATCAGAGCGATTTTTATGAAATTAAAAAGTATATATAATTAAGTAAAACTTAATATTAATTTTTATTCTAACAGATGCCTAAAGCTGGTAAATTAAATTCTGCTTTAATTTGACCTTTTTTTGACTTTTTTTTCTACTTTTGGATTTTTATGACTTTTTTGCACTTTTTTGTACATTTTTCTTAAAAACGGATTTAAAAAATTTTCACAGCTATTTTTCGCCACTATTTCGGCATTTTTTTGCCACTTTTTAGTTAATTATTTTGGGATTTTTGCCACTAAAAATCCTTATTCTACTGATCAGCATCACGCGGGAACTAATTATGCCAAAATAAGGGATTTTCCTCTCCGTTTGCTTGCGGTGCCGCATTTCTGCTGGTTAAGACATTTCTATTTTCAGATCTTCTTTCTTCAAACTGATCAACCTCTTCTGTTTAATAATAATAATTTATAAAAATTCATTGGATTTCATCGGGCTCACAACTAGGGATTGCCCCGATCGTTTTTCCAAATTCTTAGGGATTGATCGGGACCGAGATTAGTCGGGGTCCCGACTCGAGATCTCTCCGGCCCCAGTTGGCCTGTCCTACTACAAACCTGGCATCAAAAAGCTAAAATTCGGGTATTTAAATTTAAAAAATATTTTATTTTATTTTTATTGCCATTTATTACTTTTATTGATCAATTCAATTTACAATTATAACATATTCATAATCCATGCCAATTTTCTTATGATATTGGGCATATTTCTTTATAGTCCAAGCACTTTTAAAGGCACAAATTAATGCGCTGGCTTAATCTGCGAGGGTTGGACCTGTACATTTTTTCCATACATTTGCTCCTCGGGCATTTGTGCCCCATACATTTGTGTCTATGTACAAAACTTGCACAATCTTGAATTTAAACTGCCTTTCGGATATTGCAACGTAATACAAGGTGGAGGCAGAATAATGCCCCATAATAGGCGTCCCTCGACAATGGTGAAGCAACAATCCCCACATTCATTCATTCATTCATTTACCCATTCATTACAAATTAACCCTCCCATTCTTTCTTATTGCCGCCAAATTTGTGCCAAAATGAATTGTTTTGGCTTATTCCCCGCTGACATTTTTGCTGGTCAAACAATTCTGATGCTGATCATTCTGTTGTCCTTCACTGATGGTATGAAAATTCAAGTGCATAGTCTTATTCCGTTTGTCCATGAGTTGATCGTTGATGTGCAGATAAAGGACACTGTAAAAACATGAAGACAAAAATTATGGAAAAATTGAAGGTAATTATGAAAAATCAGACCGGCATTCCGCCCGATGGACAATCACTGTATTATATCAAAGAAAAACCTGATCTTATTATACTTGAGGACAGTCAAACATTGGAAGAATGTGGCATTAAAAATGTTGATGAAACCGTTCATTTGCAATTGATGCAATTTGACATTTTCATTGAACATCAAGGAATTAAGCGCTACTTTGGTGTGCGTGCCGATGAGTCTGTGAAATATTTGAAGAGAAGATCATGAAAGAGCTTCATATCCCACCCGAAGAACAAATTCTTATATGCCCTGATGGTCATGTGCTTTGGGAGGATTTAGACAGAATGTACTATTATGACATTGTCACTAGCACTTGCTTGTCCTTGAAGGAAAAGCTTGAAATTAAAGTGGAGCACAATGGCACTTTTTATACCGTTGAGGTAAAAGCCACGGACAAAGTCTCAGCATTGAAGAAGGCCATCAAGAAGATCATGAAGACAAACAAAATTAAAACAAATGGGCTAACTTTAGAATACCAACCGGGCACAACACTTGAGGACAATGAAACAATTGATCATTACAAAATTCAAGGGCCATTAACTGTGAACAAAATTGAAGAGAGAAGACGTGATAGACTTGCAAAACGTTACGTATCCGCAGCTGAAGAACAGCATAGATGGTGATGATGGACATGAACATCATCATTTTCCCTGTTGCTAAACGATCCTTCATTAGGTGTTTTTATTTCGATCATTTTTTGCCTTTCTGTCATTTCTTTCATTGGTTCACTGTTCTTTCCCTTTCACGTTCAATTTAGCCTTAGTTTTTCCTTATTTCCAATTGGTGGTTTTCATTTTATGCATTTTTCTATTGTTATTGCAATTTGCATAAAACTTTTTGGGTTACATTTTTTCATATTCAAAATTTACTTTCTTTTTCGTACCCTAAAATTTTATTGAGTTTCGGTGCAGCAGAGATTATCTCCGCTTTCCAATAAAATTTTGTTAAAAGCATCATCAACAGGCTAACAAAAATTATATAATTTTTGCCTAAAAATGACCAATTTCGTACTTTGAAGGACAAGGTAATTTTGGCACCACAAATTTTAGGCAATCAAATTAAACATTCTTTATTATATTGGTTTGACAGGCTATTTGCAAAAATTCAAATTATATTGGGTTCCAAAAAAAGAAATTGTGAGCGGCGCCGAAATGGTCGGAAAAAGTTAAACATTTTGGCCATAATTCTTTGCAGTAATGGCAATAGGAGCCGCTAGGAAATTATAATTTTTATGGAATTGGTAAAAATTCCAAGAAATGATTATTTTATGAGGCTTTTTAGTTGAACTGTTGGAAATCATTAAAAAGTAGTGTTCAGTCGATGCCGCTAAGCGCCGCGGCAAAAATTATGAATTTTTAATGACGTTTATTAACAGATTTGACCAGTAATGACAATTTCTTCGGGAACCGGAGTCTTACAGAGTACCACCATATCATCATACCGTATACAGTTTTTTAAAAAAGAAAACGCAAAAATATACAGCATCAACAAAGTTTGATAAATCGGAACAAAAAAATCAGGGAACTGTAAAAAACGGTGACCGTAAAAGTGAATAAAATTCAAATTTGTAAAGTCTTGTTGCGTCGGAGGTTGCCTTTTCTGTGCATTTTTTGAGCATTGCTTCCAATTCGGTGTCAAATTCGTGTCGGAGAAAACCTATAAAAAATTTATTTTAGAATTTTTGGACAAAAACGTAAAATTTTTGGTTATTTTTAAAAATTTGCCCATTTTTTGAACATCGAAAATCAAGCTCTGTTTTGTATCACTTGACTATATGATTTTTGAAAAAGAGGTGAAATTTTCACCAAATTCTAATTAAAGTTTTTCAAAATGATTAAATTTTCCGTGAAAAAAGGGATGGAATGCCAAATTTAACCGGTATTTCGGGTTTTGTCACCCTCACTGAATTTTTTTAAATAATTTTTTCTAGGCTAATTTATGATTCTGATCACGAATCTTACGTTTATTATTTTGATGCTACGAAAAAGCACTATAACAAAACCAAGGTCAGCTTCTTGATCAGCGCCAAAAATTAGCCCTAGAGAAATATTCAAAATTTTTTTCAAGGGGGTGACAAAACCAGGAAATACCATTTCACCTTCAAGCCTCGCAGCGCTTGGTCGGTATTGTTCGGCTGGGTCATTCGCATTTATCGCCATTTGCACAACATTTTCATGGAATGTCATTCTCGAAAGTTCTAAATTCGTAAAATAATGAAAAAAAATAGTGAAAAATTATTAATTAAATTTTTTGATTCTTTTTTAAATGTTTATTTTAAAAATTGGTAAAAAAAATATAAATTATTATTTTTTAATTTTTTTTAATCTTTATTTAAAAATTTAGTGAAAATAAATATTATTTTTTGGATTTTTTAAAAATCTTTTCATCTAAAGAAAAATCGATAAATTTATTGAGTTTTATACTTTCTGAAAGAGGTATTAGCTTTGGAAAACTCATTTTGGAAAATGAATTATTTTTATAAATCGCATTAAATCTTTTACTTTTCCAAATCCTTTAAGTAATTTTCAAAAAAATAAAAATAAACTAAAATTTAGGCTCGGAATGTCCAAATGTCCCCCTAATTTTTGTTTTGTTTTTATATTACCCAAATTTGCTCCTCCATAATTCAATACATTTTCATTTAGTATTTTCAGCGTGTGTAGCCAGGGCATCACACTTTCTACCACCCGCTCGATTTTCTGGGCAAAATAAAATGCCGAAGCGACATTTAAAATGCCAATGATACTGGCCAAGCTTCGGCGGAATGAACTGAAATTTAAGATAAAATTTGGCCAAAGTTTCCCTTATTTTTGGGGCCCTGCTGTACAAGCAAAGCAATTTTTCATTTACTCGATTTTTTTCGATCAAATTTTTCAAAAATTCTCAACATGTAAATGTTTGTTGCCAAAAAATTCAAAATTTTTGAAATTTTCTGAAAAAAACTAGTAGGTAAATATTTTCAACTTTTAAATTCTATTCTTTCTAGTTATGTTCCGGTAATTAACATTTTTACTAACCCTCCCTGAAAGTGAATTTATGAAAATTTTTAAACAATCAAAAAATCTTGAAGTGTTAATTTTTTGTAATTAATTTATCACTACTAATTAGTGGGGCCTGCAATTTCCATTAATTAATGGTTAATTAGTTAATAATTACAATCGAGGTCCGCGCATTTGGAACATCGGCATCACTGCCGGCTTTGCGTAGCGCACTCGGAACAAATATTCATACATAATGTCCACGTATTGGCGCAATTTGGTGCATTCAATGCCGATTTTGGCGACGCGCTTTTTGGCATTGGCACAATGCCAACGCTTGCGCATCAAATACAGTAGACTTAGCATGGTTTCAAACTCAGCAATATGCTTTCCTACTGTGTAACGAAGTGACGATGCCCCTTTTGGCAAAATCCAATTCACATGGGTCAATATTTTGTTTAAATCCCTACGGCCTTTCACGAAATGAAGCAGTGCTTCGTCCTCAATCTGTGTAGCAAAAGAGTCCGTTTCGTAAAAAATTTTTAAGGAAGTTTGGCTGTTAAGCGCAGACTGAGAATTTTTGAAATTTTGAATTTTTGCTATATTTGATGGCCATAAAAATGATTCTAAAAAAAAATTTTCATTTTATTTATTGAATTTCATAATTTTTATGATAAAAAATTCTACGACTTATTATTACACGATTTTTTTTAAGATTTTATCCTAAAGTAGCGAATTTCGCGGCTTTTGAGGCAATTTTTAAATTTAAAAAAATAATGAAAATTTAAAAGGCGCTTCATTTTGAAAATTTGGCTTAATCGTTCAACCAAAAATTCCTAAATTCTCGAAAAACTGCGAGCACTTAACAAAAACTGACCGCATCGGACAATCCGTACAATGGCCCATTTAAAATAGCGTCACAAATTTGCTCGGCGGTAACAGTTTCCGGCACCGAAAATGCCAAAGCCGGTGCCATCATTATCATTCTCACGCCGGCCAATTTGGCATTTCCATTTTTGGCATTTTCATTTTTGGCATTTTCGCTTTGTTTTGCCAATTTGTCGACCTTTTCCAATACTTTTGCTTCTACCATTTTGAAAATTTTGTACATTTTTTCCTCAAATTCTGCTCTTGCTGTGCCATCATCTCCATTAATTCGTGCCCTTTTCCGCGCTCTTTCCGTCGTCGGATTTTCGTCCGACAAATTTTCTAAATTTTCTTCCCTATAAAAAACCAATTCAGTCTCATTTTCCAGAGAAAATTCCATTTCCTCAAATTTTTGGTGCTGGTATTCTTTGTTCATTTTTCCCATTTCGTAGAAATAAAATTTGTAAAGCATTATAAGCCGTTCAATCGCCTCATCAAAGCTAATTATATGTTTAGAGAAAGTTTCCTTGAACAATGGTGTTTTTGCATAATGTCCGGCATGAACATTGAACAAATATTCATATAAAATGTGTACATATTTACGGTAGCTTTGGCATTCAGATGCCGGACGATCGGCAGAAGGGCTGCAAAAAAATATCTGGGTTTTAATTAAAATCAGAAAAATCCAGAATTTTAATTATGCTTCAAGCAAAAAAAAATCTTCTCTTTTTTTTGCTAATTCTAAAAAAAGCTCGGAATTTTATTGAAAATAGCGAAAAAGCCGGAAAACCGTTGGACTCTTTCTTAAAAAATACATTTTTTATGGCATTTTGTCTCACAATTTTATTTATTTATTTTTTGCTTAATTATCAAAAAATAAAAGTTTTTTACTTATTTTGATGAATTTGTTGTTGTTGCTGCTCAATTCGCTCATCGTTGCCATCATTGGCACAATACCAATGATGGCGCATAAAATACAAAATGCCAAGATGATTGGCATACATTTGTGCCATTGAATTTTTGATTTGTTTGTTGGTGATTGCCTTTTCCGAGCAAAATTGGTCAAAATTGGCTGGCGCCTTCAAAAAAGCTTCTAGTCCGTCCAAATCAATCTGTTTATATTTTACAGGTTCTATATCAATTTGTAATAAATTTAAAAAAAATTAATTAAGCATTAAAAAAAATGTATTTACATATTTTTGTACATATTTTGGGTTTTTATACATATTTCTTACATATTTCGGGAATTTTTTTTACATATTTATGTACATATTTTGACCAATTTTTGTACATATTTTTGACATCCCTATTAATTACCCATAATGGTAGTGGAATGGTGGGCGAAGCAAAAAATGCACAATAAATAAATAAAATGAAAAAGTCGAAACTCAAATACTTCAACATCATTTTCGATGAATTCGGTATAAGAGCAGAAAATGTGGACTTTAAATTATCTAAATTTGCAAAAAATAAATAAATTAAATTGTTTATAAAAAATAATTCAATTTACGAAAAATTTGGAAAAAGGAAATGTTTTAAAAATGAACAGGTCCAACCCCTGCTGCTGATTAAGCCAGCGCATTAAATATGAATTATAAAGAAATACATACGTCAACTTTTTTGAAATTTTTTTCTATTTTTTTGAAAAAATTTTTTTTTTGTTTATTTACACATAATGATGAATATTAAGCATTAAGCACAATTATGGTGAATAGAAAGTATATTCACGATTTTTTATCTCAAAAAATTTTCAAAACAAAAAGGTCCTCCTCCCCCCTTTTGTTTTTGATAAGATTCAAATTCTGAGACTTTATAACTAGCGCCAAATTTTATTAATAGGCCCAAATAATTGTCATATTCATGATCAGCGACCTCTAAAACCCCCGGGTACTTGGTTTCAAGACTTTTTAAACAAAATAAAATTTACCAAAAAAAAAAGTGAAAAAAATTTTCAAAAAGGTCCTCTTTTTAACTAGTGCCTGAAATTCTTTTCAAAGGCAAAACGAAACCGCTGCATCTGTTTATTTTAAAAAATATTTTTTCAGCGGGGTCATTAAGAAATCTCTTGAGTTGTGCCGAGTTCATAAATTTTTACGGCATGGCAGCGACGGGATATTTCAAAGAAGAAGTTAGCTGGACTTTCCACCAAAGGCTTAACATTTTGCCCAATTTAATTTTGCGTCTTTTTGTCGTTTTCTGCACTTTATTAATTTCGTTTTCATGTTTTTGGTTTTCGTTAGCCAGAAAAATTTTCATTCGTTTTTTTTTCATTTTTGAAAAATTTTTCGTTGTTCGCACACCCTGCCGTGCCGATGCTGAGATTTATTAATAAAATTTTTAAAAATAACAAAATTATTCACTTTTTCAATGGATGAGGACATAATAAACAGAAGCATTGTTAGCCCAGCAGAAATGCCAACGGAGGAGAGAGAAAAGCCAAAAGGAATATTCATTCCGGGCTAAATTTAATGACAATTAAAAGAATTGGAAAGGGTAATTAGGAATGAATGAATGTGGGGGCTGTTGCTTCAGCTCAACGGGCCCCTTTTATGGGGCAGTAATATCTTTAATTTTTAAAGATTCATCCTGAATTGGAGAAAGATCATCCAAACGATTAAACATGTCCTGGGTTTTTAGATTCGTCCTGAATTGGGTAAAAGTTACTTTTTGGAATTTCATTTAAGAACGCAGAAAATTTTTAACTTACAAAATTAGTATGACATTTCTCAAAAGTAAGCCTAAAAAAATTTGAAAATTTCAGATTTTAAAGGGAGGAAATTTGGCGAAAATTTTCAATCCATCTCCATTTCAGGACAAGTTTCTGGAAACTCTTAGGACCTTCAAATTGCCTTTCTCCAATTCAGGACAAATGTATTTCCATCCTGAATTCAGGAAAAATCTAAAAATCCAGGGCTTTGTTTTATATTGTATTTCGGAAATGTAAACCGATTTATTGGTCAAAAAATTCAAGCGATTTAAATGGTGAAGAAAAATCAGCGAAATATTGAAAATGGATTATAAAAAACACAAAAGAAAAAAAAAATCATTTTTTAGGTGCCGGGTCGTTACTCAAAAAACTATCAAATGGAAAATTTTTGACAGAAAATTACTCATAACTTCGCCCAAAATAAATCAAATTAAATAATTTTGATTATCTTTCTATAGCCCTAAGTGTTTTCTATTATCCTGCAAAATTTAAAAAAAAAAAACTCGTTAAGTTTAAATAAAGTTATGACCTGAGAAATTCAAAAAACCAACTTTTTTTTGAACATTTTTGGTAATAACTTTTTTGAAAATTAACAAAATTTTGAAATTTTGCAAAAAACCACTTAGGACAATCAATGTGACTTCAAGAATTAAAAATTTGGTTGCTTTTGAGCAAAATTATACCAAAAAAAATTTTTTATTTTGATGGTTTTTTGAGTAACGTCATAGCAACACTTTTTGTGTGTTAACAAATTAAGCAAAAAATTTTTTAAAAAATCTCTATGCCTTCTCTTCCACAGTAAATTTTTGCAAATAGCGCGCCACAAAATTTTGCAATAATTTAATTTATTTTAAGTATTTCGTGCTTGCCTTAATCCCATTTGTTCATTAGGCTTTAGCCTCATTTTGTGATTTATATTTATCTGGCAGTGATGGGAGGAGCGACCCATGACTTTTCGCGCAAACTAAACTTTTTGAGCCTCGTAATTCTCCGTCCAGTATTTGAATTCTGTTTTCCAAAAGCTCGGAATTGCGCTTTCCGACTCTCGAATTATTTTCTTTCAAACCGCTCAAATCGATTCTCGATTTCCAAAACCTTTTGAAGCTTGAACTTTCCGCTTTCCAAAATTCTCTCCCCGAGATTTTGATACCCCGGACTATGATTACGTATTCCCGATATTTTTTGAAGTGAATACCGATTTCATACATCTTCTTGGCATCGGTCCAATCCCTGCCGCGCCGCGCAGCTAAAACAAATACCAAATACACACACAATTTTAAGGGTCGGGGTCATTTTGGCGCAGGCCATTTTGGCGCAGACAAGTTTAAAGATTCATAACTTTTTTTTAGTTCGACCAAATAAAATAATGTTGATATTAATCAATAGGTCTAAATGTTCTTTATTAGCCTGCAAAATTTCAAAAAATTATATTAGGTTTTAAAAAAGATATGGCGCGCTGCGCCAAAATGGCCAGGAAAATGCAATTTTTTGAGGTTTTTTGGCCATAACTTTTTTGTTTCTCAGCTAAATTCTTTGAAACTTTGCAGGTTAATAGGCACTATCAAGCCACTTAAAATCATACCAAGATTATTTAGTTTTGCTGTGAAATCAAAATGATATAAAGTCTTGCACCAAAGTGGCCGGTTCCCCAATTTTAAGCAGCAATATCACCTTCACCATCATCATATTTAATTGTATGTTTAATAATTGCTGACTCATCAGATGACAGTTGACTCCCTCCCGCCGGGCGCTTCCCCGCCCCCGCCCCCCCCCCCCCGCCCCCGTCCCTCGCCCTTTTTTTTCATTGGCACAGCAATCGGCATAAGCCCAAGCATTAGCATCATCCAGCAGGGCGGCACAGTTGAAGCGCCCAGCAAGTGGTGGCAGCAGCTAATCAAATAAATGCCACATAAATCAGTGGTCCGCCCCCGTTAATTTTAGGGAGGGTGGAGGCGGGAGGGAGCGGGGGTAATTTGGTTTTGGAGGGCCCTGGGGGTGGGGGGGGTGAAATTGGGGACGTGGCTTTTTATTGGAGCTATAATGATGATTATGATGAGGATGATGATGAGATATTTGATGGTGGTTTTGGAGTGGATTTGTTTGGAGAGGATATTGTTGGCTTTATTTGTGTGCGCGTATGTGCCAGCAATGAATGAATCCCCCCCCCCCCCAACGTAACCGCCCCATATTCATGTCAGGGGGCAGCAGAAGCTCATCAACCCCACCATTTCACCAGCTTTCTCTCTCTCCAAAAATTTGAAATATATTAAATGAAATTAATTATTTAAAAAATGTAAAAATTTTGCCAATGTTTTTCAAATTCCCATTCAAAAGTTGCGGCCTTGAAATGTGTTGACTATTTGTATTATGAGCATAAAACAAACAAAAAATAAATATTCAAATGTTTGCGGGAAATATTTTGGAAAAGTCTCCGGGTCGTTCTTTAGCTTAGAGCGTTAAATTATTTTTTCAAATTATTAATCTTCCAATTTTGTTTGTTTTTGAAAATTTTTGAATTTTTTATTCAAAAAAAAAATTAATTTTTTCAATTTAATTTATATATTTTCCCTTCTAAAGTGAAAAGTGCCATTTTTGGGCATATATTTTTTGTTGACTGATGAAAATGGTCGCGCAACAAATGTCCACCACTTCGCCTCCGTTCGATGAAAGCAGCCCCAAATATTATTGCTGCTTTAAGAAATTGCACATACGGGTCCGATTTTCAAAAAAAAATTGCGTTATAAATTTTTCAGGTTTTCCAATTTGTGCCTTTTAGACCGCCGCCCGTGTCGTTTCCATTGCGCTGATCGTTGGTATTGTGATCAACCTTCTCTACTCGTTCGGGCGCACTTCAACAGTGATCATTTATTCATGGTAAAGCGCAGAATAAAGAAAACGGAACTGTCGTTTTCTAAACAATACCGTAATACTAAGCAATACCGGTTTTTATACAGTAATGTTTCTTGAATTTCAAACAGGATTTTGGCCTCTTTTGCTGTTGGCGTATACGGTAGTCTGACGTATGCAGTGTTCCGCGAGAAGCGCATCTTTACAATGCCCTTTCTCGTCTTTCAGGTACGCCATTAAACATGATATTAGGGATGCTGGTCGTTTCGTATTTCCGTGTTCGGGCGCATTTTTTATTTGTATTTCGTTTTTTGGTGGTCTGAGAGAAAAATTAGTATTTTGAGATTAAAAAAAGTGGATTTTTTCTACATAAAAGGGTCAACGACTTAACCACTGCCGCGCCAGCAAATAGTTGCATTTCTTTTTTTCTCTGTTTCCATATTTCTCACTCTGGGAAAAGAATGAATGATTCTCTTTTTCTCATTCCGCACACACTCTTTCGCCCCCTTCCCCATCTCATACTTCTTTTCCTCTCCGCTCATACACACAATTTCCCCTCTTTGCATCAATATCTCTGCTCCCTCCAATGCATCATATTTTTATCCCATCATTTTTCTTCTCAGTTAATTTTCATTTTAGCCCCAAATTTTGCTGCACAATTATCGCTTCTCGGCCTTTTGGCTAAGATCAAAGTGTAGTTACAGTTCTTTACGGCTTAATCTCCGTAACGACCCCCACCGGGGTCAAAAGAGATTAACCAATTTTTGGAAATTGGTCGTTGTCGGGGGCTTGCTCCCGCTCGGCCGAGCGTTGGCCCGTTATTGCACTTAACTACGGGAACGGCGCATCTCCCCTGCGGGGGAGAACAAAATCATTTTACATGATCCGAGCAAAAAAAAAGAGTTCTTCAAATTTTCTTTTTGATTTGAAAACAGGCACTGTCCTTGAGCCCCTCCCCCCAAGGGGCAATCACAGTCACAAATAGATATTAGGGATTTTGATCGTTTCATATTTCGTAGTTTAGCACGAAACTCGAAATCTTTATGCACTCTGGAAAGAATGGGGACGTGGTTTGAGAGAACAAAAATTAATTGTAGAAAGCGAGGAAGTAAAATTTTGTTGAAAAAAAAATTAATCCCTTTTATTTCTAAATATTTCTTTCAAAATTTAATTATGTGAATTTTTTACCACTTCAAAATTAATATTTCTCTTTGATTTTAAAACAGGGACGAAAAATTCACATTGGTCTTTTTAGGTGCAAACAGTTATGAGCCAAAATAGCTAGGCCGCACCTGCCGGCACTACCGGGCAAAAAAAATTCTATATTAAAATATTTGCTCAAAATTTCCTAATTTTATGCACAAAATTTATTTAAAAAAAGAATTCGAAAAAAATGTGAAAATAAATTCATTTCGAATATTTTTAATTAATTAATTGATTTTGAGAATGTTCAAAAAATTTTAAAATTTTAAGTGAAACTCGCGTTTCGTATTTTTAGGGCATTTCGTTCGAATTTAATGGCCGGAATGAAGTTCCCTTAAAAATGAGTCTCAATGATTTTTCGGATTTAGCTTTTTGAAAATCTGAGGGGGAATGGTTCGAGCTTTTTCAGAATAAGACAAGGGAATTGCTTTGGAGGGCTTTTCCTTGGCTTGGCTCCGATGGTCGAGAGTCTCAAATCCAAATTTGAGTTAATTTCTTCACCCTTCCCCGCTCAGGCAACATTCATCTTCTTGTCCAGCCTAATTTTCTTGGTGTTCATGATATGCGCAATGTTCTCCAGCCATTCAATCGGCAGAATAGCGGAGGATTTTGCCGGCATCAAAAGGGAGGAGTCGGATTGGCACGCGTACGGCGAAGGTGGGAGAATTTTTGGAATTTATTTGGTGCCAATCTGGGATAAAAAAGGGCTAATTATCTATTCTAAACTCAAATTTTATTAAAATTATTGATTGATGTATCCGTGTTAGGTAATCAAACAAATTTTTCTTTTTCTATTTTTTTATAATTTTCTTTTTGATCACTTATTTTTGCATTTGATGAATAAATTTTTTTCCTATGGCAGGCATCAGGCATCCCTCAGCTATGTGTGCCTTTTTAAATTTAAATTTTCATTGTTTTTTTTTAAATTTTACCAAATTTTTAAAACTTTATTTTTACATGGTACCTACCCCTTTGCTAAGGCTATTAAAATTTTAATTTTCATTTTTTATTCCTTAAATTTTAGAAATTTTGCTTTCCATTGATTCCCTCCCTATCTCTCTGCGGGACACCCTCGTTTGGGCGCCGCTCGTTTGGGCGCCAGCCCAGTTTTTGGACTATAACTTTTTTCTTTGTCAAATCAAATCTAACATTGTTGGTATCATTCGAAAGCCCTTCAGATGCTCTATTAGCCTGTAAAATTTCAAAAAATTTCGTTAAGTTTTAAAAAAAGTTCGAGCCAAAAAAGTTGGAAAATCTGATTGTATGAATTCTTCTGGCCATAACTTTTTTGAACCTGAACGATATTTTTCGAAATTTTGCAAGCTAATAGAGAACACCTAGTGCTTTCGAATGATACCAACAATGTTAGATTTGGTTGACAAAGAGAAAAGTTATAGTCCAAAAACTGGGCTGGCGCCCAAACGAGCGGCGCCCAAACGAGGTGGACCCCTCTCTGCTGTGCCTTTTATTAATTTAAATTACCTCGCTTTTTTAATTTGCTTTTTTGTCTCAAATTTTTAGAGAGAATTTTGTTGCTTCTCTTGGCACCACTCTGCCATGCTAATGAATTTCATAATGCTTTTTATTCACAGAACTGCGCGGCTTCGTCGCCATGGCCATGCTGCTCACTGTGATGTTCATTTGCCTCCAGTGCTGGTTCTTCGAGATCATCTACCGCTTCTACCATTACCTTGAGGACCGCGAGAGTTCATTTGCGTTCAATTTGGAGACCGAATTCAGTGTTTCGTAATTCGTGGAAAGTGCCGTGGAGACGAAAATCAAAAACAAAGAATTTTTGGGGATAAATTGAAAGAAAATGATTCTTTTTACCATACATTTTGAATTTTGTACTGTACTGCTCGAGAGTCAAAATTTTATGAAAATCAACAAGATCGAGAATGGGACCCGAGACTCAGACTGAGACCAAAAAAATTCAAGAAATTTCATTTCCCAACACGGGAACCGAGACACTCAAGCAGCCCTAGCATATTCAAACACGACCCTATTTTCTGTTGTGTTTTTGTTTTTTATACCAAATTTTTGATATTCAGAATTTTTTCTACAAAAATACGCCGGAGGGTCTATTTTTGGCTCACTTTTAAGCAATAAAAATTAATATATTTGGTGATATTAGTTAGAATAATTATGATTAATTTCAAAAAATTCCATTGGGTTATACGAAATATATATATATATATATATATATCTATATATATATATATATAACTAAAACGTAAAAAAAATTGACTGACTTACTGGAATTTTCTCTGTCTAACAAATTTTAGAAAGATAACACAAATTTTTCGAATTTTATAGGCTAATAGAGAGCTTTTCAGAGTTTTTCCGTAATTGATTTCGACAGTAAACCTTATTTTTAAAAAATTTGTTCTATATGGCATAAGTCTCGTTAAATTTTGACAATTAAAATGATAAGAACATGGCTCTTATACATTGCAGATGGGTCGTGATTTTCGAATTCTTGCTTAAGAGTAGGGTTGCTCCCCGACCCCTCGGGGGGCAATTTTTTTTTAATTTTAAAAAAATTGTCGGGGGCCGGGGACCGCGGGGGGCGACATGTCGGGGGTCGGGGCGGGGAGGAGCTCAATTGTCGGGGACCCCGATCGGGGAATGGCCAAATTTTTTTTAACCCAAAAAAACCATTTTTTTTCTTTTTATCTGCTCGTAAATCTCTTTTTTTTTACTTTAATCATCTGATTTCGTTAGCGCCAGTAAGAGTGAGTCCAAGTTGGCCTTTAAACCTGGGGTTTCCATTTGTTCTTATTTATAAGAATATTCTGATTTTTTGGGGGGTGGGTAGCGACTAAAATTATTCGGATTTCTTAAATATACTTATAGTTTTGAAATTTTATGGCATAATATCAAAACTTTTCAAGAAATTTTAAGGTCTGCCGCAAAATTTTTTTGATCTTTTGATCCCGAATTTACTGAAATTTATAATTTTGCATTTTCCTCCCCAAAATTATCAAATTGATAATAGGATACTAAAAATATAAAATTTGATCGAATAAATTGGAAAAATAACGGATTGGAAAAATGTTGCTAAATGTTCATATTTTTGACACTAAAATCTTATTTTGGAATTGGTGTTTATATTTTGAAAATTTTTCGATGGAAGCCCTGGTTTAAAAATACGTAGAAAGGAGTGGGGTTAAACAGAAATTTTTGCGAACCCGTCTCAACATCGAATTTGACCACCATTTTTTGCGGCGCTCTTTTTCAGAAAAACTTTTGGGTAACAAAGGGGTGATGAGGGCGGTGGTGTTAGGAGCCGCGAGGAAATTTTTTTTTTTTAATTTGAAATTTGTTAACAGATTTTTCCTAAAAATACCAATTTTTGCAATTTTGGGACATTTTTTGCAAAAAAAAAAAATTGAATTTTGGGGGGCCGGCGGTGCCGATAGGCGGCGCCGAAAAGTTTTTCGGAATTTTTAATAATTAATATTAAGAAAATTGTTCAAAATTTCATAAATTTTCAACCTTTCCCCTCTTCGTTGTTGAATTAACTTTTTAAATTTTACAATGCTCGGGGTCCCCGATTCCCCGAATTAGTGTCGGGGAGACGGGGGCCGGGACCTCGGGGAGCGACATGTCGGGGGTCGGGGCGGGGAATAATTTTCCCACACGATTCGAGAATCTTATCTAAGAAATTTGTTGTATTTTTGACTACAGTCTAGCAGGAGATATTTTTTTAGAAAAAATAAAAGCGATAAATTTTTGACAAAAAAATCATACAAGTCTTATTTTTTATTACTTACTTCAATTATAAATTTTGTATATGCAAATTGTAAATTCATATAAATTCATGTGTACAATAAATCTTGTAGAAAATTAATTTAAAAGTACTGTCGAAATCAACTACTGTCGAAACCAAACACTGTCGAAAACACCTGGTACGGTTTTAGGAGCTTGTTTTCATGAACTTGTTCATATACCTTTTCCAATTTTTCGTGCATATTTTAGGTGCCTATTTGAAAATTTTGGTGCCTAAAAATTCAGGCCCTAATCATCACTATTAGTGTCAATTTTCTAGCACGTCCACCAAAAAAGGTTTGATCAAAAACCAATGATCTTTGTCATAGCATATGGATATAGATGTGCATTATCATCATTTTTAGCCTGCTGCTTTCACTGGGTTGTTGGACTTCGGCGATGCTTCTCGCTCGGGGGCTGCCCCTCACCTGACACGGAAATTGCCCCTCTTCCAATGCATTCTTCGTAAATATTTTTAACTCGTTGACTGGCCTCAAGCTTGTTTCCATTGCATGACAATGTTAGGTTTTTGAGCTGAATATTTTCAAAATGCTTGATCGTCTTCTTGATCTTCGTTTTCAATGATGAGACTTTTTCCGTTGCCTCCACCGCAATGGCATATTTTTTGCCATTGTATTTCACATCAATTTCGAATTTTTCCTTCAACGACAATGACAATTCACTTAGTGATTTAATGCCGTAAGAGGACATGGTTTCATTCTCATCAGGCACAGAACGATGCAGAATACCATGTTTAAGCAGTTGGTGTTCGGGCAAAATGCCAACCGTTTTGTGGATCTTCTCCTTCAAATTTTTAACTGTGTCCGTTAAAAGCACGCGAAAGTCGTACAAATAATTTTCATATTTCACAAAGATATTAATTGATTCAACGGCATAGGATGACACCATCATCGGCATATTGATCTGAAGAAAAGAAAGACAATAAGCTTTTCATTTCCTGCAGCGAAGCGGACCGGTTCCGTCTTATTAAGCCCGTAGCCAGAGTGGGGAGGGGAAGTGGGCAATTCCCCCCTCCCACCCGGAAATGAAAGATTAAAGATTTTCCAACAAATTTTGTGAAGGTTTTCTATAATTTTTCATTTATTCACAAAAAAAATTCGCCGCGGCACCCCAGACTCCATTTCATAATTTTTTAGAATATTGTATTCCGCCTCATAAATGTTTTTTTTAAATTTATGTATTTAGAACGCTTAATAAACAAGCTCTATCGATAAAATAACTAAAAAACTCAAACAACTTGATAATCCAAAAGAAAGTTTCCCAGAAACATGTTAAATTCGGTGAATAGGTTGCATTTTTTTTATAATAATAGATTTTTGAAGAGCTTTCAAAATTAACTTTATCCTGAGAAAACCGTTATCAATAGGGATGCAATTTTTAGGTTTTAGCCTATTTTTTCCTGAGCTCCTAGTAGCCTGAAACGCACGAAAAACATGTTTTTTTGGACTGTTGTTAAGCTACTTTTCGAGATGTTAGTGCCTATTTTCTTGGCTTTTATTTTTAGAGCCAAAAAGGCCGAAAAAAATTTTCAAGAGCCTATTTTTGCCTATTTTGGCGTTTTGCCGAAAATTTGTTAACAAAAATGCAATAAAAACGAAAAATAACCCCTAACGAAACTGAAAATAAACCTAAGAAATGAAAAATTTCTGAAAATAAACATTTTCTCAAAAGCATCTTTAAATTTTTTTTTGGACAAATTTTTTAGTTTAAAAAATAATGATACTCAATACTGATTTGACTTATTTTTTACCTTTTTAAATGAATTTTATCATTTTACACCCCTAAAAATGAGGTTTTTTAGAGCCTATTTTCCATCTTTTAGTGCCTATTTTGGGGGGTTTTTAAAGCCTAAAAATTGCATCCCTAGTTACCAATAATGAAAATCATCTTTTTATGCGAGATTGACAAAAAATAAGGCATATGAATTTTCGAATCCCTGATCCTTTCTGGCTTTAGTTATTACCAGGGATTCTTTTTTTATGTAAATACATGTTTTTTTCCTGGATTCTCCATAGCCTAATTAGTAGGAAAAACACTTTCTTTTTTGTGTTTGCGAACAAAAGTTGGGACTTTTATTTACATATTTCGGGATTTTTCTACAATTACATATGTACATATTTTTATACACATTTTGGACTTTTCCGCATTTTTTCGAACATATTTTGAAATTTTTGAGGATCTTTTAAGGAAATTTTCATTAAATGTCCCCAAAAAAAACCCAAAATTTCACAATTTTTTGTACATATTAGGATTTTTGAGAAGTGATAGAAATTTCATATGAAAAATTTAAAATTTTTTTTGAAAATATACCCCTAAAAATCGTCTTTTCAAAAAAGAGATAGTAAAAATGGTGCTTCTAAGCCTATTTAGGTCATTTTTAGGGCATTTTGTACTTATTTCACCCCTTTACGAAGGTTTTTTTCCAAAAACACCATTTAAAAAATTTTATTTACATATTTTAAGCACATATTTGGTTTTTTTTGTACATATTTCATACATATTTTAGCATTTTTTATACATATTTTATTTACATATTTTGCGATTTTTCTTACATAAAAAAAGAATCCCTGGTTATTACTAGCTAAATTTACATCTGACAAAATGGCACAAGTAAATTTATATTAAATTCAATAATTGATTGTTTTTTGTGAATATTGTGCAAATAGAAAGGGGAATATTCAAATATTTACTTTTATTGAATTACCAGTTGTTATATATATAATATAGGTATTATTTAATTGAGGAAAGTGTTTTTCTTGGTAACGGTGTGCTCTTCATTTTTATAGAACCCATAACCCGGATGAAAAGTGGACAAATGAAAAAACATAGCCAAAAATTTTGATGGGAAAACTAGAATAGATCGGGACCGGGAATTTTAGGCAAAACTGGGACCGGGACCTTTTCGGGTTGATAAACCGGGAATTTTTGGCTGGGAAAACCGGGACTAGTCCCGGTCACGGTCAAAACCGAGACCTGGGTACTCAGTTGTCCGCTTTTTTCAGTACCAGGTCCCGGTCCCGTTCTACTCTAGGAAAAACTAATGAACGTTTAGCAACGTGAAAATGTTCAGCATCATCATAATCTTTTGGCAGAAGAGCTCTATGTTGTTCTTAAAATACGGCTGTTCAAATACTTAACCTTTGCTTTCATTTTTGTGATTAAGCTCCACGCGCTTGTGTTGAACTGCTCCTCCTCCATAATTTCAACACATGTCACAAAAATCATTGATGCTTTTACAATGCCGTAATATTGCAGAGTTGATTTGTTGTCATCAAGCGCACAATTTTGTGGATGCATACGCAGTCTTTGGTTTTCCGGCGCAATGCCAATCTCAGGGATATTTCGGATCTTCCGCTTCAAAGTTTCAACAGTGTCCGTTTGGTGCACCCAAACGGAGAATTTTTTCTCCTCTTCGTCTTTCTCCTTTATATACCACACGAAAATTTCGTATTCGTACAACGCCAAGTAAACGGTTTCACCATCGACAATGCCACATTCTTCAATTGTTTTGGCGTTTTCAAGTGCAAGATTCAATTGGTTGTATCGTCTCAGCGTATAATTGTCGGGATTTTTGCAATTGCTTAATCCAGTAGCTTTGATCTTGGCTTTCAATTCAAAGACTTTTTCAAAGGCTTCCACCTCAAAAATTTCCGATTTGTCCCCATAATTAACACTAATTTTCATGCCATCAATAGTTGGCATCATCATAAGCAGAAACATTGTGATTATCCCAACCGCTATGCCATGGGAGAAAAGAGAAAAGCTAAAATGCTTTTTCATTTGGGAAAATTTAATGGCAATAGAAAGAATGGGAGGGAAAAGAGAATAAATGAATAAACACTAGAATAAATAAAAGCCCAAATTGTAATATCGATATCGATCAATTGGATTGATTTGTGGGTGAGATATTCCACTATATCTCTTTTATATGCCCTGGGTAGTAGAGACCGGAAATTTCAAATTTGCGGATCCCGCTGAGGGATTGGAACTCAAAATTTTCTGCGGGACGGGATCCCACGGGATTAATCTCGCAAATCCCGCATTTAAAATTTGCGGGATCCCGCGCGGGATTGCGGGATTTTTGAAAATCCGAAAAATTCCAAAAATCAAAAAATACCTGAAGTTTTGAAAATAAATTTTTAGGGCTAGCGGGATGCATTAAATGGGGCTGATGGGTCGACTAATATTTTTCAAATGGATGGTAAAAGAGATCGGGAATCAAATCTGTTAATGGTCCATAAATTTAACTATTTGTTGTTTTTCAAAACCGCTTTTTTGCGGCGCAATTAGTAGTGACCCCTGTACGATTGTCGCCCCTTTTGGCGCTAAATTCAAATTTGAATTTTCGTGGTGATACTCTGTGGGAGGGAGGACGCGAGCGTTGGGAGTCGGGAGGGGCGCGAACCGTGGGGAAGGGTGTGCCGTAGGGGAGGGTTGTAAAATCAATTAGATGTGTATGATTTTTTATGGTGGAAAAGCAAAGGAAATGGCATAATTAATTGTTAATAAAAAAAGGGGGGTAATTAAGAGTACATTGGTTGGTGTTTGATCGGATAGAAAGACTGTCGATAATAGGAATGGTGTGATGAGTGTGGGTATTGGAATGGGGACGAGAGATCATTTCAGGAGCTGATCACACGTCTGGCAATTGGGGTCACATTTTTGCCCCACGTGACGGATCATTTCGAGCTTCCGCTTCTCCCTATCGGATCGCCTCGCTGGTGAAGAGACCGTGGACGACGACGACCCACAGCTGCTGATCGAACTGGCTGTTCCCGGACGCTTCAGTTCGGTACGGGTCCGCTCCAACAGTTCGGGGGCTATCTTTTTATATGCTTTCCTGATGCAATCGCGCGAGTTCGGCGGCAACGAGTTGGAGGAGCACGGCTGCTGATGAGGGTCAGCGATCGCCTTATTATCATCATTTTACAATTTTAAATATACTCCCCCCCCCTATTGTACTACCCCTACATCCCGCAATGCCAAAATTGGGGCCGCCTGAAAATTTTTTGGATTTTCTTGGAAAATATCAAAACAAATTGCACATTTTGCTGGTGAGCCGCCGGGGCATCATCGAGCGGGACAATTTGGAGTGCCGGTGCCGGAGGAGGTGCAAATGCATGCTGATGGCCGAATTGAAGAGGGGGAAGTTCCAAGGCGCCCGGAAGTCGAGGAAACGGTGGGTTGACGAAAAATGGTGAAGCGGCCAGCTGATTGTTAACGACATGTTGGGCGACCAGCAAAGGGACAAATTGTGCCAATTGTTGCTGCTGCTGCTGCTGCTGCTGCTCCTCCTCATCAACAATGGCTGCGCCGTCGACGACAACCTCCACGTCCGGTGATGGGACCCGGGGGAAAACCTGGTCCTAAATCAAAAATTTTGACTGTAGCCGTCCCAAGGGCGTCATTACCAAGGGCATCCTTTCTTCGCCAATCAGCCCAAACAAAGCAAAATCCTCTGCGTGCACGCCCACACGGGCGATGACGCTAAAATTTTTTTGTGTATTATTTCTTCATTTATCGCCAATTTCCCCAAATTTTGCGGGCCCTCTCGATGTCGATGACACCACCAACCGCCGCATGGGTGTACACGGCAGACATCAGTCTCGCAAGACTGAATCCAATCTACAAAAACGTTTCAATTTTAAATTTCCGTTCTCAGCTATTTTTACGTGGTCGAGCAGCTCCTCATCCTTGAGGAACGTCTCATCGCATGATTGGTATCCAATTAGATACCAATACCTCACAGCACCGCAGACGAGGCATGGCGCCTTGTCGTACAGGGCCAGTGATGTGACCTCATACTCAGTTGTGCCATCGTCGTCCTCCGCGATGTCGGCAGCATTTTGATCGGAGTGCCGATGCCGACACTAATAAACAAATCAAATTATCTAAGTCAACTAAAAATGACGCAGTCACGAATGTTTATGACCCATTTTGCACTCAAAATTATGAAAATATTTTGGTGGAGCCAATTATCAGTTTTGCCTATAATCTATAATTTTACAACTAATTTTAGGATGACTCAATACATAAAAATTATCCTGACCGTCCCCTCGTTTAATCATAATTTCACCAGTTTTTATAACGCACATTAAATTCAAATTTTTTCCGCCACCAAATCATGTCAGTGGGGCGCCTAAAGTTACTTATTCTTTTGTGTCCAATATTCCTTGCACTAATCTTTGTTGATCACTCCCCGAGCCAAACAAAGAAAGATAACATCTGTATGACCATTTCTACAATGAAAAGACGACAAATTGACAAAAGAAACAAATTTTTGGAGAACTAAAGTGGATGGGGAAGGGGGGGGGGTTTAGCGATCGGGCCATACTCCGCTGGTCATTTCTCCGAATATTCGCGCCATGCAGTGGATCAAATTCAACTGCACGCTTTGCCCAATTGGACTTCAGTGTTTCTATCCGCGCAAGTACGCGAAGCTTGTGCTGTGTGCGCATCCCAGCGTCCGCAACATCACGGACTTTTTGAGCACCGGTCAGCTTGACGAAGCTGCAACAACAACAACAACATCAGTACTTCCGACAACTGCGGAAACGGCGGCGGCGGCAGAATGTGCACCTCCGCCCGCGCATTTGACCGCGTGGATCGCGGTGTGCACAGCGCTGATGGCGCTTTTGGTCATCGCGCAGGTCGTTAATTTTGGGCATTTATCCACCAAATCCATATTCCTCAATTTAGCTTGTGCGCGCCGGATTCAAAGTGCGCAAATTTTTGAAGGACCGCGTTTTCAAAAAGGGGATGCTGAGCCGACATCGTCAGCGTGAGTTTCTCACTATTTGAATTACATTTTTAGCAAATTGTAATTAACAATTTGTACAGGAATGAGTGCCGCCCGTCGCAACTGCCAACCGGTGAGCGCGCCGACTCCGCTTATTTTGCCGGCAATGTTGGCCGGCGTTTCTCTGCGCCCGACGGGCGTCAATTTGACGGTGGACCGGGTGGGCAAATTTAATTAAATTAAAATCTTTATATATTTTAATTTCTCACTCATTAAAATTACAATTTAAATTTAAAGGCAGCGAGGCAGCGCCGCGCGGATGGTGCAATTGAGGAGGGCGAAGAGCCCGTGTACGATGAGGTGCCGCTTGACAGCGACATCGTGGTCGAGATGCGCGATGAAATGGGGAGGAGGATGAGGAAGAAGATGACAATGATTTTTGGTGATTCGGCAAGCGATCAACCGCCATTTAACCAATCGATCGATTTTGCACAAAATAAAATTTTAAAAATGTTTGAAAATAGGATAACTAAAATAAGAATTTATAAAAAGATAAAAATAGGTACAATGAATGCATCAGATAAAATTTTAAATGAGGAAATAGTCATTTAGAAGCATTTAAAAATGTGGGTGGGCGCTCGCGCTATATAAATAAGTGTGCGTGTCCCCATCGGCCCATTTCAATTTATTCCTGTCAAACATTTCGCCATCAGTTTTTTGTCAGCAGCATGTCGGATAAAAAAGCATTGTTTAAGTGAGTTATCGCAGAGGTTGACCTCACTATAAGCACTGGCGGCATAACTTTGAGCGGCCCCCGTCTGTCTGTTCCCCGTTTCATTCCGTTTGAGGAAAACGGTCGTTGCCGCGCATGTAAAGGAACTGAGGCTGAGGTGGACACAATGGTCACCAAGGAGGGAATCACCTTATGGTGCACACGAATAGAAAAGGCTCAGTTTGTCCCTTTTGATGTTGTCTACGAGCTTCCCGGTCATTGTTTCTTTCGAGTGAAAAATAAGGCAAGGGTGTTCAGCGTTCCATATAGCGAACTGCCGTCCTCAGACAAGTGCGCACAGCCACCAACACCACCAGAAATGACAACAGCAAAACCTCAACGGACACCAGGCGACGAGGAGGAGAAGAATTTGAGGCGTAAGGCAAAGGTGGCGCTTGACTTAGTGGAAGCTGGTCTAATGGCAGACGCAATACAGGATGGGACGCGTTGGAAGAAGGCCAAAACCGCGATCAATGTGCTTAGCAATTTGCTTTTGGCGGAATCATTAACAGATGTCTCACCAACTTTTGAGCAACAACAACAACAACAACACTTACAGCATCAGCTATCGTCTGGCGGAAAAGGCGATACGATATACAACAGCAGCGGCAGCCGCCGCCGCTAGTGGTGCGGGACCTCTCCGCGGAAGCAGCTGCGGCGCCACTGCCCGAAAGTGATGATGATGATGATGAGTATATGCTAGAGAATGGATTCGCTCTACCAGCACCATCACAATACTATGGCGATTTGCCTGTGCTGCCCGACAATGCGAAAGAAATTGAGGAAAATAGTGACCCCTGTACGATTGTCGCCCCTTTTGGCGCTAAATTCAAATTTGAATTTCCGTGGTGATACTCTGGGGGAGGGACGCGAGCCTTGGGGAAGGGTTTGCCGTAGGGGATGGTTGTAAATCAATTTAATACGATTGCTTTATTATGTTATTTAATTATTTTTATTTTAAATTTCCTTTAATTGTTTTTTTTATTTAAAAGGTTGGAAAATTACATTTACTTCGCACAATGAATCGCAGTGTCTTCTCATCTCCCGACTCCTCCTTTTGTCGACTGGCTTTTTTCATCGCCCTTTGTTCGCTTGGTGTCAATGCCATGAAATTTGCTGTCAAAGGCAAATATGGCTTCTTTCTCGACTCTCCACAAATCACTGGCGCAATTCGTTACCATAAAAGGTTTTTTTTTTGTTTTTTTTTGTCAAATTTTGTATTTGCTTCTTTTTTAGACTGTTTCATCTAACTAGACCACTTTTTCGCTTTCAAACAGCTCGGCTTCGGTTGACAAAAATGCCAGCAGTTGTGATGCTTCCATTCAGCGAATTTCCATCCAATTTGCGTCTCTCATTGAGGGAATTGCCACAGAAAAGGGCAAAAATTGTAATATTTGAATTCTTTATTTAATTTTTGGTCAATGGTATAATTTAAGGAACATCACTTTGGAATTCACCAAAAAAAGTGAGCAGTTCAACCACCCCAATGGGTTCATCTGCTCCGAGAACAAATTGGTGTTGCGCGATGCGTCTTCAATTAATTTTGAATTTATGAAGGATTGCCCCCCCCCATTAATTGCTTGGTAAAACCCAACTCATTTTTTACGTGTATATAAACTGTCTGACTTCACGCTGTCTGCATTCCTACATAATTATATAGACAAAAAACGAGCTGGGGCAAAAACAAGTTGGCCGAAAACGAGTTTGGTGTCGTCCAATTGCTTTTGTTCGAAATTTTACAAAAACGTTTTCAGTTGCTCATTCTCTTCTCGATTTGGATGTGTGGGCGGAAAAGCGGCGAAGCAAGTGGCGGCGGACGACGGAATGCAGACCCCGTACGGGTGAACAAAGGCGGTGGCGGCCAACGCGGAGGACGAGGACAAGGCGGCAGCCGTGGTGCCCTCCAGCGCAGGGGAGGCGGTGCCGGCAGAGGCGGTGCCGGTAGAGGCGGTGGCGGCAAGGGCGGAGGGAGGGCGCCGGTCGAGGAGGACGAGGTGGGGAAATGGAGAAGTGTTTTTGCTGTTAAGAGCATCAAAAATTTTTCAATGTTATTTTTTGTTTTTTTGTGTGGCTGATCACAAATTTGACACTTCCTAATTCCTAACCTCAGGGCATTTTGGTTTTTTCTGCAAAATTTGTTGGCGATGATGTTCTTGTTTTATTAAAAATGTGCGTTATAAAAACTGGTGAAATTATGATTAAACGAGGGGACGGTCAGGATAATTTTTATGTATTGAGTCATCCTAAAATTAGTTAAAAATTATAGATTATAGGCAAAACTGATAATTGGCTCCACCAAAATATTTTCATAATTTTGAGTGCAAAATGGGTCATAAACATTCGTGACTGCGTCATTTTTAGTTGACTTAGATAATTTGATTTGTTTATTAGTGTCGGCATCGGCACTCCGATCAAAATGCTGCCGACATCGCGGAGGACGACGATGGCACAACTGAGTATGAGGTCACATCACTGGCCCTGTACGACAAGGCGCCATGCCTCGTCTGCGGTGCTGTGAGGTATTGGTATCTAATTGGATACCAATCATGCGATGAGACGTTCCTCAAGGATGAGGAGCTGCTCGACCACGTAAAAATAGCTGAGAACGGAAATTTAAAATTGAAACGTTTTTGTAGATTGGATTCAGTCTTGCGAGACTGATGTCTGCCGTGTACACCCATGCGGCGGTTGGTGGTGTCATCGACATCGAGAGGGCCCGCAAAATTTGGGGAAATTGGCGATAAATGAAGAAATAATACACAAAAAAATTTTAGCGTCATCGCCCGTGTGGGCGTGCACGCAGAGGATTTTGCTTTGTTTGGGCTGATTGGCGAAGAAAGGATGCCCTTGGTAATGACGCCCTTGGGACGGCTACAGTCAAAATTTTTGATTTAGGACCAGGTTTTCCCCCGGGTCCCATCACCGGACGTGGAGGTTGTCGTCGACGGCGCAGCCATTGTTGATGAGGAGGAGCAGCAGCAGCAGCAGCAGCAGCAACAATTGGCACAATTTGTCCCTTTGCTGGTCGCCCAACATGTCGTTAACAATCAGCTGGCCGCTTCACCATTTTTCGTCAACCCACCGTTTCCTCGACTTCCGGGCGCCTTGGAACTTCCCCCTCTTCAATTCGGCCATCAGCATGCATTTGCACCTCCTCCGGCACCGGCACTCCAAATTGTCCCGCTCGATGATGCCCCGGCGGCTCACCAGCAAAATGTGCAATTTGTTTTGATATTTTCCAAGAAAATCCAAAAAATTTTCAGGCGGCCCCAATTTTGGCATTGCGGGATGTAGGGGTAGTACAATAGGGGGGGGAGTATATTTAAAATTGTAAAATGATGATAATAAGGCGATCGCTGACCCTCATCAGCAGCCGTGCTCCTCCAACTCGTTGCCGCCGAACTCGCGCGATTGCATCAGGAAAGCATATAAAAAGATAGCCCCCGAACTGTTGGAGCGGACCCGTACCGAACTGAAGCGTCCGGGAACAGCCAGTTCGATCAGCAGCTGTGGGTCGTCGTCGTCCACGGTCTCTTCACCAGCGAGGCGATCCGATAGGGAGAAGCGGAAGCTCGAAATGATCCGTCACGTGGGGCAAAAATGTGACCCCAATTGCCAGACGTGTGATCAGCTCCTGAAATGATCTCTCGTCCCCATTCCAATACCCACACTCATCACACCATTCCTATTATCGACAGTCTTTCTATCCGATCAAACACCAACCAATGTACTCTTAATTACCCCCCTTTTTTTATTAACAATTAATTATGCCATTTCCTTTGCTTTTCCACCATAAAAAATCATACACATCTAATTGATTTTACAACCCTCCCCTACGGCACACCCTTCCCCACGGTTCGCGCCCCTCCCGACTCCCAACGCTCGCGTCCTCCCTCCCACAGAGTATCACCACGAAAATTCAAATTTGAATTTAGCGCCAAAAGGGGCGACAATCGTACAGGAGTCACTACTGCAATTTTTTCAAAAAACTAGGAACAGAGGGGCCCGCCGATATGCACCATCCGGAGAAATATTTTGAAAATTAATGTGATTTGTTAACAGATTTTTTCTAATAATGACCAAATGTCGCACTTTTTGACTCAATTTTTACATGATTAATAAGTAAAAGCCGATCCAGGCGGTGTCGATAGGCGCCGCCGGGAAATTTTTTGAAAATTCTAGATGAAATTTGTGATAAAAAAAATGGATTTAATTTGAGTGAAATTATAAATTCATTCAAAATATTTGGCATTCTGTTCTTTTAAATTTTCAAAAAATCAATGAAATCCCGCAGAATCCCGCACAAAAAAAAATCAAATTTTAGGATCCCGCTGCGGGATTGGAACTCAAATTCTTTGCGGGACAGGATCCCGCAGGATTAATCTCGCAAATCCCGCAATCCCTCATTTTCCAAAAAAAGTGAGATTGCGGACTGGGATCCAGCAAAATCCCGCGCAGAATCCCGTTCCGTGCCGGTCTCTAATTTAAATGCTACAGAAGACAAAATTCTAAAAAATTCCATTGAATAAATCCCAGCATCGCTGGACCTAATGATCTTTTAAATTTTAAAAGGGTTTTTTACGTGTTTTAACTCGTTTAAATTAGGAGAAAACCCCGTTCACCTAGTGGTTCAGGATAATTATGCATTTGTATTATAAAAAAAAATATTTCATTTTATTTTTATTGCCATTTATTACTTTTATTGATCAATTCAATTTACATTTATAGCATATTCATAACCCATGCCAATTTTCTTATGATATTGACAGTTGTGGGTATTCATTCATTCATTCCCAATTATCCCTTTCCATTCCCTCCAATTGCCATCAAATTTGCCCCAATGAAAACCAATCATTTTGGCTTTTCTCTGTTCTCCGCCGTTGGCATCGCTTCTGCTGGGCTAATAATGGCAATGCTTTTGATGATGCCCTCCTCATCCGTCGCTAAAAAAGATGAAGAATTTTCAGTGTTCATAACGTATTGTGGAATAACATATGCCGTTCAAGTGAAGGCCACGGACAATGTGGAAATATTGAGGCAAAAAATCGGGAAAGTGATTGAAATTGAGCCCGGACAAATTGGAACAATTAGAGGCTTCCAAAAAGAACTTACGGACGAAAAAACATTGAAGGATTATGGCATTCAAAAATTCACAAACATTCTCTTGGAATCAACATTGAAGTGCGCACAGAGAAAACAAGAAAAAAACAACAACGGAAGATTAGCGAAAATGTTTCCCGTTGATCACTGATCAGCCGCCCTTTTTGATCGATTCAAAAACCCTTTTTTGGGCTTATCTGTCTTTCTTTTCATTGGTTCATTAATCTTGGCTATCTGTCTTTTTGTTGGTTCAAATTTTCATCGAACGTCTAATCCACTAGAGATCGGCTGAGCATTTGGACAACAATTGTTGGGTTTTTTAAATTTGATGGGTTTTCATTTATCCAAATTTTTTTAATGTAATTCTATTTTGCATAAAACTTTACTGCCCTTTAAAATTTTAATTTGAAAACAATCGAAAAACAAAAAAAAGAATTAAATTATTTCCAAATCTATAGAGTTTGGGTTGGTAATCAAATGAAGGAAATATTAAAAAAAAAGATTTTTTTGTTTTTTTGACAAAGATAATTACTAAGTCCGCGAATTTTAGTTACAAAAAATCTAGAAATAGTTAACTAAAAGGTTAGAAAAATGCCAAAGTAGTGACAAAATTTCAGCCAAAAATTTACTTTTGCTCAATTTTATGCCAAATTCTATTAAAATTTATATAAAAAGATTATTGTGGTTAGTTAATACACATAAAAAATTTTCTATCATATTTTCATTTTAATATAAATGAAAAATTTTCTTCTTTTTTAAAATTAAGCTTTAGTTTTTTGATGACAAAAACTTTTCACAAAATTTTGAAAGTTTTGACTATAAAATTAAGGGATTTTATCCAAAATGGCAAAATTTGTAATTAAAAAAATTGAAATTTTCAAAACAAAACTAAAAAAATTGGAAAATATTTTTCCGGGGATAAAAATGGGGCACTTTTAACCTTTTAAAATGGTCAAATCCTGGCAAATTGTAAAAGTTGGCCGTATTTCCCCATTCTTTTCACATATATTAACTAATAAAATCTCGCTTATTGAATTGATTATTAATAATAACATAAAAATAAAATAATAAATTCCATCATTCTTTGAAAAATAATTGGGTTTTTTTTTAATGTTTTGACTCATGAATAGGGATGGGATTTTTAGGTGCTAAAAATCCCAAAATAGGTACTAAAATAGGTGCTAAAAAAGTGCAAAATAGGTGCTAAAAAGCCCCAAAAAGGCCAAAATAGGTGTTAAAAATTGAAAAAATCCAGTGTTTTTATGTACAAAAATTCAAAATGTGACTAATTTTTTTATCAATTTCGCCCGCACAATTGCAACTGGTCAAGAAAATAAATAAATAAATTTTGGAGACGAATTTTTGAGAAAATTTTTCATTTCTTAGGGGAATATTTTCTGAAATTTTGGTCAATTTTTAGGGGTATATTTTTTAAATTTTTTGGAATCGATTCTTAGGGGTGTATTTTTCGTTTTTATTGCATTTTTACTATGAAATTTCTGGGAAAATCCCAAAATAGGTGCTAAAAATTCGAAAATGCCAAAATAGGTTGTAAACTATTTTAGATGCCAAAACGCCAAAATAGGTGTTTTTAGGTGCTAAAAAGTCGCTCTAAATCGAAAATTGTTAGGAGAAAATGCTATCAAAAATTCACAATAGAACTCGAACCTCCTCTATCCAATGGTATGTATCAGGGATGGCATTCCGAGGCCCAAGAAATTTTCGGAAATCGGAAATCGGAATTCCGTGCCATCCCTGGTATATCTCGTTTATAGCATTTTCCCACTGACAGCTCGGAATGTTCCCTTGTGCATTGATTTTTTCAATAAGGAGATTCAATTTGTCATTTTTTCTTACTGTTGTACTGATGGTTACTGTAATTAAAATTGTTGTGGTGGCATTTGTTTTTATTTTGGGGTTATTATTATGATAATAATAAAAATGAATGCGGTTAAAGTTATTGGCAATTTAAACACTACGAAATTTTTCTAAAATTTTAGCCAAATATTTTAATAATATTTAAAAAATTATATAAAATAATTATTGTAGTTTGTTTTTTTATATTCTTTAATAAATGTTTTGAGATATCTTCTATTCATAATTAATTTTTTTTGCATTTTAAAAAAGAAATCCAATGAATACAAATACAAAATAAATTAAAAAACTGAAAATTAAAATATTTATGCGTTAAATTTATGTTCGAGAAAACAATTTCAATATTGCACAAAAACAATTTGTCAAATGATCAAAACATTATTAGGCCCAGGAAATTTCAAATTTGCGCGTCTCGCTGCGAGAATGAAAACTCAATTTTAATTTTGGGTACAAAAAGCGAATCTGAATTCTAAATTTTTTGAGATATCCTTATATTCTTAATTTCTTTTTTTACCTTTAAAAAGTAAATTTTTAAATGCCCTAACACAATTTTATAGAAGGAATTAATCAATTTAATTGCTCGTTGATCTGAATCATTATAAATAATATGCAATTTAATTCGATTTAATTTTCAAATGACAAATAATTTGCAATAAAAACATTGTAAATTTTCAAATTGTGAATCGTTTACATGTTTTTCTTCATTCCTTTTTAGATTTTCCAGTCTTTCTTTTGCTTTATCGTCAATATGTTGCCTTTGTCTAAATTTGGTTAAATTCAAAAAATTTATCAACTGAAATGTTTGTAAAACCATTTTTAAATTTAAAAAAAAATTAAAAATTAATGTATTTTATTACATTTTGTAAAGAATATATTATTTAAACGGGAAAATTAAGTGTGAAACATTAAAAACTTTAACAAAATTTTGATAAAATAAAAAATCAATTTTATAATCAAATTATGGGACTAAGGCTGTGCAGCAGCGAAATTCAAATTTTCTAGCAAAATACTCTTGCTAGTTAAAAAATTTAATTGCTAAATGAAATCTCTAAAGATGGGTTAATTAATCCATATTTGCGTATTCTGCATATCCCATAGTTGCTGCAATATTTGGGGCCGAAACTGCGACATGGAGAAATGAGGATCGATGGTGCTATGTCCTTATAAAAAAGCCATCAAATGATAATTTTTCAACAAAAACTACCTAAAAAGCAGACAAAACAACATAACGTTATAAATTTGAATTTGCTTCATTTTTACGGTGACCGTTTTTTACCGTTCAATGATTTTTCGATTTGTCCTTATTTAGTGATACTGTATTTCTGTATTTTAAACTGTATACTGTAAGTTTGGGCACCATAAATTTGGGCATAATATGTATTAAGCATTAAAAACAAAAATATTTTAAAATGTAAAAATAGAACCGCCAAATTTAAAAGAATAATAAATTTAAATTAAAATCAACTTCAAAATCTAAAGTTTTTTAACGAATTGTCCACTCAATTCATGCTTATGCATTTTGGTGGACTCATTATAATTCTTTATATATCAAAGTCATTATGTGCATTTATTATTTGTACATTTCAAGGACATTGCCATTATAATTAAAACCTGTCAATAAAATATCATTAAAAATAAATTCTGAATTTTCCGAGGCCGCTAACGGCACCGTCTGATCAGTGATCACTATTTTTTGTGTTTTTTCAAAAATTATAATAAAAAACCTCATATAATCAATTCTTGGAAGCTTGGATATGCTGCTGAATGTTGGCCAAAAAAAAAACAGATGCAAAACTCGTGCTCAGTGACCCCAAAAATCCCACAGAAACTTTAAATGTATTTGTGATTCGGGTGCCCAGACATTTGCGTCCCGGACATTTGCGGCCCATTTATTAAAGGCCATTTTCGGACATTTGCGGCCCAATTTTTTGTTGAATTTTGCGGCCCAAGCCAAAATCGGACATTTGCGGCTTCCCCAAATTTCATCTTCATTATTTTCACTATTTACAATACATAATTAACACAAATTTCTTTTATTTTCCAATGTTTTCTCAATGCTTAACGAGCTTACAGTTCACTCATTTATGGTGCCCTTCTACAAGGCGATACTGTAATGTATGTCGGGCCGCAAAAGTCGCGCCGCAAATGTCCGATTTTGGCTGGGGCCGCAAATGTCCGGGCCGCAAATGTCCGATTTTGGCTGGGGCCGCAAATGTCCGGGCCGCAAATGTCCGGGACGAAAATGTGGGGTAACCGTGATTCGGCATTTGACGCAATTTTTGGCTCTAGTTTAAAATGTACTTTTTTGAAATTATTCTTTTTTTTTTTGCACTTTTTTTGTCTATTTTTTTTTCAAATTTAACAAAAAGTCGAAAATCCGAAAGTCAAATTTTCGACTTTTTTGTTCAAGTTCGGGGCCGGAATCCCGAGTTGGTCGAAATGGATGCCATATTCGTGATCAGCGACTTCGAAAATCCCCTTGTATTCATCATTATGTATAAAAAAAAAAAAAAAAAACCAGACCAAAAAAGTGCAAAAAAATTTCAAAAAAGTACTCTTTTAAACTAGCGCCCAATTTTTGATGCATTATATTTCAGCACTTGCTACACTGATTAGTTTGGTAGTTGAATTATACAAATCTGTTTATCTTTATTAGCATTTATTATTTTAATTGACCAATTAAAATTATATAATAAAACATTTATTTTTTTGCTCAAGAAAAGAGGAGAAACATCGATTTGCATAAAAATGTTTTTCATATAATAATTGCACAGACATTTTTATTTCTTAATATTGATCAATTTTTGTTTACAAATTAGGGTAATTAGAATTTTTATCAACGTAATTCCTGTCACCAGCACCTAGACAGGATTGAATGAGATCAGTAGGAAGTATTAATTTTGTTGAAGCTGAGCCAATTTATGTGAATATAAATCTGTTGCATTTTAATTTTTGCCCAATTAAAGTGATCACTCAATTGCCCAATTCATTAAGTGACTATAATTATGTCAAATTAAAGTGATCACTCAATTGCCCAATTCATTAAGTGACTATAATTATGTCAAATTAAAGTGATCATTCAATTGCCAATTCACTATAATTATGTCAAATTAAAGTGATCATTCAATTGCCAATTCACTATAATTATGTCAAATTAAAGTGATCATTCAATTGCCAATTCACTATAATTTGTCAAATTAAAGTGATCATTCAATTGCCAATTCACTATAATTTTGCCAAATTAAAGTGATCATTCAATTGCCAATTCACTATAATTTTGCCAAATTAAAGTGATCACTAGAGATGGGAATTTAAGTCAACTGACTTTTTTTTTGCTGATCTTAAATGGCCTAAAAATGACTTTAAAATGTTCCACACTTTGTTTGAAGCTTCTAACATGCATTTTTTGTGACTTTTTGGCGATTTTTTATGGCTTTTTTAGTCCACTTTTTGGAGATTTTTCGTGACTTAAATTCCCAGCCCTACACCTATCACGAAGCAACAGATCCCACATTCATTCACTCATTAATTAACATTCTTATTGTCACCAAATTTGCCCAAATGAAGAACAATCATTTTGGCTTTTCACTGCTCTCCGCCGTTGGCATCGCTGCTGCTGCTTGGCTAATAATGGCAATGCTTTTGATGATGCCCTCTTCATCCATCGCTGATGATGATGATGAAGTATTTCAAATATTCGCAAGATATGGTTACAAATCATATACCGTTGAAGTGAAGGGCACGGACACTGTGGCAACACTGAGGCAAAAGATCGGACAAAAGATTGGCATTGTGCCCGGACAAATTAGACGCTTCCCATACGGTGTAATTAAGGACGGAGAAACATTGAATAGATATGGCATTGAAAAAGAAACAACCATTTTTTTGTGATCAGCAAGAACGGAAGAAGAGAAAACAAAAGAATGCCGCAACGAATAATTAGCGAAAATGCTTCCCGTTGATCACCGATCATTTTTACAAATCAAAAAGTCCCTCTTCCGCCCTTTGGTTTTCGACTCCCAATTCCATAGAATTACTAAATTTGGAATTAATGGAAATTGGAGAAAAGAAAAAAAATAATAATTTATATTGTAATTTTAAATCATCTAATTGAAAAGCAATTTTGTAAATATGGGCTCACAATATGTGGTTTTAAAATTTTCCCAGTCTTTCCTGCGTTTTTGCCCTCTGCCAATTCTTTCATTTGAGCAAAAGATGTCTCTTTTAAAGAAAAATATTCTTCACAGAGGTAAGTGTTACACACTTTTACTGAGTTAAAAATTAATTATAAAATTAAAGAATGATAAAAGCAAAACTTTGACAAAATATGATTTTTCGAGTGATCGTTTTAGGGTTTTAAGGGCCGCAGAATCCGAATCTGCACCCATTTCGACCCAGTTCTAACCCCCTAAGCTAGACTCGAACAAGTCGAAAATTAATTGTTTTTAAAACAAATTTTGCCATAAAGTGGGGCGGAACCGACTTATCCAGCACCAGAAGCGGATTGGATTCCCAGACTCTGAAAATCTCTTCAACAATTTTATCTTGTCTCGGAAAAGCTACCATCGGTAGAACTAGCAAAGTTTCGATGCGCGCTTTGGTGTAAATCCATAAAAATACCGGGCAGGGGTGGGGCGCGCACAGAAAAATCCCGCGGTCGCGGATCGCGCATCGCGGATTCAATTTGCCGCGGTCGCGGATCGCGGATCGCGCAAAAAAAATCCCGCGGTCGCGGATCGCGGATTCAATTTGCCGCGGTCGCGGATCGCGGATCGCGCAAAAAACGCCGCGGATCGCGCAAAAAACGCCGCGGATCGCACATTTGTAAAAGCATAATTAGAAAATTCCCATATTATCAATAATCAAAATTGTAAAGGATAATATTATGATGAAGAAAAATAAGCCGTTCGAGATTTTCATGCGAGAGACTTTTTCGGAGGTCATTCAAAATAAATCCTGCGCAGCTGAACAGGCGTTCCGACTCAACACTTCCCGGCGGCGCACTATGATACTTTCTCATAAGCCGTCCCAAGCTTGGAAATTCCGCTTCATTCTTTTTCCACCATTGAAAAGGATCAACATTGTATTTTACTCGCGGCTCTCTCAAATATTTGTCCATTTGGTGAAGCGCATCGTAAAATTCATTTTGTGATTTCGATTGATCATCGGTAATTGAGAGATTGGATGACCCACTGGATGACTAAAATCATTAAAATCTTTATGGAAAATATTAAAATTAAAACTTCTAAAAGGCCAGAAAAAACAGGTTTTTCCGTGGAACAACTACTCGATGTACTTGATTGGCGAACCAACGTCGTGTTTAAAAACCCGGAAAACATTTTTTGTAAATCCGCTCTCATCCATTCCCGAATTTGTTCCTTCATTTGTTCAAACAACTTCAATTTAAAACGGGGGTCAAGGACAGTTGCAATGATCAAAGATCTAAAAAAAAACTTTTTTTGAAATTTTTTACTTCTTAAGCAACTTGTTGTTTTCGGTTTTTTCCTTGTCCATTAATTGGTCCAACTTCCCAATAATTGCGATTCGAATGTCAAATGTGTCTAAATTGAAAATAAATACCATTTGCGGATAGAACAAAAACCGGTGTTTGGATTTCCCTCCATGAATTTTTTTTAATTCCGAAATAATATGGCATTATCATTCCAATTGTGGCTGTTCTTGACTGTAATTCATTTGACGCATCGTTAATTATTTTTAAAACATCCACTATTTGCTCAATTTGGTCCCATTCGATATTGCTAATGATTGGAATGCCTTTTCCTTTGTTGTTTCTCTTTGCTTCATCCGATGTCATAAATACTTGAACGGCAGCTTTGCATTGTAAGAAACGATTAAGCATTTGAAACATCGAATTCCATCGTACTTCTGTGTCCTAAAATACTGAAAAATTACGCTTTAAACATTGATGCAGACCCTTTGTAGGATTAAGACCGGCATGTCAAGTTTCTCCTGAAGTTCCACAAACAAAGTTCTTTGGACCGACGATTTCCTAATTTTTCGAACAATTGTCTTAACTTTTTCGAGTGTTACTGATTCATCGAATCCAATAGCATTTAGCCCGGCCTTAATATTACAGTTAATGATCGAAAAAATGAAAAGGCACCTTCACCGCTAAATTCATTTTGTGAAGAAAACACGAATAACTGGAAACTCCAAAATGATCACATGCAAAAATCATATTTGAGCCAGCATCCCGAAGAACCAAATGTATTTTTGCTTGCGGTATTTCAAATTGTTCAAGCCTTTTTTGCACATATTCTGAAATAACTGTGCCAGTTTTATGCTTTTCCTTGATTGGGATGGCTCCCAAAACGACAAAAGCGGGTTGTTTTTCAACAGTAATGAAATGAGCGGTTAGTGCTGAAGAAAATAATTGCGAAATGTTTTAAAATAAAAAATACCCAATAATGAATGCGAATTTTCTTTTGAACTCCATAAATCGGTCGTCAGCGAAATAAATTCGACTGCTTTTAAATCATTTTTTATTCTCGAAAACATTCGATCAAAAATTTCAGGCAGCACATTACTGCAATAATACCTGCAACTCCTTAAATTTAATTTTTCAACTAAAATTTTTTATATAATTTTATTACTTAATTTGAAATTGAGATTGTGCCTTCTGCATAAGTCTTTTGAATCCCGCCTTTTCGACTGTAAGAAATGGTAAACCGTCAACACAAATGTATTCCATTATTGTTTTTTCCATGTCCTTTGCCCTGTGAGCTGATGGATCCCATTCTGCTGAAATCAGTGAACAAAATTTTTTTTAAAACCTTTTGCTCACTAAAAGCTTTCTTAATGGGCGTTGTGCTGAATTTTGTTTTTTTGCTTGGCACGGGACCTATAATTGATTTTTTTATATTCGGTTAATATAAATATATTTACCATCGTTTTCAGATTCATTTGTCTCCCTTTCGTTCAAAAAGACCAATTTCGGTTGAGAATTGTTGTGTTTCTCAATTTTTTCCTTCTTTTTACGTAAAGCTTCGTCCTTTTGCTTGTAGTGTTACAGGGTGTTTCAATTTTAAATGACGTTCCAAATCAGATGTTCGTTTTTTCGGCCATGTGTCAACTTTATAGTTGCATGTCTTACATTTGGCATAAGAAGAATAAGAAGAATTGTGAATTTTGTCAAAATAAAACCAAATAGAGTCTTTTTCGTTGGTCATTTGGTCTAAATTACAAAGAGGAAAATTGTCTATAAAATCAACGATGAATGTATAAATATTTTCTGATTGCATATTCCATTTAAATGCGCGAGAAAATTGGAATTTTGGTCGTTTTCAAAATTTTATACCTTCAAATCTAAATATTCAAAAAAGAAAATCGCTTCAATAAATTTTCTTTATAAAAATTTTGCCCTAAAAAATGCGCGGCGCGCCGCGCACAGAAAAATCCCGCGGTCGCGGATCGAGCATCGCGGATTCAAATTGCCGCGGTCGCGGATCGCGGATCGCGCAAAAAAAACGCCGCGAATCGCGGATCGCGGTCGCGTCCCAGCCCTGATACCGGGCCCCATTAATTAGTTACCGATTTGTAGGGCTGGGAATTTTATGTAAATACATACATATTTTTTCCTGGCTTCTCCATGCTCTAAATAGTAGGAAAAACACTTTCTTTTTTGTGTTTGAGAACAAAAACTGGGACTTTTATTTACATATTTTTACATATTTCAGGGTTTTTCTACATATTTACATATTTTTATACATATTTTGGACTTTTTCGCATTTTTTCATACATATTTTGCAATTTTTGAGGATTTCTTAGCGAAATTTTTATTAAATGCCCCCCAAAAATCCAAAATTTCGAAATTTTTCGTACATATTTTGAGGTTTTTGAGAATTTAAAAATTTTTATGAAAATGTACCCCTAATTGGCATTTTTCAAAAAAAGGAGATATTTAAAAATTAATTTTTAAAATACTAAAGATGAATCTAAGCCTATTTAGGACATTTTATGGCATTTTGTGCCTATTTCACCCTTTACGAAGAATTTTTTTTCCAAAAAAATAACCATTAAAAATTTATAAACATATTTTCATACATATTTCTGGGGTTTTGTACATATTTCGTGATTTTTTATTCTGTTTTATTTACATATTTCGCGATTTTTCTTACATAAAATTTTCAGGCTCAAGACTGAAATTCCCCAAGAAACGAGGACCAGAGTCTATAACATTAGAAATTTTTGAATTTTTTAAAAAAATTGATAAAATTAATGAAAAAATGACCGAATTCAAAAAACATTTATAAATCGCTCATCAAAAATCTACGATTTAGTAATTTAAAAAAAAACCTATTACAATAAATCTCAGCATCGCTGGACCTAAAGAAATAATTGAATACAGTTAACTGTTAAAGAATTTTTGCTTTTAATGCATTTTTTCAACGAAAAATCTGGCGGCGAGATAGCCAAAAAACAAGGCGCGGCGAGTTGGCCCCGCGGCGAGAAAGCGCGCGGCGAGTTGGCCCCGGCGGCGAGTTTCTCGCGGCGAGATGGCCGCGGCGAGTTGGGCGGTTCCCATAAATTATAAAAATATTTTTTTAGCATTTGAAAAATTTTCTGATTTTCGACCCTAAAATCTGATTTTTTTTTTTTAAAATTTCTGCTTACTAATTTTTTCTATATATTTTTTCATTAATAAAGGATTGTCCTTCAAATTTATGCATTAAAAATATTTTTGTGATTATTTAATTAAATTTTCGAATTACTCCCGCTCCCGCCCGGGACTCCCGTTAAAATGGACGGGAGTTTCCGGGAGCGGGAGTTTTACGGGATTCCCGCTCCCGCTCCCGGAAAAATTTGAACTCCCGCTCCCGTAAATTATTTTTTACCGGTCTCTAAAAAAAACCTTGCAAGAAATCGTCTCGTAAAAATCCTAAATTCCAGTTACTGATCAAAATTAGGAAAAACCCTGTAATACAGCGTCCAAAAAGGCCGTAATTTCCGTAATCCGTAATTGCGTGCAGCCCTAGTTGGCCGGTTTCCACTACAAATCTGGCGCCCAAATAGGGTCGTTTTAGTCTGGCAAGCTGTTTTTGTCTTACATTATTGATTCAATTCTGATTTTTTTCCCAAAATTCTTTAAAATTAAAACCATAACATATTTATCAATGTGTTTTCAACGAAAAAAGAACAAAACATTGAAAAATGAATACGGGTGTATTTCATAATTTCACGGAATACCAACGAGAAAATATATGATATTATCCTGATTAACATTGACATGATAATTTTGAACATTTGGTGAGTAGGGTTAATGTTGTTGATGGTATTTTAACCCTGTAAGAGTCGAGAATTCTCGCACCGACGGCACGATATTTGCGCGTTTTTTGAGGAGGGACTTCACCAGCGACGCATCATGCAATGTCCGCATCCATTGGCTTTCTCATATCGAATTGTGTTGATGAAGCGGAAGACAGTTGGATATGAACAAGCAAAAGCCCGTTGAAGCCTTCTATGGAAAAAACGTGAAAAAAATTAGGGGTTTACTTTGCCTGAAGAATATAAATTGACTGAACAAAGGCGGCGCCAAACTGAAAATTTTTATTTCCTGGTTGGGATATTCCATTTGTATTGTAGCTAAACATATATATTTTAAGTTTTTTCCTTGTTTATAATTGACAAAAAAAAACATTTGTAAGAGTTATGGGCAAAAACAGCTTGCCATACTAAAATGACCCTCTGACTAAACCGGCCAGACTGAAACGGCCAGACTAAAACGTCCATTAAACTGACCCCCTGACTAAACTGGCCAGATTAAAACGGCCAGACTAAACCGACCGCCACCGTTTCGGATCACAGAACTCCGCGCAAGATTCTGTTATTTTCAGTCGGCACTTTTCGGTTAGAAATACCAAACAAAAATGATCATTTAAATGCTATAGAAGACAAAAATTCTTCGGAATTGATCGGGACCGGGATTTCATCGGGATCTCGACTAGGGATTCGTCCCGATCATTTTTCTAAATTCTTCGGGATGGATCGGGATCGGGTTTTAGTCGGGGTCCCAACTCGAGATCCCCCCGGCCCCAGTTGGTCGGTCTCTACTACAAATCTGGCACCAAAAAGCTAAATTGTACTTATAAATTCTATTGAATAAATCTCAGCATCGCTGGACCTAAATTCCTTTAAACTTTAAGGGGTTTTTAGGTTTTTTAACTCGTTCAAATTCGGATAAAAACCCGTTCCCCTAGTGGTTAAGGATAATTAGTAGAGCTCGCATTTTGAGGCATATGCCTTTTTTCTGCGCACTAGTTCCTATATATAAATCATAAATAACGCATTTTCCACTTGGTTTGAGGCTTCTACGTTGACTTTTATTATGCCTTTTTTTGGCATTTTGCCATTTTGGTGCCTTTTTTGGCGTTTTTCCGAAAAATTCCATTAAAAATGCAATAAAATCGGCAAAATACACCCCTAAGAATGACCTAAAAAATTTTTAGAAATACACCCCTAAGAATTGAAAAAATTTTCTCAAAAATTGATCACCAAAATTTATTTTATTTTTTTCTTGTAAAAAAATTTTAGGCTTAAAAATTTTCCTTATTCCAAAGACATTATAAAGTATTTCATAATCATTTAAAAGAGCAAAATTAAGTTTTTTTTTGGTTAATTTTTACGTGTTTTACTCCCTGAAAATCCTTAATAAAAAAAATTTAAATGCCTTTTTTCATGCCTTTTTCGGGATTTTCGTGCCTTTTTTTTCAATTTTTTGGTGCCTATTTTAGTGCCTTTTTCGCGATTTTTGGTGCCTTTTTTTGAGAGCTCTAATAATTAGGTATTTGTAATATAAAAGATATTTCATTTTATTTTTATTGCCATTTATTACTTTTATTGATCAATTCAATTTACATTTATAGCATATTCATAACCCATGCCAATTTTCTTATGATATTGGGCATATTTCTTTATAGTTTATCACATTAATGCGCTGGCTTAATCTGCTGGGGTTGGACCTGTACATTTTTATAAATTATTTGAATTAAATTCTGCTCCATAAAAGAGGTTCCTTGACAGTGGTGAAGCAACAGTCGCCGCATTCATTCATTCCCAATTATCCCTTCCCATTCCCTCCAATTACCACCAAATTTGCCCCAATGAAAAACAATCATTTTGGCTTTTCACTGTTCTCCGCCGTTGGCATCGCTTCTGCTGGGCTAATAATGGCAATGCTTCTGCTGCTGGTGATGATGCCCCCCTCATCCATCGCTGATGATGATGATGAAGTATTTCAAATATTCGCAAGATATGGTTACAAATCATATACCGTTGAAGTGAAGGGCACGGACACTGTGGCAACACTGAGGCAAAAGATCGGACAAAAGATTGGCATTGTGCCCGGACAAATTAGACGCGTCCCATACGGTGTAATTAAGGACGGAGAAACATTGAATAGATATGGCATTGAAAAAGAAACAACCATTTTCTTGTGATCAGCAGCGGAACTGCATACGGCACAGAGAACGGAAGAAAGAAAACAACCCAACCCAACGAATGTTTAGCGAAAATGTTTCCCGTTGATCACCGATCATTTCAAAAAATCCTTTTTTTGGACAATCTGTCTTTCTTTCTTTGCTTCATCTTTTCATCGTATGTCCATTCATTTGGGACTGGGGGGCGTAACAGTTGGACAACAATTAGTTGTATGTTTTTTTTTTAATTTGATGGGTTTTTTCTAGAGTTGAGCGGGACCGGGACCTGGTAGCGGACAACTGAGTACCAAGGTCCCGGTTTTGACCGGGACTAGTCCCGGTTTTTTTCCGGTTTTCCCAGTCAAAAAGTCCCGGTTTTTCAACCCGATTAGGTCCCGGTTTTGCTAAAAATTCCCGGTCCCGCTCAACTCTAGTTTTTTCATTTATGCAATTTTTTTTTTTTTTTTGTAATTTCTATTTTGCATAAACCTTTTTAATGCCTTTTAAAATTTAAATTCAAAATTATAAAAAAAATAGGTACCTTCCTGTTATGAGGCCACACCCAAAAATTCAATTCTTATTTATGTGAATTTCTCTGGCGTGAAGACTGCAAACACAGAGGAGCTGATCATGACGAAATTTTATGTGCATTATTGCATTTATGTCTCCTCACTAGAGAGAGGATTACGCGCGCCTTGATTATTTTGCGGGCCCTTTTGTTGATTTTTTAAAATTTGGGTGTGGCCTCAAATATAGGAAAGTACCAAAAAATATTTTTTTTAAAAATCTTGTCCAAACAAAATGCAAATTTTCGCCTTTTGACTTTAATTACACACCTTGAATTAATGGAAATTGTCACAATTTCTCGTTTCTTACCCAATTTCTTTTTTTCCATAAAATTAAAAATTATTGCCAAATCCATAGTTTTGATCGAAAACCAATGAGGGAAACCTTTTGTTTCATAGAGATAATTATTTTAAGGTTTTCGGCGTCTGAGAATCCAATTCCAACATCCATTTCGTCCCATTTCTAACCCCGAAATCAGATTTTAATAAGAAACTAAAACCAAAAAATATTTTTTAAAAAGATAAATTTGCCAAGTGAGAGCCCGTCTCGGATTCTCCAACCCTTAAAAAGTCTCTAGAACGAACTTTTTCTCTTGTCTCGAAAAACCTGCATAACATCGGCAGTATTGTAACGGGGTCCTAGTAATTACCGATTTAAATGACTATATAAAAAACGGGGATATTTCCATTGCATATTGAAACGGGGTATAACCAGCAGCAGATTAAATTACAGATATTTCTTTAATTTAATGAATGGAAGATGTTAATTTTCAAATTTAAAATTGACAAACAGTACAGAAATGAATAAATTAAGAAATTGGTGAGATTGGTTGGTGAAGAAGATCTGTCGAGCAGTCAAAGTACAAAAACATCAACACATTTCTTCATTTTTTCAATTAATTCCGAACGGTCCCATTCTCCGCTGAATTGGTCAATAATTTGGCACAATTGAACACCTAAAAAATGTAATATTTGGGCATGTTGCACTTTATACAGAACCATCATCATCATTACCAAGGCATTCGATTTGTGGCACTCCCCAACAGCAAATGCGTGCCTTGTCAGTCGCCTGAAAGAATTTAACAATTTTTAATGTTTTTTAATTGAAGAGGAATAGGGGCCAGGATTTCGGCTTTTTGAAAGTTTCAAACAAAAAATAGCAAATAAAAAAATGAATCGCGACAGAAAATTAGTCATTATTATTATAATGAAAAAATGTCCCCAAAAAAAAAAAAAAAAATTTTTTTTTTCACGTTCAACACAAAATAAATAAATAAAATTAATTCTTTCGAAAAAAAATCTGCACCGTTTTTTATTTATTTTTACGTTTTTTGTGGCATTTTTTGCCATTATTTCATCGTTTTTTACCATCCATTTTTATTCGCCATGCAAAAACACACAGGCTATTGATAAAATGAAAAAAACACAACAAAACTGCACCTGATTGACCACGTCCTGCAGCTGCTCCATGTCCAAAACAAATGCCGGAGGAGTGGGCGACCGTTCCGTGGCTTTCTTTTTTCCTCCGCTGTGCCCTCTGTCGTCAAATTGTCGTTGTGTCTCTGTGCCGACGTCGCCCCGTCGCTCGTCCTCCGCCACCGTCGACGGCACAATGTTTTTTTCTCGCCCTGCTCAATTTTGGAAAATATTATATTAATTTTAAAATTTAAAATTGCATAAAAACGGCTTGAATCGATTTAATAAAGGCAAAAAATGATGAAAAAATTCTTATAAAATTTTTTATAAGAAAATTTCAAGAAAAAAATCATTGAAAAATTTTTTCGAAAAACTGTAATTAATTTATCATAAATTTCAAAAATGAAAATTTTTCAATTTTTTTTATTTACTTTTCTTATAAAAGAAATTTTCTAACAATAAGAATTTTTTCTTTAAAAATTTCTAGGTATGAAAAATTTTCTTTTTAAATTTCTGCGGCGTTATTCCCCTGATTGTGAACCGTCCGACGTTTTTTAATGACGCATTATTATAGAATTTTGAAAAAATAGCTATTTTTTCTTGAAATTATTTTCTAAAATTTTTAGGGAAATTTCTAAGTTTTGTGTTCACCTCCATTCCTCGTGCCATCGTCTTTCTCCGCCGATTCCATTTTTTCTGTCCATCGCTTCGCCTCCTCCACCAATTTTCGCGCCTCCTCCAATTTGGTCGGGAAATCGTCGTCCATTTCCATGCTGAACAGTGCCTCCGTCATGTCCTCGAGGGCATTTGCGGCGTGCCGTATTTGCTTGGAGTCCATGTCGGTGTCCGGGTTGTACTCGATGGCATTGTTGCGAATCAATTGAATGTCCTTCGCAAAGGCATCCTTTGAGGCATAAAGGCCCACGTCGATGTTGCCCATCTGTCAATAGAATATGCAAATATAAATAGTTTAATTTTTTACTCAATAAAAATGCATTGTTTCAAGTAAAAATTTCAAAAATGGGCAAATTTAAATGAAAAATTTTAAAAAAACCAGAGGAAAAGGGACCCTTTTGGAGCAAATTTTACAAAAAAAATGTCTGCCACGAAAACTTTTTTCCAGGTGTTTTAGGAGTCGCTGATCATAGATCTTCCATCCAATTTGACCAATTCTGAATTCCTTAATTCGAATTCGAAACAAAAAAAAATCCGAAAAATTTGAATTTTCGACCATTGTTTCGAAGCCGGGGTTAAGGCGTTCAGAATTGGTCGAAATAGCGCAAACCCAGGAGAGCAATTTCATTAAAAACCCGAAAGAGTAACCAATGGTTTTTAATAACAAAAATGAATTAAACAAAAATGGAAATTTCGCATTTTCCGAAACCCCAAAAATGTGGATTTAAATGGCCCAAAAAGCTTCTTCACCAACGTCCAAACCAGATAAACTTTTTAAACCCATCAAGCAAAATGACCGACCATTTGACTCAAACACATCGGTTGTTTGACGATTTCGTAGTAATCTTCGGCGTCCGTTTTGTCAACCGGCAAATGGAAACATTTGAAGCGGGGCTCCCGAATTATTTGTCCTTCAAATAAACAAAAATAAATCGAAATGTAAAAAAGTGGGGAACAAACGGAGCAAATCGCGGAGAAATATTCGAAATTGTCTGAGCATTTGTTGGTAGTCCTTCTCCAATTCGACGCATTCGCTAGCAGTGAATTTGCGCGTTACACTCTCCTCAATTTTCGCTTTTGGCGGTGTCGGATAATCGCGTACTTAAATTTGAATTTATAATTTTAAAAATAAATGATTATTATAATTGAAATATCATAAAATTTAATTTCCAACTTTTCAAGGTGCCGATGACCCCTAGTTTACAGTATTTTTTAAAAATTTGATCCCGAATGGCAAGTGCAAAAAACTGGTCTTTTTTTGTCAAAAAATAGCTACAAAATACCTGCTTATTCTCTAAAAACCGGGTTCCCGCTCCAAGATTGTTTTTTTGGTTACAGACCTGATCAGGGTTGGGGAATTTCAGTCCAACCCAACGAATTTTTTAATGAAAAATGTTGGTGTATTTAGAATTTGACTCAAAAATGTACAAATTTAAAAACTATTAAAATGCGCTTTTTGGTCGTCCGTGGGGCTTAGGAGCCGAAGAGCAAAAAAAGTCTTAGGATTCAGAAAAATTTAAGCCCCAAATTTTTGACAAAATATCTGATTCAAAAATGCGCACAAAACTCACAATCGAATCGCATTGGTTTTTTGCGTGCCCCTTCAAAAAGTGTGTCGAAATATTTGGTAATTTCACTTCGACCCGGCGGTTTGATTTCAACAAATGAATTTGGGGCGTTAAATAATTGTTGAATCTAAGAGAGGAAAAAAAATGTAAAATTGTGAATTTTTTATATTTGCAAAAAAAACAGTACATCATGAGAGCAATTTGTGTACAATTTTTGAACAGACGCAAACAAAAGCACAGAAACAAAGCCGGAGAAGGCATTAAGCGACGAAATCAGCTAAAAAAATAATATTTAAAATTATTATGAAAAAATCTTTTTAATTTAAATTCTATTCAGATAAAATTTATTTATTTTATTTTTTATTGCTATTGACCAATTTCACTCCACGACAAATTAAGAAAGTAGTTTTTTATATTCTTCGATACGTTGAAGAAAATATGAAAAAAAATTTGGAGGGGGGTGGGGGGTGGGAGAAAAAATTTAACGCACCCGCCCCCGATTCTGACCATTTTCCATGTCCCGGTTGGCAACACGGATTCGACCATGTCCAAGTCGGGCAGCAGCATCAATGCCTGGACCGAGCCGTGCTGTCCGACAGTGCGCAGCGCACGGCCAACAATTTGGGCAATGTTTTCCTCGGGCGTCGCCGGCCCCGCGAAAATGGTCTCCACGGAGAGGCAAAACAGCGGCAAATGGTCCACGCGGTTGACGAGGACGGGCAAAAAGTGAGTGGACTGTCCAAGAGGGCCATGGCCATGGAGCAACAGACGAGCTAATTAGGTGATAATTAATTAATTGATTGTAAAAATGGACAATTTTACACAATTGGTTTTTGTGATCGTAGGCTGAAACTTTTGCGCATATGCTTAAAAATGATTCAAGTCTGTTAGTTTTTTTTTAATTTTAAATGTCAAAAATAAGATTAAACAGGTGGGATGATAGGGGAGCAGTTCGTTTTCCCACCACATATCCTTTCGTATAAAAATAATACGTATAAAATTTTTAAAATCCGTTTTTTTTTAAAAAAGCTAAATATTCTGAATTAACAGTTTGAAAAGTAAATTTTTTCAAAAAGAAGCAAAATTTTTTTTTAAAATTATGATTGATACGTTCGGGAAACTATTTTGTTTGTTTGTTTTAGTTAACAACTTTTTTGAAACTTAAACTCTTTTGTTAATTTTGCAGACAAAAACAATAGGCCTATGAATGGTAATAATTTAGTTAAAAATTGGTATAACAATGAAAGGGAAAAGTGCACAAACCATTCGGAACAATTGGACGCGTCTTCAGCGCCAACACCACCCGTTCCAGTTCAGTCTTGTACAAATTGTCCAAATTCTGTCGTTTTGAATAGCCGCGCGGGACGCATTTGGCCACCAAATGGTCCACAAAAGTGTCGATGAAAGAAACTCGACAACAATGGCCCGGCATTTGGGCATGGAATGGAGAGGCTGGAAAAAAAATTGTGGAGAGATCAGACCCAAGTGACTTAAACAGGGGAGCAGCTCTGTATTTCCACCCCTTATCCCGACAAATTTATTGAAATAATTGAAAATTTTTTTTAAAATTTTTTACAATTAGATTTTTTAGTAAAAGTTAAAAAAACAGAATTTTTTAATTACAAAAAACTACTTAAAGAATCAAATATATTCGTTTTACAAGAAAACAAAAAATTTAAAAAATTTTTTTTTAAAAAAGGTTTGTTTTTTTAAATTAAAAAGTTGAAAAAACAAATTTCTTTTGAATTTTTAATAGATCTTTACAATTTCAAAATGTTAGAGAAAACTATAAAAAAAAATTTCAGTTACTTTTTTAATGGGAAACTCCCAAAAAATTTAAAAAATTGTCGATGTGGAGAGAGACCTAGTGAACCCCTAAATAGAATAACAACAACAGTATACCACGCTTGGCGGATGGCTTCACGGAATGCAAAGCATCGGAGAAATGCGCTTTTTTGATGCGAATTTTTGCTGGGTCCAATTCCAACTTTTCCGAACTGATGTACATGTGTGGAAAGCACTCACGCATTGCGACCAGAACCGATTCCGTGCACAAAGCCTAAAAACATGAAAAAATTTGATTTGAAGAAATTTAAAATTTTTTATTATATGTATTTATTAAAAAAGCTCTAATCAACAAAGATTTTTTCAATTTTGTCTAATTTTTTATAGATGCTGTTGAAAACGCGTACATAAGGCTTAGGATTTTGTAAAAAATTTTGCATTGTACGAATTGCCTTTGATCCAGGCTAAAAGACAACAATTTTTTTTTTACAAAAATGAACAGATTTTGTGCATTTTTAGTTAAATTTAGCGGCAAAAAAAACCAAATTGAGGAATTGTTACCAATTTTCAAAAAAAAAATGCACCCATTTTTCATAAAAATTTCAATTTCCCTCATTTTCCCCTGGGTTACACGGGCCTTGGTTCCTCATTTTATTCATCCAACCTTAAGGTCCGCTCCACAATAGCCGGATGTTTGTTCGGCCAACCAGTCGAGCATTTCCGTGTCAGGCCGACTTTCGCCCCATGGTTCCGTGTGGATTCGGAGGATGGCACGACGACCATTTGCGTCCGGCAGTTCAAATGCCAATTCGCGGTCAAAACGGCCGGGCCGTCGCAGCGCGGGGTCAATGGAGTCCAACCGATTGGTGGCACCGATCACAATCACTTCGCCACGCGCGTCGAGCCCATCCATGAGGGCAAGAAGCCTGGCAAAATGGGAAGCAGTTCGACCAGCAAAATTTTTTCTAAGAGAAATTATTAAAATTCCAAACAGTTTTCTGAACAAATTTTTTGAGTTTTGGCTTACCCACCTGCCCACTCTTTTTTAATTTTTAAAAAAATCCTTTAATTTTTGAAATTAGGAAACTAAAGTTTTATTTTAAAAATTTTTTTGGATATGGATGGGAGGGAATAAAACGCATCCAGGCAAATTGACTGGCCAACTTGAACAATTTCTAAAAATCCCAACTGCCAAAACATACGTGGACACAATGGAGGAATGAATTTGGTCCTGTCGAGACGTTCGGACGGGCGCAAGTCCGTCAACTTCGTCGAAGAAAATGATGGACGGCCGCATGCGAAAGGCCTGGTCGAACAACAGACGCAGTTGCCGCTCCGACTCGCCCACCCATTTGCTCAAACAGTCGGCACCCTTGCGCATGAAAAAGGCAATTTTGCCCGCCCCCGTTTGGTCACACTCGCGGGCCAATGCCCGTGCCAAAAGCGTTTTGCCGGTTCCTGAAAATTTGAGTGGCACAATAAAACACTGTCGATGGTGTACTTTTCCAAAAAAAGGAGATTTTTTAGACATATTTTCGGCAAATTTTCGATTTCATACGGTATTTATAATAATTCTCTCTATTCGTATATAAAATTGTAAAAAGTTTCATTTCCTTTCAGAAAAATTATAACAAAAAAAAAAAAATCAAAAACTTTGCTTTGTTGTATTTTTGGCCATCAATTTTTGAATCTTGGGAGAATTTTTTTTCATAGCCTGTTCTTTTAAGGGGTTTCAAGGGCGGAGAATTCGATTCAGACAACCATTTCGACCCAGTCCTATCCCCGAATCCAGACTCGAACAAAAAAATCTAGAGTCCTTTTTCAAATACTACTAATTCACATTTACGCGCACAGATAACAGTGCTTGTGAGAAACATGCAATCAAAAAGGGTGGAATACATTTTCATGATTCCAAAAAACGCATGTTTAAAATTGATTTTCGAATTGTTGTTCGAATCGAATCTGGGAATTCGGTATTAAATTAGGTCAAAATGGATGTCTGAATTGGATTTTACGCCCATAAAAGTCTCGAAAACAGCTGGGCTCATACCAATGACAGCAACATTGGGATTTGATACTTTTTAAATGATTACATTTGAAAAATTATGTAAATACCTGGCGGTCCATGGAAAAGAATGCCCTTCGGCGGTTGAATTTTGAACCGCTCGAAAAGGTGCGGGTAAAGCATTGGGAAGAGGACGATTTCCTTCAGCGAGTGGATGTGTTGTGTCAAGCCTCCGACCTGCTTGAAGCCGGTGTCCAGCTCAATGTGCATCGGGTCAATGTCCGCACAGCTTGACTTTGTGTTCGTTTGACGCACTTTTTCCCGGGCCATTTGCGCCAAATTCGTCTGAATGTCTTTGCCTGAATGGAAAACAAAATTCAATCAAATCAGGAAAAGTACGCAGAACGAACGGCTTAGCCATGGTAAAAAGAAACGATAATCCTTTTTCGGTTATTCTATTTTTATTACACAGAGATTCAGTTTGTTTTTTTTGACCTAGTTCAACTCAGGAATGCTTTTTATGTCGGTTGAAGTGGTTGTGAATAATCTAACAATAAGCTATCGAACTAAATTTTTGATTTAGAAAACTCGAATTTTCTGAATTTTTTTGAGCCTAATCTTTTTTTTAAAGTGAAAACTAGCTAAAAAAGCAGCTCGGGCTCAAACTTCTCTTAACGAGCTTCTTAAGTTGTAATAAATCAGAAAAATCCCAGTAATTCATCGATTTAACCTCAATTTATATGTTTAACCCCAAAATGAAACAAGTGCAATAAAAAAAATTGCCAAAAAATAATAATTTTTATTGAATTTTTTTGTCGTCAGCAAAACCTGAAAGGTTGATCGGCATCAGCTCCTGGCGGCCCTTCAGCAGAGATTTGAGCTTTCGTTGTTCAAAATTCGCTTCATCCTTCAAATCCTTGCGCATTGAATGATTACGCTTTGTCCCTCCTCCGCCACCATTTGCTGAAGTGGACGAACCGTCGTCGGAAGTGCTGCCACTACTGCTTGAAGATGAGCAACGGTCCAACCGACGGTGACGGCGGTGTCGCTTTTCATCTGAAATTTTTTGAATTGGAATATATAGGGAAAAAACAAGGGAGGACAACTGTTTTTTATATAAGAGGGTTCGGAATGGCCTAATGAAATAGCAAAAAAAAAAAAAAATCAAATTGAAAAAATGCCAAAAAATTCTGTCAGCCTTTTTTTATAGCTATTCACAGAACGCGCATTAATTGCGTGTTAATTCATGTTAGCTTGAAAAAACGGGCTTTTTGTTGGGTAGAAATTCTACGAAATTGTTTTTAAATTTCACAAAAAATTATCCATTTTCGTTAGAATTTCAACGAAATTGTCTCAAAAGTTTGTGTTTGTAAGCTTTTTGGTATGAAGTGTTAAAAACGTTTTTTTTCAATTTGATAAAGTTTTCCCCTTTTTTAATACAAAAAAATGTATGTGTATATGTGCAATTGTCGCTCAAGTACAAACATTTTGAGTGCCGACGGTCCAAGACGGGATTTGACGGCAATCGTGGAATGCCAGCGGCGGCCTCGAAACTGTTCCTGGTGCTGTTGCTACCGTTGTACTTCTTGCAAACGTCGGAAACGAATGCCACACTTTGAGCGGACTCCAAACGACACGAGCGCATTGGGCGCCGCCCTCGCCGATGCTCTCTTTGGTTGGAGAATTTTTCTCTGTTTCGTCGAAATGAATATCGCCGGTTCAACTGGAAAAGTATAGTAAAATGAATTATGAATGATCAAAAATTCTCAAAAAGAGCATCCCGTGCCGTCCCCCCCCCCCGAAAAAAATATTTAAAAACTGAAAATTCGGTTTCAGTTTTTTTGAATTCCGTATAGGTAATAAGTTTTTTCATTAACAAAAAGCACAAATCTTTCAATAGAATTTATTTTATTATTTTTTACATGTATATTAAAGAAAAATCTTAAAAAATCCATTTTCTCAAAACAAAAACAAAAAAATTTCCAATTTTCACTCTTTTCATTCCCTTCGACCCTCCGCACAAATGGGGTTTTAAACATCTTTTTGTTACTCTATAAAATTTTTTGAAATTTTGCTGACGACTAAAAATAGCTAAATATTAGCACTATCGAATCAAATGATGTCAAACAGACAGCAACTATGAAGGGAGTTATACCCAAAAAAACAGGGACTTTCGCCCAAATTTGTCCCTTGTCGTCGTCTTACTTCGTTTTGCTCCTCCTCCACACTGTCGTCTTCTTCTTCCTGTTGCTGTTGTTTCTGGTGGTGCTTTTCCTCTTCCTCCTCATTCTCTTCCTCCTCCTCTTCGCTGCTGCTTTGTGCTGTTGTCCCTTCTTCTTCCTCCTCCTTTTCTTTGGTCTCCAATTTTCCCCTCTCATTTCCTTTTTGTTCGCCCGTTTTTATGGCGTTGTTCATTTCTGCTGCTGCTGCTGCTGTTGTTGTTCTTGCTGCTGTTTGCTTTCCGTTGTTGTTGTTTTCTTTGCGCTTCCCAATTGCTGGTCCATTTGTGCTTCCGTTTAGACTCTAAAACTGGGCATTATGCCAATAAACCCGGTCAATATTCTTAATGTAAAAATGGCGCATATTGACTCATAAAATTTATTTTAAAAAATTGACAGACTTTCGTTTTTTGAGCTAAAACGCGAAAATCGATGTCAAAACGATGAAATTTCAATTTTTTTCGACTTATTCAACTTTAGAAATGCTTTTTAAACTGACTTTCACATTTTTAACATTTTGATTTTTGGATTTTCAAATTTAAAAATTGACAAAACCTTTGGTGTAATTAATTGGACGTTGCTTTCCAAGATTCTTTCGCTTCTTCGGCTCCGACGGACAAATGGGCTGTCGCACAACATGCTCTAAACAAATTTGTAAAAACCCATGAAAAAGAGGCACTATTGCTCTTTGAAAGGGATATTGGGCACTTTTTACTTTAATGGGCCCAATGCAAAACTATGAGAGGGGGCGGGAGGCTTTTTTATATTTGGATTAGACCCTGAAAACCTAATTGAATAAAAAAAAGGAATTTACAAACCGATTGGCCTTCCTCCCCCCTTTTTTGTTTGATTTTTGTTGGGCCTAAAAATTAAAAATTCCAAAAATTAATTCAATTCCAATACTTCGTCAGGCTTTTCAAGGCGCGCTTTTTTGGTGCCACTTCTGAGCTCATAGCTGTTGTTGTTGCTTCCATTCTGCTGTTTGATGCGATGGTCATTTTGAAAGCGTTCATCAATGATTTCGTATTCAACATTTTTACAAGAGGAAAATGACGAATTTTCTTGTTCAATATTTGTTGAAGGCAAAGGCAACAACCGTTTTTTTCCCATTTACAAAAAGATTTTTGTTTTCTAAATAAGAGAAAGATTAGAAGTAAAGTATAATTGTATCGCCGGGGCACTATGGGTCAAGCCCAGTGTTAGACAAAAATGCTAATAACGCCAAATAGCGTAATTGGCATTATTTTTTGCGCGCTATTTCAAAAATTACACTAGTAAATGCCTTTTTTGTATTTTTTATTTTGATCTGCCATAACTCGCTTCATTCCCAAACTAATTTTTTTGCATCTTAAGAGATGCATTGACGGTAAAAAAAACAAACAAAGCGGCGTAAAAAAATAAAACATCAAGCTCATAAATTACCCAACAAGCAATCTGGAAAAACCGGAATTGGTATTTATCGGGGACCAGAAAAGACAGAGATTGGAACCTTGCTTTTCAACCGGGACATATAAATCCAATTTATGTTTTTTAAATTTTAATTCAATCCAAAAATTTTACAAAAACCACCAATTATTTTTAGAGAAAAAAATCGGGACTTTGAGTAGAGATCGGCGCGGGATGGGATCCTTCGCGGGATCCGAGTCAACAATCTTGCGAATTTTTTTTTTTTTTGAAATGCTTAGGTAGATTTGCAGCATTATTCCCTGGGCACCCGGTTCTTTCCTTTTCTCTTGTTTTTTTTCGGTTTACTAAGCTTATTAAATCCGTCGAATTGGCCGTCAAAAATTGCAGCCTTCAAAGCGGTACAGTTTTTAGAAATTTATTAAATTAATATAAACTTTCTCAATCTAGAAAATTCTAAAAAATTTTCAGATTTTCTTGTATGTTTAGGGCCAAAATCTTCAAATTAATGCACCATAACTTTTCTGGAAGCATCCAAATTTCAACATTCCTTGTATCATCCGATAGCTCAAAGAGTTCGATATTACCTATTTTAATCCTGTTAAAATTTCATTGTGGTTCAATAAAGTGGCCAGAAAACTTCAAAAAAATGATTTTCTAAAAATATAATAGAGCCGCAAAATGCTCTCAAACAAAATTAATTATAGTTTAAATTTCCAAATCAGGAATTTGACGATGCTTCTTCTCCTCACAATTTGATTGCTGTCATTTGGTTTCCTCCGTCTTTTGTTGACTCTGTGGTGCCATTTGAACAGACCAACAAATTGACTCGGGAACGATTGGCATTGAAAAAGGCAACTAATAGCGATCGCTTTCTGTTGGTGCGTTGTCCAATTGTGCGCGACGCGAGCAAATGGGCGAAATGGGAAAAGGAGGCGATTGATTGGCGATTTATTAACGAATGGAACAAAATTGGCATGCGAATTGATGATGAGGATGACATCGGGGACGGGTCAGCAAATGATTATTCAAAAATTCAAATTTATTGTTGTGTTTCAAATTTTTAGACTTCTCGACGAAACTCCCGGGCTAGTCCCGGTCAAAACCGGGACTTCGGTACTCAGTTGTCCGTGTTTAGGTCCCGGTCCCGCTGCACTCTACTCTTTAGGATAAATTTAATGGTTTCCTGAACCGGGATTTATGGTCTCGTTCTCAGAGTCAAAGTCTCGGAATTTACGGTCTCGAATAAGGAACACACGAGTCAATTGTTCGAATTTCGCAATTAGGGGCCCAAAATTAATGCAATGGAGAGAGATTTTATGCACAAGAAGCAAATAAAATTCATTGAAAAAGGAAAAACAATGAATTGACAGAGTGAAAAATGACAGTAAAAGCGAACCATTGGAAGAAAAGGTGCTGACAATGAGTCGTCGTCACTCAAAAACCTTTCAACAAAGGCGTTACTCAAAAACTTTTCAAATAGAAATTTTTGACTAAAAATTATTTTAAATTTTGCTTAAGCATAACGAAATTTTAATTCTTCATATTTTCCGTTAGCTCTAAATGTATTCTATTATCCTCCAAAATTAAAAAAATTCATTGATTTTCAAATATGCTCCGTTCCAAAATTATAAACTCAAGAATTTTTTTGCCACTTCATCTATTTCCCATGGACGAATTGAGCTGAAATTTTTTACCAAGCATACCTCCCCCAGAAATATTAAGAGCCACACAAAAAAATCTGAAAGCATAAAAGAAAAATTGTTGATACGATTTTTTTCCGAAAATGTCCCCAAATTAGGCGTTCCAATATTATAAACTCAAAACTTTGAAGACATATATATAACTTTTTCTATAGGGTAAGAAAAAATCTGAAAAAATTCATGTACGCATAACTTTTCATGCTGATCAAAAAAGTCAACAGCACCAAAGTGATCAGAGCACTCCTTCAGGGTGATCTGAAAACCGTAAAATGGCTTGAAACCGCGAAATTTTCAGAAAAAAATTCCTAGGGTGCTGGAAAAAAAATTTACATCAAATACGAATATGGCGGACAGAAAGAGAACATAATTGGCTACAAAATGCAAAAAACTGCATGTCGCTACGACTTCTGTACGCTGAGATTCCGGAGGATTAATTTCGAAGTGAACAAAATCACTGTAAAATGCACTGTTTTCTTAAGAATTACGGTACTACATATTTTCAAAGTTTAGAGTTTATAATCTTGGAACGCCTAATTTGGGGACATTTTCGGAAAAAAAATCGTATCAACAATTTTTCTTTTGCACTTTCAGATTTTTTTTTATGTGGCTCTTAATGGTAAAAAATTTCAGCTCAATTCGTCTACGGGAAATAGATGAAGTGGCAAAAAATTCTTGAGTTTATAATTTTGGAACGGAGCATAAGTTATGGCCAGAAAAACGCAAAAAAAAGAAGAGATTTTCGAATATTATTAGTCCTAACTTTTTTGAAACTTGACAAAATTTTTTAATTTTGCACGGTAATAGAAAACACCTAGAGTTATTGAAAATAGGTTAAAAATTAAAATTTGATTGTTTTTGAGAAAAAGTCATAGGTAAAGTAGATAAAATTTGTTTTTTGTTTTTTTTCTGGTTTTTGAGTAACACCGAAGAAAAGACAGAAGATAGCCCAAAAACGGGGGACACCTGTTAAACAGTTGGAGGTGTTTTATCTAAAGCACTAGAATGATCATTTAGCAACAGATTGTGCCATCATCATTTTTAGGTTGCTTTGTTTCCGGTTTTTTCCAATTTCGGGCGGCTGCTGCTGGCGGATTTGGGTTCCTCAGAAATTTTTTTCCATCCAAAAATGTTTCTACCATAAATGAAATCTGCCTTTGCAATGCCACATTCGTCCATTGTTTGGTCATTTTTGAAAATTGTATCCTCTGATTTGTACAATTCCATTTTTGTTCCTTCGTCTTCTAACGTAACATCCCGTTCTCCTTCGATCATTGCCGTGATCTTTTCCTTCACAATTTTCACCGTGTCTTTGCCCTTCACCTCAACTTTGCCAGAACCGGGCTGACCATTTATTTTATATTCCACAGTAATTTGAAAAGCGTCCGACATGAAAATTGTCTCGCCTTTTACAATGTCATAATCATAAATTGGGCGAGTGTCTTCAGAAAGTATTTCTTCTTCATTAGAAAAATTTTCACGCAAGTGACTCAATTTTTGTTTTTCAGGCGGAATGCCAAACTTTTCTTTAATTTTCTCCTTCAAAGCTCCCACTAAGTCGTTGTAATTCACCTTAACCAGGGTTGATAAAGTGTGCGGGTTTAGACTCATTTGTGGTTTTTGGGCGGAAATAAGGCTGGCTAACTCTCAAATCTAAGCTTTTGAGATACATATATCTTTTTTAATTTCTAAAAAACCCTTAAATTGATATTTAACATCCCCCTAATTTTTAATTTCAATATTTTTTTTTCTAAAATAAGGCCTTTGGAAATTTTTTATCTGACAACTCTGACCTCAACATTGATCGGTTCTTCTTTTTCGTGATATTTCACTGAAATTTCAAATTTCTCCCACGACACAGTAACAGTTTCGCCTTTTTTAATGCGACATTCGTCCATTGTTTCACTATTCTTAAACACAATAGCTCCGTCTCTCAAAATTTGTTTTTCGTGCGGAATGTTTCCAAATTCTTTAATGTTTTCGATCCTCTTCTTCAATGTTTCTACAGTATCTGTTGTTTTCGCATTAACCAAAAACTCTTTCTTGCCATATTTCACCTTAATTTGGAATTCATTCAACGACCAAACAATGATGGTTTGGTCGTCTTTAATTTTATAAAAGTCCATTGTTTGGTCGTCCTCAAGCGCAAGACCAAATGTGTCGTTGAGTCTCAGTGTTTGTAGAGCGAGTGAAAAGCTCCTCCCAGTATATTCTTTAATTTTATCCGTGATTTTCTTCTTCAATGTTACCACACTGTCCGTGCCCTCCACCTCAACGGCGAACGCATTGTTTTTTGATCTCAATATTTCATTTATCTGCACTTTCATTTTCATGCCATCAGTGGATGATGGTATAATGAGCATGAGCATTAGGATTAGCCAAGCTGAAATGCCAATGGAAAGCAGTGAAAAGCCAAAATGACTCATTTTTGCGGGAAATTTAATGGCAATTAGAAAGAGTGGAATTGGGAATTCAGGATGAAGAAATAAATGTGGGGACTGTTGCTTCACCATATGCAGGAGATCCTTTTTATGGGGTAGAATTCTAATAAAATATTGAATTAGTAATTAATTGATCACTTGATTTTGAAAACTTACAGTAGTGAATTATTGAATTGGCAATTTATTGAATTATAAATTTATGATCACTTTTATTCGGCTCTAATGCATAATCAAAAATTCAATGCAAAAATATGAATTTGCTTAAATTGAATTGATCAATAAAAGTAATAAAAAGGGCAATAGTAATAATATTAAAATATTTGTAAATATGTATACAGCTTTGGCACAATGTTTCGTTAAGATTGCCCGGCGCGGGATTTTGCGGAATCCCAGTCACCATCTCGCATAAGCAAAAAACAGAAAAGAAGGGACAAAATGCAATAAACCCATTAAAAAGAGCTTTTTCAAATGCATTTTGTGGTTCAAGTCATCAAACTATTGTGACGAAGAAATTGATGAACCGATTTCATCAAAATCACCTATTTTAATTGGGCTAAGTTTTTTTAATAAAATTGAAATTATTTTTAAAAAAATTAAAATTTTGAAAAATTGCGGATTACGGATTGCGGGAAATTGCGGGGTTTTTGGACCCCCGTAATTGCGGATTGCGGATTTTCGTAACTGAAAAAATCTCCGCAATTGCGGATTGCGGATTTCCATAACTGAGAAAATCTCCGCAATTGCGGATTGCGGATTTCCGTAATTGAAAATCCAGTTGCGCCCAGGCCTGTTTCAGTGTCGCTGAACATAATTCTGAAATCCAATTTGTATAATTTTCCAAATCCCTAACCCGAACTCGAGGAAAAGCTCGGATTTTAATTTTTTCAACGTTATATTACATTACATTTTTGTTAAGGATTTTTTCGAAAATCGTAAAATAGGCACTTTAGGCCACAAAAAAAAACCCGAAATAGGCAGACATACGTTAAAGGGGGTGGGCCGAAAAAATTTTTTGCGAATGCGGGTCGGGATTTGCGGAAGTAATCCCGCGGGATCCCGTCCCGATGAGTTCCAATCCCGCAGCGCGATCCATAAATTTGGTAGCCTAGTGGTTAACCCTCCAGTCTTTGTTCTTATTTTGCTTGGGTTCGATCCCCCATCAGAATAAAAATTCTTTCATATTTTTTTATAATTCTTTTCACTCAAATTTAATTAAAAATTTTTTCCTATTTTAAAAATTTTCCATTGTTTTTTAGAACATCCTATAAAGCCAGAAAATAATCAAAGATTTGATCATTTTTGGATAAAATCTGTTAACAAATCTTTTCCTGGCGGCGCCTATCGCCACCGTCGGACTCGCCCTCTTTTGCCCAAAAGTTTCAGAAAAAAGCACGCTGGAAAAAAGTGGGGTGAAAAGCAAAAATAAAAATTTTATTTTCAATTAATTGGAAACATAAAAAAATTGTCCAATTTTTTTCAGCATTCATTTGGATTTTAAAAATAATAGATAATTTTAAAGAAAATATTTGAAAAAATTTTTCCAGAAATTTTGGGATTCAAAAATTACAAATTTTTGCCGGTACCTTGAAATGTTGGGACGGCTTTTTCATTTGAAAAATAATTAAATTAAAAATATTTAAAAAACCAACGTCTGGTTCCCGTAAAAATTGACGGGATAAATCGGGATTAATCTCGAGGGATCCCGTACCGCAAACATCTTGAGTATTTTTGCATTTTGAAATCGCTAATTTGTTGAGTGTTTTTGTATAAAGAACGAATAAATAGGGATGGGGATTTATTTCGTCAGCTTATATTTTTAGGCTCTAAAAACTGCCAAAAAATAGTTAGACTTTAGTCTAAAACCCCAGAAATAGGCTCTAAAAAAAAAAAAAAATTGAAAATAGGCACTAAAACCCTCAAACTTAGGGGGTGTAAAATAGCAAAATCTATTTAAAAAAGTAACAAAATAAGCCAAAATGGTATTAAGATACCGTATATTCTCTAATTATCGCCCCGTCACCATTAATCGCCCCATCTCCAATTATCCCGCCCCCTTTCTGAGGATGTTGAAAAAAAACACTCCACCTCCATTTATCCCCGGCGGGATAAATGGAATTTCTATTTTATTTTTTCGATAAAATATTTTTTTAAATTTAAATAAAATTTAATTAATTCTAAATTGAAATTTGTTTAAATGTCTAATAAGTAGAGCCCGGCGGGATCGGGACTCCCGCGGGATTTTACGGGAGTCCCGCTCCCGACTCCCGCTTTTTTCGGTGAACGGGATTTTAACGGGAGCGGGATTTTTACGGGAATCCCGTTCGGGACTCCCGTCCCGGAAAATTTTGAACTCCCGATCCCGCTCCCGGAAATTTTTTTTTACCGGACTCTACTAATAAGCATGAAAAAATAATACTGAAAAATCACTTATTTCACCCGGGTCCGAACCTACCCCCCCCCCTCAGAGTGATGCTTCAGAATCCCAGATAAGTAGGGATTCTGTAGCCTTATTCGATTTAATAAGTGAAAACTGATTGCATATTCGGGATCAGCAGCGATCTAAAATAACCCAAAAGACATATTTTTGGAAGATTTTGATGAAAAAAAAATTTTTTCACTCGAAAACTATGTGCAACCCTTCTTTGTTACCGAATCTCAATATGAGTTTTATTTTTAAAACACTTTCTTCAAATTTTTCTTCTCCCAATTAATATTTTTTTACGCGATAACATTTTTTGCGACATATTCAAAAAATCTCAAAAAACCAACTGTCTAAAAATAATCCCCCCGTCTCCATTTATCCCCCAAATCTAATTACCCCCCCCCCCCCCCCCACCTTTCTAAGGAGATTGAAAAATAATTCCCCCGGGGTGATAATTTGAGAATAAACGGTAAATAATTTTTTTAAACAAAAATTCTTCAACAAAATAATAAATAACTGGAAAATAAAAGCGAACCATTGGAGGAAAGACAGATAGCCAAAAATGGGGGACATTTGTGTAAAGAAATAATGGATGATCGTTTTGCAACGGAAAAAATTGTTCAATTGTTCGTCATAACATCTTTAGGTCGAATTTTTTATATTTAAGCCGATTTCGGAGGGAAAGCACACTTCACAAAAATTGTATCTCCTTCTTCTTTAATGCCAGCTTCCTCAATTGTTTCGTTGTAATTGTTCAAAACTTCACCAAATTCATCGTTCTTTCTCAGCTCCATTTCCACTAATTTTCCACAGTAATATCCCCAGTTTTTTTCGATCATTGCCTTGGTTTTTTCCTTCACAATTTTCACAGTGTCCCCGGCATTGACCTCAAATTTCTTGCAAAAACCACTTACACTATAAGGAATGGAGAATTGGTATTTTACGGAAATTTCAAACACATCTTCTAAGAAAATGGTATCGCCTTTTACAATGTCATTGAACATCATATTATGGTCAAAAAGCATTCTTCGGTCTGTTAAGTGCAGTTTTTGCCGTTCTATTGAAATTCCAGTCAAATCTTTGATCTTCTTCTTCAACTGAGACAAATAATCAGTGGCCTTCACCTCAACGGACCACTCTTTCTCTCCAAATTTCACATTAATATTAAATTTGTCCCAAGATACGCAAATGGTTTCTTTTTCATCAATGTAACATTCGTCCATTGTTTCTTCATTGTCATCTAATACATAACTGCTGCCAAATCTGCTCATAATTAGTGATTCGAGCGGAATGTTAAACATGTCATTGGCCTTCTCCCGCAATTGTTTCACTGTATCCGTTCTTTGCACTTCAATGCTTTTAATTAAAACTTCTTTATCCGGCTGTCACTTTGTTATTTGAATTTAATTTTTTTTTCCATTTTTCATTGTTTTAAATACAGAGAATGAGTCCCGAAAGCGACATTATGTACAACAACCCTTGGTACTTTTCATACTTTTTTAAACATTTTTTTAGACTTATTTTAAGGGGTCGGGGTCGTTTTCGCGTGGGCCGTTTTCGCGTGGGCCGTTTTCGCGTGGGCGAGTTTTTGAACTATAACTTTTTTCTTTGCCAACTAAATCCAACATTCTTGGTATCATTCGATAGCCCTAAGTGCTCTCTATTAGCCTGTAAAATTTGGAAAAATTTCGTTAAGGTTCAAAAAAGTTATGGTCAGAAGAGTTCAACTAACCAAAATTTCCAACTTTTTTTGGCTCGAACTTTTTTTATACTGAACGAAATTTTTTGGAATTTTGCAGGCTAATAGTGCATCTGAAGGGCTTTCAAATGCAAGAAAATGAAAAAAAATTATTTTGGCGGCCTAAACAATTGAATGGCTCGCTTAAATACACAACTTTGCGGGTAAGATCAAGGATCATCATTTTCAAGTAAAATTTGACGTCGGATCAAAAAAAAACAATGCCGGATTCATTTTCAGCGCTTGAGGTGACAAAAACATAAAAAAAAGCTCCACTTCTTTTTTTTAAACATTTTTAGTTAGCCAATGAAGCCGAAAAATTCCAAAAATATTTTCTATTATTTTTTCAACAAAACAAAAAACATTAAAAACTCCTTCTTTTTTTTGTTACAACATTCATTATTTCCCCATTGAATTTTTATTTTCAATTTTTGAATTTCTCTGGTCCCAAAAGATGCAACAAAATGTTTTTCCCCCATTGCTTGTCACTAAATACTTTTTGTCATTTGAATTTGATTTTTTTTTACATTTTCATTGTTTCCATTTCCATTTTTGCATAAATTTCTGTTTTTAAATTTTAAATTGATCTAAAAAACAACATACTTGTACAGTAAGCATGCTTTAAAAAAGTGCAATTAATACGCTCAGAAAAGCATAAAAACGGTTTTCTGTTTGGTTTGGATGCCTTTTTTGCCTATTTCGGGGGTTTTTGTGTTTAATGTGCCTATTTTCAGGATTTTGAAAAAATCATTTTACAAAAATGCAATAAAATTGAAATTTTTTCCAAAAATTGATCTTCAAAATTTAATATTTTTTCTTCATAAAAATTTTGGTTTAAAAAAATGTCTTTATTCGAAAAAAAATCTTTAAAATATTTACATTTACAATTGAAATTTTTATTTTTTTTTTTGTGTTTTGCTACCAAAAAAGCGTTAATAAAAAATGTTATATTTGCCTATTACGCGATTTTTTTTTGTCTAAAAAATCGCAGCCATACGAAATAATTGTAAATAATTTTAAAAAATCGTAAATCTTTTTTAAGCTGGATTATAGAAATTTGATGGAAAATTGGGAAAATAAATAATTATTTTTATTACTTTTATTTAGAGTTGAGCGGGACCGGGAATTTTTTCAAAAACCGGGACCGGGAATTGCCGGGACCTGAGAAGCCGGGACCGGGACCTCGATTTTTTTCTGACCGGGACCGGGAACCGGGACCAACCGGGAATTTTTAAAAATTCAAATAAATTCAAAAATTTTTAAAAAAATTCAAATTTTAATTTTTTTTGCAACTGAAAATAATACAAAATTAAATTTTTATTTTGTTTTTTATTCCATAAAATCTTAAAGTTAAAGCTAATTTAAATTAATGAAATTTTCAAACAAATTTCTTTAATTATTTCAAACAATTAATCATTTTTTGGACTAAATGATTGAATTTTATTATAAATTAATATTTGCTTTTCACATAACATTTTTTCGGAGCGCTTTTTCAAAAAACTTTTGGGAAAGAATGGGTCCGGCGGTGCCGATAGGCGCCGCCGGGGGAAATTTTGAAATTTGGGTGTAATTTGTTACAGATTTTCAACAAAAAAAGGTTGGTTTTTGTGATTATTAAGCTCAATTGGTAGGATTTTCATTTAAAAAATGATAAAATATGTATTAATTTAAAAAAAACTATGAGGAATCATATTTTCTCTATAGGAAACCCACGAGTATACAAAAAAAAAATTCAAAATAATTTAATTACTGTAGAGGGATTGAACCATGGGAAAGAAGAAGGGAAAGTCAGGGAGACTAGCCACTAGGCCATCCGCAAAATCGTCAGCTGTACTTTTAAAGAATATATTAATATATATTTTTTTATTTTTTCCTTTGACTCTAATTTTCATCACTAATTTTTCACTCAGACCCCCATTCTTACCAGTGCTTGTTTTTCCCGGTTGCCCTACCGGGACCGGGACCTGAGCTTTTCAAAATCCGGAACCGGGATCTCGGATGACCGGGAATTCCCGGCCCGGTCCCGTGGCACTCTAATAACTAACATTGTCCAACCCTGAAGATATTCCTATTTCAATGTTTTGGGTGGGTTTTATCAATTTTTTGTAAATATTTTGGCATTTTTCGAATTTTTCATGTAAAATTTAGAAACTTTTTAACAAAAATGCAATAAAAATGTTTTTTTTATTTTTTATTTTTTTGGGGACATATTCAAAATAAATTTCAAAAATTTTCCACTAAATAAATCTGTCGAAAAATGATATCCCTGTCTCCATTAATCTGTCCGTCTCTAATTATCTCCCCCTTTATGAGGGGGTTGAAAAATAATATACCCGGGCATATAATTAGAGAAAATACGGTACGTACGTTCCATCCCTGCAAGGGTGGCACTAGAGACCGGAAATTTCAAATTTGCGGATCCCGCTGCGGGATTGAAATCCAAAATTTTTTGCGGGACGGGATCCCGCGGGATTAATCCCGCAAACCCCGCAAATCCCGCATTTAAAATTTGCGGGATCCCGCGCGGGATTGCGGGATTTTGGAAATTTTGAAAAAATTTCAAATTTCAAAAAATTTCCAAAAAGGAAAAAATACCTGACATTTTGAAAAAGAAATTTTTAGGGGCTGGCGGGATGCATTGGCGACTAAGATTTTCCGAATGGATCAGACGGTAAAAAGAGATCGGGCGGGAATCATATCTGTTAATGGTCAATAAATTTGACATTTTTGCTTTTCAAAACCGCTTTTTTCGGCACATTTTTTTCAAAAAACTAGGAACAAAGGGGCCCGGCGGTGCCGATAGGCGCCGCCGGAAATTTTTTTGAAAATTTTGTCAATTTCTTAACTGATTTTGTCCAAAAAATGACCAAATGTCGCAATTTTTGACTCATTTCTACAGGATGAATAAGTAAAAGCCGATCCGGCGGTGCAGATAGGCGCCGCCGGGAAATTTTTTGTAAATTCTAGATGAAATATGAGATGAAAAAATGGATTTAATTCAGGGCTCGGATCTGTTCTGATTTATCAGAAATGTTCTGATTTGGAGGGTCCAAATCTGATAAAATAAAAATGTTCTGATTTGTCAGAAATGTTCTGATTTTGGGGTAGCGACCAAAATTTGTTCTGATTTCTTAAACAAACTCATAATTTTAAAATTTTATGGCCTAATGTCACTATTTTACAAAAAAATATAAAATTTATGGCAAAATTTGGTCATTTTTTGGACAAAAATCTGTTAACAAATCGTACTAAAATCACAAATTTTTCCCGGCGGCACCTATCGGCGCCGCCGGACCCCCTGTCCATCCTCCAAAATTTTTGGAAGAAGGGCCCCGCAAAAAAGTGTTTTTAAAAGCGAAAAAAAAGTCGTCGCTTGACTTTTAATTTAATTGCAAAATTGGCATTTTTTGGTGAAAATCTGTTAACAAATCAGAACGAAATTACAAAAAATTTTCCGGCGGCGCCTATCGGCACCGCCGGACCCTCCCCCCTCGCCCATTTCCTAAAAGTTTTTTGGAAAAATGCGCCGCAAAAAATTCTTAAAAATCTGATTTTTTGATTCCGAATGCGCTAAAATTGATGATTTGCTAATTTTCTCCCCAAAATTGTTAAAATCGATAATGGGAGACGAAAAATATAATATTTGATACATTTTTGATCGAAAAATTGTAAAAATAACTGATTTGAAGCAATTTTGCAAAATGTTCTGATTTTCGACCCCAAAATCTGATTTTTTGGACCCGATGTTCTGATTTTGAAAATTTTTCGATCCGAGCCCTGATTTAATTTGATTTAATTTGATTGAATTTATTATAATTTATAAATTTATTCAAAAATTTTGGCATTCTGTTCTTTAAAATTTTCAAAAAATCAATGAAATCCCGCAGAATCCCGCACAAAAAGTCAAATTTGCGGATCCCGCTGCGGGATTGGAACTCAAATTTCTTTGCGGGACGGGATCCCGCGGGATTAATCCCGCAAATCCCGCATTTTCCAAAAAATGCGGGATTGCGGACTGGTATCCCGCAAAATCCCGCGCGGGATCCCGTCCCGCGCCGGTCTCTAGGTGGCACTGATTCACTGTTTTTTCAAGTTTTACATATTGTTGATAATTGCCTTTTCCACCATTTGCCATGCCTTCATCATTGTTGTTGCTCATCCTTTTTTTGCTGTTTTCCATTTGGTGGTGTCCATTGAATGCGTCGTTAAAAGGTGTGCTGCCGTGCCAATTATACTTATTTTGCCGTTTTTTGAATGCCATTCTCCCCTTAAAGAAATAAAAGGCAATCGATGTGAGCTCAAACTGGTGGCCGATTACGAATTTTTCCGTGTCATTGGCAATGGAAATTATGCAAATGCGGCCCGATACCTTGTAAGTTGTACGTTTGATGGATTAATGTGTATGAATTTACAATACTTTAGTTTAGATGGACCTCCCCTATAAAAAAAAACGTTTTTCCGACAAATAAACCAAAAATCTTGGAACAAAATTTGGCGTTAATGCAAATAATCGGATTTCGAAAATTAATATTTTGCGAACTAAAAAGTTTCCTCCTCCCTCTGTTTTTTAACAATTTTTCAAAATTTACCCATTTGAAACTTGCGCTTGAAATTTTTTGAATTTAAAAAATGGATTTATATTTGGATCCTGATTTGAGTCTGGATTTTTTTTTTCTAAAAAACCAACTGCCTCTATTTCCAACCAATTCGGAATTAAAAAAAAAAAAAAAAATTCCCCCCCCGTCAGATAAACATGATCGAACGCGTGAACGGCATTTTCGGGTCCGTCGACTGGGGCCTGGACATCACCGGCCATCGCCTCGTCAACATCGGGTTCACCATCAAAGAAATCAAAATTCTGGTCCGGCCCAACTACGACTCGCCCTTTCATTTCAATGCCGGACGTACACCGCCGGACGGTGCCGACCCAATGCAAATGCTTTCCTCCTTTTCGCTTGAGGAGGGCACCAACGGCACATGCCTGTGCCTGTTGATCACCGCCAAGGCGTTGTCCTCCGGTGTGCTTGGGCTGGCCAATGTGAGGGGACCGACGGGCGTGGCACAAAATTGCAAAATGGGAGGGTAAATTGCTTGGCAAAAGTGCCGGCATTTTTTTTTTGGGGGGGGGGGGGTTATAGCCAAACTGAGTTTCTTCAGCATCGAATTTTTACTTCAAATTTTCTAAAATTTCACGGATAAACTCTTATAAATTTTTTCCATAATTTTTTGAGTTTTCAAAAAAAATTTCATTTTTTGCATTTACAATCGCTTGGGTGTCACAATTAAAGTTCGAATGTAACAAAATTTACTTTTTTACAATATTAAAATGTTTTAACCCGAAAGTTCGTATACAAAAAAATACCGAAATTTTTTTTTTTTTAATAAATTTCCAATTTTTTTAAAATTTATCCTTTTTTTACAATTTATGTCACCCAGCATTCATTGTTTGTTTCTGTCTCTTCCTAGGTAAGAAGAATTAACCCACAGATTGGTGACCAAAACTGGTGCCACCGGCGGGTCGGCGACGGCACTTTCATTGGCGTGGCATTTGCGCCCGACTGTCCGAAAATGACACGGTCCATCGGAACACCGCGCTGATTTCTGTACGCGCGCCGAAAGGAGCTGATGATCACCCGCGTGGTGGACCTGGTGGCCGCGCACGGTTTGATTTCCAAAGTAAAAAAATAAATAAAAAAAAACGGATCGGCAAAAAATGGGAAAAATATTTAGGATTGGGGCTCATATCCTTGTAGTTTTTGCCAAAAAAAATTCGATTTTCTAATTCATACCTCCTCAAAGACCTATCACCAAAAAATTTCCCAAATATTTTGCTAAATTTTTACAAAAATATACAAAATTTCAATTTTACACATAAAATATTTCTTTTTTAAATTTTTTTTTGTTTTCTAAAAATATAAGAAATTGAAAGTTGATTTTTAAAATCCCTATCTCCTCACTTTTTTGACGAAAAATTGATTTTCTGCAATTTCCCATAATATCGACAAATTTCAAAACTTCCATTATTTATGTTTATTCGATTAAAAAAATCGCTTTCTAACCCCAATAAATTTTTAAAAAACTAAAAGCCTTAAAAATGGCCAAAAATTTTCCTTGGCTAATTCCTGTTAATGGTGCTGCCCGCACAAAACCAAATTTTTGTGAATCTGCACTTATCCATGGGTTCGTAAAATGAAATCCCTTCGTTCTTTCAGAGCTTGGCCACGCGTTTGGCAGCTCGCATGACGACCTGCACGATGAGGAGTGCGTGCCACAACGGTCCCGGGACGGCCGTTACGTGATGTGGGAGAGTGCCAACACGGGCTACGAGCGAAACCACTACCTGTTCTCGCCATTCTGTCCGCCATGCTCTGGTGTGTTGTACGGGTTGGCCCACCGCTGTCTGGTGGAGGAGCGCCGCTCGTTGTGCGGCAACGGCATTTTGGAGGAGGGCGAACAGTGTGATGGGGGTGCACAAATTGGGGGCGGCATGTCGGCGCCGGAGACCGGCGGCGACGACAACAACGCCGACGGCACAGGCACTGACCGCTGTTGTACGGCTGACTGTCGTCTGAAGCCGAACGCGTTTTGCTCGCCACGGTCAGCCATCAACGGTTTAGGATAGGCGGGGACGGCATTGGCAATTGCCATTCTTATGGAATTTTAATTTATATAATTAGAATTTCAGTTTTTTTTAAATATTTTTTGTTACATGGGCGCAAAAACGTAGTTCACCCGAAAACCCCAAAATTCGAAAATTGGCCAGACTGGTTATAAAAAAAAATATTTTTTGTTTTTTAGACATTCCGAGTGTTGTACGGGACAGTGCACTTTCATGGCAAAGGGTCATCAATGCCAAGCGCAGAACAAAGAGATGTGCAAGGACGAGTCACGGTGCAGGTTGGCAGTTTTAAATTGACGATGAGTTAAGCCGGGTTTCGGGATTTGGCCCGTGCAATTTTCAAAAAAACAAAACGGCGCAAAAATAATTTTTTTTTTAATTCCATTTTATTAGCTAAAATCTATATACCTAAGTATTGTTTGTTCGTTTGTTGTTTTAGCGGACTCAGTGACAAATGTCCTCAGCCAAAAGCGTTGCCCGACGGCACCGCGTGCCCGGACGAGGGCAAATGCCGTGCCGGCGAATGCGTCTCGTTCTGCGCCATGCTGTCCGCCGACCTGTTGCCCTGTCTTTGCGAGGATGGTCCGTCCGTTTTTAGTTTAATTTTCCTACTAAACAGTAATTATGACTTGTTTATCCAAATTTTTGGAATTTTCCAGATTTTCAAAAACCATATGCAATCCTTCGGGAAGGGGCACCCCGGACCGGCACGACTGGGTCCCGAACAATTGGGCACTCGGGCTATTTTTTGGTGTCTATAACTGCTTATATAGTTGGCCGAATTGAATGAATTTGATATCACCCATTCTCCATTTTACTGAAAAATTCTAGAAAAAATGGTTAATTTTCAAAAAAAAAAAAAAAAGTTAACACCAAAAGACTTCAAAATTGGTTTCCGAACATTTAGATTCATAATTTCTATGAAGCTCAACCAAATTTTTCAAAATTTTGCCATACAAATAGAGAATATTTTGAGCTATTGAATAATTCAAAACCATTCAATTAGGTCTACTATGAAAGGAGTATACCCCAAAAGCTGACCCGGGGCCCAATTTTAATTCATTATTTTGAAAAAAAAACAGGAAACTTTTTAAAAAATTTTAAATTTATCGGGGAGAGGGAGGCGGAACTTCGAAGAGAAACGAACTGACTGATCCCTTTTTTCTGCCGTTGCAGAAGCGAATGTCTGTCGCCGCTGCTGTCGCGTCCGGGGCGGGCATTGTGCGCCGGTGCGTCCCCCGCGTTGGTTGCCCGAGGGCTCAATGTGCGTCCATGGCCAATGCCACCGGGGCGACGTCGCTCAAGGTGGAGGCGGCACGGCAACGGCGTTGGTCTGCGAGAAGAAGGAGACCGATTCCGCCTCCTTTTTTCACCAACTCTTCTACAGCGTGGACGGCGAGGCACCGCGTAAACAACAACAAAAAAAACAAACAAAATTAGGCAAATTAGTGGGCATGGCACTGGGCCCCCAGGGGTGTGTGAAATTTCATTTTAACCCCACACCCTCCTTTACGGCATTTTTTTTATTCATGTTTTGTTTCCGTCCAACAAAAAAAATAATTTGTTTCGGTTTTTTTTAAATACCGTCCGTTTTGAATGACTCTTTAGTAAAATAGATGACAAATTTGAAGGGATTTTACGTAAATTTTTAGGGGAAAAAATTTTTGACCAAAAACACCGCCGAGACCTATTTTATGAAATTTTTCATGTTTTTTTTTCAATATTTTTTGAGAAACCATTACAAATGTCCACTTAAACATGAAAATTAATTTTACCTTGATAGTTTGTTAGCAAATTTCCAGGCTACTTTTTATCCATGGAAATTTATCCATTTTCACCAAAAATTAAAAATTTCATTTTTTTTAAGTAATTTTTCGATTTTTACAGGCAAATTCTTCGCCGATTACCTGGTGTTCATTGTTGTCATTCTGACGTTGCTCGTCTGGTGCCCGTGCAGTGCATTTATCATTCAATTAGTCCGTTTTTATTTTACAATTTGAGTCACAAAAACTGGAAAAACGGCCTAAAAATCTCATTTTTTGGCCCCGATTTTCGGCCCCAAAATTTGTGTTGCTGAACGCAACCGAGGACAATGATGAGACCATAACATTCTGATTTTAATTAGACAGTGCTTTTACTACAGTAATGCATTTGTTGTGTGATTACAGTACACAAGCAAATTGTTCCAATTATTTGAGTCATCGGTGTTCCTTTCAATTAAAATTTTTTGGAAAAACATTAACATCATTTTTTTTTTTGGTCAAATTTTTACATTTTTTAAGGACCGACAAAAGCACAAACAATTGGAGGCGAAGAAGGCTGTGGTTGAGAATAATGTGCAGGTGTCTGGACTGGGCTAACAATAAGTGTAAAGCCGAAAACAGGCAAAATGGGGCAGCAGGCCCGTACTGAGAAAAAAAATTCGGGGGAGGCGCACCAATGCTGAATTGAAAACCTCGCCAGTTCCCTTCCCTCGAAAATTTTTAAAATTTTCGCATAAAAATTTTTCAAAAAAAGTTTTAGAAAATTTCTATAAAAAAATGTTTAAAAATTTTTTTATTATTATTGTTTTCTAACAATATTTTCAAATTTTTAAGATGAGTTACTCCGTTTTTTGCGGAGGAATTTTTAAAACCGCCCGTACAGCAACGGAATGGCAAAAAAACGTCCCGTTGTTGTTCACAGGTTGTCCGGTCACGGAAGCGTGTGACGCCCCAACAGAGTAGGGTCGGGCCGATGACTGGCGGCAGCGCCGGCAACAACGGCACGGTGATGAACAGCAACAACACCAATAATAACAGCGACAACTTCTGGTGCAGTGGCGAGCCGAGCACAAGCGGCGCTGGCGGGGGCAATGTTGGCACCACCAAAACTGGCAAAAACGGTAGTGTCGCCGGCAATGGCACTGCCGCTAGCCTAACGACGAAACGGACGACGACAGCGGTGAAGACTCTTTGAATTTTGACACTCGATTTTAGTGCCTTATTTTGTTTTGGTGTCATTGCAACGCGTACAATGGCTTAGGCTAGGCCTAAGCTTTAGGCTTAGGCTTGCTTGGGCCTAGGCTTAAGCTTAGGCTTTGTTTTGTAAAATTTTATTGTACGAGTTGCCTTTGTAAGAGTGCCATTGATCCTTTTTTATTACAAATTATTTATTTATTTGTTTGTTTTTTGTCTCTCGGTTTCGCTGGTATTTAAATTTTTGTGACTTCTGATGCTTGCTGCATATTGTTGTTATCATATCATCGCATTTTCCACCAAATTGTGCGTTGTATTCTCTTCTTTCTTTCTTATATGTACGTCACAGTTTCTGACCCCAAAAACTCTCTGATTTTGAACTCTCTTATCGCCACCATTTGATAACGGTCCGTTACGTATCTCATCAATATTTTGTGACTCTCATAAATTGCTTTTTTGTCTCATTTTCACTGATATATTATTATTTTTATTGATATAGTGATAACGTGTGCCTGTCATTCATTCACTGTTTTCATATTTGCGTTTGCGGTTAGCCAAACGTTTATTATGATAGTTGAAATATGTATTCATATTGTATGAGGACAAATTTCTTTTCAGGGCCGTAACCGCTGGGAAATAATTTTTAAGTGAAAATTGGTAAGCCAAATTTAAATTTGTCATGTACTGTACATAGTTTTAAAAATTTTGCCAAAAAATTTCAATTTCCCACTCCTTTTTCTGCTGGTTACGGCCCTCCACCTTTTAAGCCTTTAACAAATGGTTGCTTCTGATCTCCCAAACATAAATCAACCCCCCTCATTCAGTTTTTGTCAAATGAATTGAATGCCTTATTCCAATTAATTTTTTGTGTCTTGAATTGGTCAATTTATTCAACATTTCATATCAGATACATACCTAATGTAAGCACTTACATTCCTCGGATATCAAAAAGAAAGTTTACATTTTTATTTATTGTGATTAAACTTTGTTAAAATTAAAAGTTAAATTGTTCTTTTTTGGTAAATTCATAAAAATGAATGCGTAAACCAATTAGGAAATTACAGAAAGGCATTTTCGTTTGTGTTCTCACTCATTTCATTAAAGTGGTCACACAGGTTAAATGACGTTTATATTTCAATTTTTTGGATTTATTTTTAAATTTGGCGTTTTGTTTCTGCGCAAAAAAAATTCATTCTTCGATTTTGATTCTCCAGTCAAAGGAGGGATAAAGCACGCTTCGGTTTTATTTTTCGCTATTTTATCTGAAGGAATCGATTTAGAAATTTCGTAGTCTTCTTTAGTTTATCGAAGATATTTGGAGGATCATTTATTCGATCTCAAAATTGATTTTGTGCCCTAATTTCAAAATCATTATTGCTGGTGGAAGTGCCGTCCACCCCATGGCACCATAAAAACAATTTTGAATTTTGCCACAGTTTTTGTCTGCACAATAAAACTATTTTCAACTATTTTTGCTTGTGAATAAAAATTTATGAAAAATGCAATAAAAACGAAAAATACACCCCTAAATTTGAAATATTTAGCAACTATTTACCCATTTTTAGCAACTCTTTTTGGGGTTTTTTAGAAACTAAAAACAAAATACCTATTTTGGCAGTTTTAGCAACTATAAATATACGCCCTGCTGATGACAACGCCCAATTTGCCTTACGGTGCAAGAGAGGGGAGCGGCCAGTTCAGTACGGGCACCAATTTCAGTCCCCCACCACCGCCGTATGACGCCGGCGCCAGTAGTCCATTTGAACAACCACACCAACAGCATCAGTCACCATCGCCCTACGGAATGATGTACAGCGGTGGCAATGTGCCGTCGCCACCACCGCCGTCCTCTCCTTACCACCAATACCAACAGCAGGCGCCGCCGCAAATGTCCCCGCCGTTCCAACCACCAATTGGGGACCCACAACAGCAGGTTGGGGGCATGCCAAGCCAACCAAGAGGAAATTCGATGCAAATGATGGGATTGGGTTGGTTGGGATGGCATGGAAATGGACATATGGAGGAATTTCGGATTTTTTAAATGTTTTGGGTTCCATTAGGGTTGTACTAATGGAATTGGTTGATTGAAAATCACCCTCCGAAACTATGCACACAGGTACAGATAGATGATCATTTAAACTGAAAGTTTCGGTAACAAATGCCAAAAGTTTGCCCTCCACCAAATTTTAGAAAAAAAATTGTCAAAAAATGGATGAGGGCGACAAAATTACTAATATCAAATTCTGAATCCTTGGTTTTCTCAATTCGATACTCGAACAAAAAAGTTGAAAAAATTTTCAAATCCAAAAAATTTTCTACGGAATTTTTTAAAATAATTTCTTACAGTTCATGTACGACCCGTTGTTGAACACTGCGCGTCATTTGGGTGGTCAATTTGCGGAGCAACAAAAGCAAAAGGTTCATTCATTCATCACACATTCTACAAAATGAAAGAGCATTCATTTTAAATGGGCTCAATTAAAAAACCGTTTCGGATCGGACCCCGGCCCGAAGTTCCTCTCCCCTGTTTTATCTGGAGCAGGATTTTCGAGGTGGACACCTGCTGGACAGGGACGGACCGGACCAGACTTTCTCCCCTACATTCAGTGGAGTGAAAAGCTGGGAGACCGAATAGATAATCCTCCGCCAAAATTTGTCCGGAACAAATGGATTATTTTAAATGTTGCGTATTAACACCCTCATCAGAACGAAATTTTCCGGAACAGGACAAAGCACAGCCGCCGAAACACAACCGGGAATAAATTTAAAAAAAAAATTTCAGCCGATTTTTTCAAAATTTAATGACGAAATCTAAGAATTTTCAAAAAAAAAAATCGCTGAAAAATTTTTTGCAAAATTTTTTCTCATGGAATTTTCAACGAAAAAATTTTCTAATTGTAAGATTTTTTTCTTGAAAAATTTCTAAGTTATAAATTTTTAAAATTTATTCCCGGCTGTGTTTTGGGGTGTACAGGAAATGTTCCCGTGTCCCCGGTTTTTGCATTTTCAACCAAAATAAGGCGCACTTTTAAAGTAACAAAATTTGTGTAAGTCAGGGGGGGCAAACTTTAATTTCAAATAAATTTTCCCGCCCAATTTGCAGTTCACCCAATACCTTTCGTCCACGTCGTTCAACCTGAAGTATTATTTTGCGGTGGACACCAATTATGTGCGGCGAAAGTTGGGCATCATTCTGTTCCCCTTCTTTCATCGGGTGAGAATTTTTTGTCCATGAATTTCCTGCAAATTCACAATTTCGAGGAATTTTTGGCGATTGGCTTATCTGCAATTTTTCTTTTCAAAATTTTTAATTCTTTAAAATTTTTACCTTTTTTAAATTAGGAAATTAAAAAAAAATTAAATTGATTTCTCATTTATTCTTTTAAAATTTTTTGGCAACATATTAATGAAATTCTATACATTTAGCATTTTAGGCGGGTTTTTAATTTTTTTTTTTTTTTTTCTAAAACCATTATTTTTCATAGGATTGGGCCAACAAATGTGAGGGCGATGCGCCCGTGTTGCCCTGTCAGGATGTGAATGCGCCCGACCTGTACATTCCGTTGATGGCGTTCATCACCTATGTGCTGGTGTCTGGTTTTGTCTTCGGAGTTCAGAAAAGGTATATATATTTTTTTTTTTTTTGCAATTCGGTTTCGTTTAAATTTGTTAATTTTGAAAATAAAAAAAAAATTTCTGGTACAATTGGCGAAATCGCGGGGATACACCCATCACTTTTTGCCACAAAGATCTGTACATTGAACATTTTTAAATCAAATGTTGCGATTTTCATTGAAATCGGTGCTCAAGCGATTGCGCAAATTTTTCATTATAAAAAATTAAAAGAAAATTACGGTTTTTTCAAAAAAAAAAAAAATTCGGACATGAAACGATAAAGGGGGACAAACGTAGTGCACCCAGGCGTTATATCGATAGACATGGGAAAAATTTTTTTTTAAACTTAAACAAAAATTGATAAAATTTAAAAAAACGATATATTTTCATCTGCAAACATGTTTCATTTCATGGCGACATATAGTAAATTATTTTAGATTCCCTAAATTTATAAAGCATATCTAACCAATTACCACAACCAAAAGTTTTTTTTTCAAAAAAAATTTTCTCTTTTTTTTTGCAGGTTCAGCCCCGAAAAGCTTGGCATGCTGACCACAAATGCGTTGTTCTATTTGTTCCTGGAGAATGGCATTGTGTTCGTGATGAAATACGCGTTGAACATTTCGCAGAGTTTGAACATTTGGCACGCATTGTCCTACAGTTCCTACAAATTCACCGGGTCTGATTTTTTGGCATTTTTAAAATAAATTTATTTTCCCCCAATTTTTAGGATGGTTTTGTGCCTTTTGCTCTATTTAATTGGCGGTAGAAAAGTGTATTATTGTGCACTAATTTACTTCATATTGGCAACTGTGTTTTTCCTGGTAATTCCTTCCCTTTTTTTTTGCTGATTGAAAAGGCCGAATTGTCGTAAATCTACGAATTATTACCAAAAAATAGAAACATTGCCATTTTTTGCCCGTTTTTCTTTAGATTCTATGTTTAAATATATTTTTAAAACAATTTGCAGGCAACTGGATTTGAACCTGGACTCACCAGAAATGCAAACCCAAAGAAATTTTTTATTTTATTTTTTTGAAATTGGAATAAAAATAGAGTTAATGCCATTTTGCTTGCTGTTTTTGAAAATTATTTTTTTTTATTCAATTCCGAACGAAACAATTTTTTGATTTAGCAAATCTCTTATCCAGCTCCTTATAATTTAAATTTCAAAATTTTTCAATCCATTGATTTCATCTTCAAAAAAAAATCTAAAAATTTAATTTTAATGGTGCCAAATTCAGTTGCGCAGCCTGAAGACGTTTATCCTGGACATGGGCTGGAGCCCGCACAGCGGGCGCAAGCGGAAGCTGTACCTGTTGTTGTCCATCACCGCGTTCCAGTCGCTGATCATGTGGTTGTTGACCAGGTACGTGTTGTTGTTTTTGTGTTTGTTTCTCCCCCCCCCCCTCCCACAGTCTAATTAAACATAAAAATTGAAATTTAAAGGAATAAAATTTTAAAAAATTACAAGAAAATCAGACCCAATAAAAAATGACAAAATTTGAGTATTTATAAACGACATTTGATTTATTCGCAAAATTCAGTAATCCACCTACAATTTTTTGGCATTTTTTTAATTTTAATTTTCTACCCCTCCTATACGCGAAAAACGGGTACACCCCAAAATCTCGCCGCAGAAATTTCAAAAAAATTTTTTTCAAACAGAAATTTTTCAAGGAAAAAATGCTTAGAAAATTTTTTATAAGAAAATTTCAAAAAAAATTATTTGTTAAGTTTTTTTTTTGAAAATTTTTCGAAAAAACAGTAATTTATCATTAAATTTCAAATTGCTTAAAAATTACTGTTTGAAAAAAAATTTTGAAATTTCTGCGGCGAGATTTTGTCCCGTCCCCCGAAAAACCTCACTTAAATTAGCCAATTTTGGCCAAAACGCTTTCAAATTCCTGCTGTTTCTCCTCGGCGCTGAAACTTTTAAAATAACACTTGGACATTTTTTTGCCGAAGAGCAAAAAAAAAAAGTTCTTCAGATTCCCCCCCCCCACCTCTGAAATTTTTTCTGGCTACGGGCCTGCGATTCATAATTGAATTTTGTCAATGTCAACTCATTCTTTCCGTTGCTTAAGCAGTGTCACCAGTTACATGCCGGACAAGTACGACCTGGCCCGGATGGCAATGTCGGGGATTGGGCTGGCGCCGGCCGACGCGCCGCCGCCACTGAACGCGGACGGCGACGGGGTTGACTACGAAGCACTGTTGAAAATGCCCTAACAAAAAAAACGCAAATAATTTATTCCTCTCTGTTGAACCGCGATTTTGCATAAATATTGGCTTTTTGTGCCACCAAATTTGGCCCAAAATTGGAAAAAAATTTCCATTTTTTTGCATTTAAAAAAATAAATTTATTTCATTCCCCATTTTTCTCCCTGAAAAGCGCATATGTTTTGGACAGTTTGCTTCACCGTTTGCGCTGTGTGCGCTCTGTTGACCGCTTGGCTGAGGCCCGCCCTGTGGCGCTTCGTCTCCCGTGTGTTTCTGTTGTACTTGGCGCTGTTGTTGGCCTCCGTCTCGTCCTGTGTCGGCTCCCTGTTCACTTACTTTGCCAACGAAGTATAGGGTTTCATGTTTTTATTGTTATTAATGCGTGTGATTACTTCATCACCCCCTCGAAAATTTTTTAATTTTTTTAAGCAAATTTATGAAAAAAATGTTATCCTTCGAATTTTATGATGAAATACTACTAGTTTTTTTCTAGTTAATTTTTTAATTTTCTTATTAAAAAAGGGTGAATCGACGCGGTGAGGTCCGTCCACCTCCTCTTTTTTGGCAAAAAAAATTTTTTTTTTTTTTGCTACTATAATTTCTGGTTGGTTTTTTTGGGACACGGGTCGCAAATATTGGCTATTAATATTGCATTCATTTTGGTCTATTCACAAATCCGGGACCGAATTAATTCTTCAAATTTCAAAAAAATAAAAATAAAATTTTGACGTCGCTCAAAAATTATCCTATTTTTTCCGGTTCAAAGGGCTGTGTGTTCGCCTTCTCCGCGTTCAACTTCTTCTGCTCCTTTTGGCTGGACGTGACGGTGGAAGTGCGCGGCGCGGAACGCATTGAGCGCGCCAGCGGCGGCACGGAACAGAACCCACTGGTGATCATTTCCAACCATCAGGTGGGACATTATTATTAATCTCTAAGAAAACTCTAATCCCCCCACCCCTCTCCCCCCTCGCCCAAAGATCTCTCCAGACAAAGCGTGTTTTTTGTTAAACAAATTTTCCAAAAAATTTGGCTAAATTTTTTCGAAAATCCACAAAATTGGCAATTTTTGTTGAAAAGTATCCGTATCCCCATCACCCTTCTAGTAGTTCATCTTAAAATTATGAAATAATCGGTTGAGAAATTTTCAAAAGAATTTTTTTTTTTTTGAAATTTTCTAGGTTGAAAATTTAAAAAAAAAATTCGGGGGGGGGGGAAGGAAGTGTACCCGACATTAAATATTCCTTTTAATTTCAAAATGCATGCTTGTCAGAGCACTTTGGACCTGTACGTTCTCTCCATGTTTTGGCCATCTAAATGCACTGTGATGATGAAGAAATCGTTGCAATATGTGCCATTCTTCAACATCGGTGCCACTTTGGTCCGTTTATTTTGGTCTAATTGCCCTAATTAAATAAAATTGGACCGTTTCTATTTCAGTCAAATTGCATTTTTGTGGATCGGTTCAACCGAGAAAATGCCAAGCAAGCGCTGGACAAATCAGTAAGTGCTTCAGCTTATTTTATCAACCATTTATAATGTAAAAAAAATTTAAAAAAAATTATTTTTTTGATTCATTTTTATTAATAAAAAATAATTTTTTTTGAAAAACGCAACATTTTTACTGGGTTTTTTTTAAATCATTAATTTTTTCTAAAAAATCCCAAAAATTCGAAAATAAAAATTTCGGTTTTTTTAATGTCCCCATTTCCCCGTCCCAGGTGGACACAATGCGGCAGAAGAAGCTGAAGGTGTGGATTTTCCCGGAGGGCACGCGCAACCGCAATGGCCACGGGCTGCTCCCGTTCAAGAAGGGCGCCTTCAACGTAGCGGTCCGTGCCCATTTCCCCATTGTGCCGGTGGTCATCTCCGACTACAGCCCGTTCTATTCCCATCGGGGCAAATATTTCCACACCGGCGGCCGTGTCATTGTCCAAGTGATGGAGCCGATCAGCACTGAAAATGTAAAAAAAAACAATTTTTTGGCTGAGCTGGTAGGGGTCTAGAAATTTTCAAGAAAAAAGCTTAGAAAGTTTTTTTATAAGAAAATTCTAAGAAAAATTTTTTTTAAAGAAATTTTTATGGTGAAAATCGCTGAAAATTTCTCGAAAATTTTTTTTAATTTCTCGGGGGGGGGGGAACGGCGCGGTGAAATGAAGTGCACCCGATTGATTTTGGGCATAAGGGATGGCACGGAATTCCGAAAAAATGTTGACTTTTTTTCGAAAAATGCACCGAAAAAGGTGGTTTTAAATGTGTCCCACACTTCAAAATTGGATTCAAATTAAGTTTTTTCAATACCTGCTGATCGATTTATATTCCTAATAAACTAAAAAATTCATTTTTTGTAAAAAAATTTTAATTGTGAGATTTTTTCATTGGAAAACCCTTCAACTATTTTTGATTTGAATTATGAATAAATTCATGTTCAGTTTGACCATGATGATGTGCCAAAGCTGTGCGACGAAGTGTCTGAAAAAATGGCCAAAGTGTACGAGGCGATCAGTGCGGAGGTCCGAACGGCGTCAAAAGAAGCGGCGCATTGATCGAAGCGGGAGAGCGAGAAAGACTGGGTGGAAAAAGGAGAGAATACAGACAACGAAAGAGTATTGGGAAAGAATGGCACGGCACAGACAAATCGCATTTCTGATCGGGGAGAAGGAAGAGAAGGAGGGACAAAGCGAAAATGAGAGAGACAAAAAATGCTCAACAAAATCACTTAAATGCTCTCCATTGCTTTCTTTTTTAATTCTCTCATAAATTGTCCAGACTTTAATCGTCTTCGTTTTCTTTTTTACCATTCTCATATTAATGCCATACAAAGAAAGCACGAGTTTTTTGAAAATGTGCTTTTTTTGCATTTTCCCTCCGCCCCTCCATTTTAAAATGTTTTTTTTAATTTATTTGTCGTAATGCTTTACCGAAAAGCTTCTTGATATTATGGATATGGCTATAAAAATAAAAGCAAAATTCGATTTAAGCAGTTCCAAAAGCCACAGAAAATTGCTCTGTTTCTGTGAAAACAGTTTCCAAGCAATTTTCATAAAATCTGAGACAAAAAAAAACCCTTAAAAAGCGGCTTTTACATTGGGCTTGAGTGTGCCTTCCTTCGAGAAAATCCATGGCGCTATGCCCTTGCTCAGACCAATTTACACTAATAATTATTATTATTTCTCATTGGTCTCGGAAATGTTTGCCATTTTTATGAAATTTAATTATATGTTGGAGCAGTAAAATCGAGCACCGGACCGTTTGAGTTTAATCTCAATGTTTGCTTTTTGGCTGGGATTTTCCCCAATAGTTTAATTTTTTCGATCTTCAGCTTCAATGTTGCCACAGTGTCTTTTTTGTTCACCTCAACGGGGTACTTTATATGACCATATTTCACTTCAATTTGCATGACATCAGTGATCATCATAAGCATAGTTAATTGTCCAGCAGCAAAGGACTGATTTGGGTCGAATCTTTTTTGAAAGTTGAAAAATATAATTTAAATTTTTCATGCTAATGGCTCAGTTTTTTGATTATAACTGTTTTCTTTGTTAAATCTAACGATCTTGGTATCATTCGAAAGCTCCTCACATGCTCTATTAGCCTTACAAAAAACAAAAAAAAATTTTAGCATGTAAAAAAGTTATTAAGAAAAACTTAAAAATTTGGACTTTTTTGCATTTCATATTATAACTTTTTTGGTAATTGAAAAATGAAAATAAAAAAATTATAATTTGGCCCGCTTAATGAAAATGTAATGCACCAGCTTTGTGGCAAAATGACAATATGTTATCATTATCTTATCTCTTTCATCCTGGTCATTTTTGGGTTTCAAAAATTTCCGAGGTAAGACAAATAATCCTCGTTTACGCTTTGCTGAGATGGACACTCTCGAATAGAACAGAATTATAGTGAATTGGCAATTGAATGATCACTTTATTTGGCATATTATAGTGAATTATTGAATTGGCACTTAAGTGATCACTTTAATTTGACAGAATTATAGTGAATTATAATTGTTAAATAATTCCGGCCTATCGGTTAAGCCTTGAGTTATTCTTGATTTTTTGTTCCTGCTCAATCCCAAGTATTTTCCTGCAAAATTTCAATTCATTCCAACAATAATGAATAGAATTTGGATAAGCCTCTGCAAAGTCTCCGTGTATTGCTCGAATGGTCATTAACGTTTTGTATTAGCCTAAACAAAATTTCAAAAATTTCACCAATAAAAAGCGTTGCATAATTTCCGAGATGAATTCCAAAACATTGAAATTCAAAATATGGATCCCGACCAACCCGATCAATCCCGAAGATTTTTAATTCCTGCTCAATTATATTCTATAATATGAAATTCATTAGCAAATAAAATTTTTAATTTCGTATGAATAATTAATATTTTCATCGTCCAACTAAAGCATTTGTTTACAAATGGATAAAGCTGCTCAAATGTCAACGAAGGATCTTCATAAAAATTTCGGTTTATTTCGATTTTTTGTTTTTTAAGTTGTTTAATTTCTCTTATTTATTTAATCATATTTATTATTTTTTCTTAGACTTAATTAAAAATGATACAAATATTATGATTCAATCTATAATAGTGACCATCAGTAGAATTACCCCAATTCCCTATTTATTTAAAGTCCATTTATTATTTTATATTAAAAAATGACGCAATAAAAACACATTCATTCACTTTCTGATGGCACCTTCAGTAGAATTATCCAAATCTCTTACTCATTTAATATCTAAATAATAATGTTATTATTTAAAAATGTTGATTGCTATCATCAGTCGGATTATCCAACACCCTTATTTGTTGACGCATTCAAATATTATTTTAATTTAAATTGAATTTAAGAGTGATCTTCAATAAATTTAATTTCATTAGAATAACATAAATATCTTATTTATTATTAATAGTTTTTGGACACTTAAAAATAAAATAATTCAATGAAACCTAAATACCTAATAAAAATTCTCAAATGTTCTTGACAAGATAATGATGGTTATCTTCAATACCATAATATCCCATTGTTTCATTATCGTTCTCAAGCACTTGAGTGTTTGGCCACACTCTCAGCGTTTGCCGTTCAGCTGGGATGTTCCCAAAATCTTCAATTTTTGGTTCACAGGCGCACGATGTTCTGAGCCTTTGGCATTCCGTGCCGAAAACGGCATTTCAAAAAACAAAATTAAAAAGAAATTGCTTTGCAATCGCAGCAGCACGCCGTGGAAATTGTGGTTGGCCTCCACTCGTCCTGCCCGTTCACAGTCACTCGTTGCAACACGTCAAAATTACGATACCGCTGATTACAGACACCCCTAAATTTTCAAAATTTCCCTGCGGTATCCTCGCATTACAGAAGCAGGGCGAGTGCTGGCCATGCCGTTTTCGTGGTCATTTTCGCGTGGGGTACGTCTTCGCGTGAGTGCCTGTTTCGGACTGAAATTGGTCGGATCTGTGCCGAACATCCAATTTTTAATAACGCCTTTTTTTGGTAGTTTTTTATAATGACTCAGCACTAGGGAGTCCAATTATATGCACATGCATATTTTTTTCCTGGACTGTGGGAGGCCTGAAACGCACGAAAAACATGTTTTTAGCGTGTTTTGAAGCTTCTAGGATGACTTTCCATATGCATGTTTTGCATATTTGTGCATATTTCGCGATTTATGTGCATATTTGCATATTTGTGCATATTTTGGCATTTCGTGCATATTTTATGTCCATATTTGGGCATTTTTCCAAAAAACCTCTAATAGAACGGCCCCCAACAGACAAATTGGCCTTTTTGACCTCAAAAACCGGAAAATTTTCCAAAAAAATAATTTTTTAGCAAAATTTTCACGAAAAATATTGAATAAATAAATTTTCTCAAAAAATGGTTAATTTATGTCAAAAATAAGCAAAAAAAGCAAAATTTCGCTTTTTGGGTTGGTTTTTCGCAAAAAATGAGTAAATTTTTGCTTTATCATGTTTTTTTCTTCTAAAATGATTTTTAATACCACATTTAGCCATTTTTTGAAGATTTTACTTAATATTTAACAAATTTGAAGAAATTTAGAGACATTACACCCTTAATTTGGAAAATTTATATGCATATTTTTCACTTTTTATGTGCATATTTTGCCATTTTTGGTGCATATTTTATGCGCATATTTTGCGATTTTATGTGCATATTTTTGGACTCCCTACTCAGCACCGGTCACTCTCCCCCCCCCCCCCATTTTCCTTCTGTGGCACTCCCTCCTAAATCCCTCCCTTTTAGTCGTCCTCCGCCTTTGCCAAATTGAATTTCTGTTCATCAATTACCCCCTCCCCTCCTTCTCGTTTTGTTTCCTCCAATTTATTGCGTCCGTTTTGTCCTTTCACATTTATTTATTAATTGACTTTTTATTATTTATTTATATACAGCTTTTTGTCAAATGCATTATAATTAGGGCTCCATTTTTTAGTTTTTACCTATTTTTCTGAGATCCCTATGGCCTGAAAATGCACGAAAAACATGTGATTATTTTGGTTGTTGTTAAATTACTTTTCGAGTTATTAGTCCGGACAAATAATAACTATGGGGCTTCGTTTTTTAGGCAACTGCCAAAAATTTATGCGCACTTGATGCGCTCAGAAAAGCACAAAAAACGGTTTTCCGCTTGGTTTGGGGAATCAACGATGACTTTTTTAAATGTTTTTTTTTTGTTGCCTATTTCGGGGGTTTTTGTGTTTAATGTGCCTATTTTCAGGATTTTGAAAAAATCATTAACAAAAATGCAATAAAATTGAAATTTTTTCCAAAAATTGATCTTCAAAATTTAATATTTTTTCTTAATAAAAATTTTGGTTAAAAAATTGTCTTTATTCGAAAAAAAATCTTTAAAATATTTACATTTACAATTGAAAAATTTAAATTTTTATGTGTTTTACTACCTAAAAAGCGTTAATAACAAATTTTATTTTACTATTTTTGTGCCTATTTTGCGAATTTTTTTATGCCTTTTGGGGTGCCTATTTCGCGATTTTTCGTGCCTAAAAAGAAGCCCTAACCATTACCATCCGAGTCGCAACTCAATATTTGTTTTTCGGCAGAATGCCAATGCTTTGTTTGATTTTCTCGTTCAAATTATTCATTTCAGATTGGCCAACATTTTTTGTTTTTTTCTGTTTTTTGCATTTTTTGTTGTTGCATACATTTTATAAACCCCATTATGATAAAAAGGAAAATGATTATGAATCATCAAAATAAATCAACTGATCAGTCCGATTAATGGGTAGAGAGAGAGGAAAAGCATAACATGAGAGACAGACAGACAAATAATAATAATATGAATTGGTTGGTGTGGTGGTGGTGGTGAAAATTTGAATTGGCATTGGTGGGAACAAAACGCCATTAAAATATAAAAAAAAATTAAAGAAAAAGTGAAAAATTAAAGGGATTTGAATGACTAGAATTCAGCACAATTGGCTGGACCATCAGAGCAGATGGGGCGCAATTTTCCGGCGCGTTTTTTAGCTCTTTCCTCCAACAACCTAAAAGGGGGGGGGGGTAGAAAATTTATCAGATTTTAAAAAATCAAATCGGCATAAAACATGGGAGAGTTTCGAAAATTTCTCGAGTCTCGAGAACGAGTCTTTCAAAAAAAATTTTGATGCATGAAACTGATATTTTTTGGAGGCTCAAGTCCCAAGTTGAGACCAGAGTGTCACCCAAATCTCAATAAGTACAATGTTACCACACCCAAGGTCCAAAAATTAAAAAAGACATGTTTTTCTGAAAAAAAATTTCCCAGAAAAAAACCTCTAAGAAAGTAAAAAAAAAAATTCGGAGGAGGTAGGCGGGAACAATACGATATCCGCCGGGGGCGAAACGACACGTGGGGAGAGGGGAATAAGCTGCTCCCAATCCCAAATCCCGAATTGGATACTCAAAAATTTTCGGCGCCATTTCTCTTCCGAATCTCGAGCTTTTTCTCGTCCTGAATCCCGTCCCGATCGAAAAAATTTGCGGCAGTTTCCCTTCTCGAGTACTTCCGACTTTTTTTCTCATCACGGGTAAACATTGACCGAGATCGAGATGCTTGAGCATCACCAGTGTACTTCGTTTTTGTATTTTTTTTATGGATTTGACCCGCCAATTTCTCCATTTTAAACTGACCAAACTGTGCGCTTGACTGCCGGCTTTAACCTAAAACAAATAAGGAATTTATATTTTATACAAAAAAAAAAAATCGGTAAACAAAAGTGTTGCAGTTTTGGCATTCCGCGCCAACAATGGCATTTTAAAAAATAAAAAAATTGCCTTGCAATCGCAGCAGCTAGCCGCGGAAATTGTGGTTGGCCTCCACTCGTCCTGCCCGTTCACAGTCACTCGTTGCAACACATCAAAATTACGGTACCGCTGATTACAGACGCCCCATCCTTGAAAAATTGGATTATATATTTGGAACATTGATCGAAAGAAGTGGAAAATGGATGCTTGATCACGACTGATTGGAATCGCAAAAATTTAAAAAAAATAATTAAAAATTATATGAAGATGGTGGAAAATTTTAAGACTTTGCCGATTTTGTCGGTTTTCCGTGGAGATTGTGAGAGAAACAACCCCCCTCATTTTGACGTGCTATTTCTAAACAAAATTTCTTACTGATTTTCTTTAAATTTTGCATATTGATTGATTGAGAAAGAAAAAATTTTAGCACGATTTTGATTGGCAAAAAGCTTCGAAAAATTTTCTGAAAACCGTCCACTTGTTACTTTTTTGGCATAAAAAATCAAATAATAAAATTAATTACTACTTTTTTGACGGAGTCAAAAATTGAATCGGTGTATAAAAAAGTATGGCAACGTCTCTGGTAAATTGGGTCATTGATCAGTCTGTTTGTTACTCATTGATCAGTCAGACAAATTGATCAAAAAAACGGTCAAAGTTGGAATTTTCTCTTTTCAAAATTAAGAATCATTTAAAAATTGAGATTAGAACTCTTAATTTTTTCAGTAATTATTCTCTATGACGTCACTGATCAGAAAGTGATCAATCATTCTGATCAAATCTTCTACGAATGGATGATGATAAACTGACCGGATAAACAGAAGTCGTTCTCCTGGCACACCTTTATAAAGAGAAAGGTTTTGTTGGCAAATTGATGACCTTTTTTGATGCCAATTAAATTTTTAAAAACCAACCAATTCATTGATCAGTCGAGGAAAGTAATCCTCGGGCAGTTGTCGCCATGTCTTCAAAAAATTTATTAAGTTTAACAACATTTTTCAAGAAATGAATGATGATTAATGAATGAATTGTCAAGAATCGGTGCCGAGTTTCGAGAATAAACTCGAGAACTAAGACCAGTGTTCGGATATATGAAGATTTATTATGATCATTTTCTTTTTTTGAAATGAGAATTTAAAATTTGAGTTCGGAATTCTCTGAATAGACTAGGCTCCTATACACACACACACACTCGGAACCAATAATTCTCGATAATAAATCCATAATTAATTAATTGGTCAGGTACAACTCGAGAATTTACCGAGACTCGGAAAATCAAAAAAAAAACATTCCTGAATCAAAGGTAAGACTGATTTTTTTTTACATGAAAATATTTGAGATTTAATATTATTTAATTTTAAGATTTGCCAAAAAATAAGCCAAAACTTGCCCAGCATGTGGTGCAAAGGTTCAAGAAGTCGGTGTGCTCATTTTCCGAATCGCCCCTCTCCACACAATTGATCACGAACCGTTTCCCTGATCAGAGAGGGACACATTTAATGACTAGAGACCGACTTTTTTGGCATTTTTGAATTTTCATGCCTTGTTTTGGCATTTTTTTCCGAAAAATTCCATTAAAAATGTAAGAAATCGGGAAAATGAAACCCTAAGAAAAGACCCGAAAATTTTTCAGAATATAAACCCCTAAGAATTGAAAATTTTTTCAAAAATTGATGTCAAAATTTAATTTTTTGTTTTTTGTAAAAAATTTTGCGTTTAAAAATTTTCCAATAATCATTTAAATGACCAAAATTAAGTTTTTTGAATAAGTTTTACATGTTTTTCTCTCTAAAAATCCTTAATAAAAAAATTTTAAATGCATATTTCATCCATTTTTTTACTTTTTTTAAAAAAATTTCTATCAAATGATGATACAAAATCAAGAATTTAAAAAAAAAAATTTGAATTGTTTTGCAGGAAAAAAACAGAAATTTTTCATTTTATCCACCGCAATTTTTTGGGGTATTTTTTCGACAAAAAATCGTCATTAATTTCTCCGAAGAAGAAAAAATTGGAAAGTCTTAGTTCGTATCATTCGCTATTGCTTTTTTTTTGCACAAAATTTGTCAGGTTTTAAAGTATTATATATTGAAAAAATTCAAAAAATTAAATTCTTCTTGCCAAAAAAAATTACAGGAAATAAAACAAAATTTTCCGCCGAAAACCTCACAACCCAATTTTACAGTAATCGCATTTAAGACAAAACTGTAACAGGATTAATTTTCTTTATGGTAAATTTGGCCATTTTTCGACACAATGCCAACCCTTATGGTGGGCCATTAATCCTATTCCTTCAATTGTTACAACAATTTGTTCCAGCGCATTGCGCGCTTAATAAAACATTTTTACGGTTGAATAAGGGGAAGGGTCAAAAATTAGAGGGTTTTTTTTAATGTTTTTGGCGTTGCGTAAAAATTTGTCGGCGTTTGAAACGGGGAAAATGCACAGCGGGGAATCGGGGAAGGGAAAGAAGAAAAATAAATTCATGCACGGGCTTGTAGTTGCTGGACCGTAAATTTGTCCAAATAATGGGCACTGGAAAAGGTGGTTCCCCGACGTGGAAACGGGCACAACAAAATGCCATGCTTTTCTGTTCAAAAAAATGCCGAGACCAATAATTGTCGAGAATAGGAACTTTTTTGACTGCGAGACCCAATGCAAAAAAAATGGCAGATTTTCGATCAGTCAAAATCTTTGAGGACAAAAAAGGCAAAGAAGCCATATTTTGATCATAAACCTTGAAGATAAAGCTATTTTTGGATCAGTATGTGCCAAAATCCTTATTTCACCCGGTCGGATCAGTCCTTCATCCCCCAAACACTGAAATTGTCCGATCAAAAAACGCCCCACAATCCAATCAGGTTCCATTCCACTGATCAGCCCTCCCACCTCACAGGCTGATCACCTAACTCTCGATAAAAAATTATCATTGCCTAGCCCACTAACTCGCTCTGATCAACCAGTGCCCCCTCCGTGATCAATCCCAACCCTTCGCAGCCAATTTGAGCGTCCACTAACTGACCAATGATCGGTTGCGCGCCCGGCCGACGGCTTAGCGTCTGTCTGAGCATTCGCGCAGTAGCGGCAGCGCCATGTTGGCGCGTTTCCGTCTGCTGTTGTTGTTGTTCACCGGCTCGCGCCGGACGACTTCTCCATGGCGCCGTAGAAGCCGGCATATAGCGCTGCGCCGAGTAGGCAAGCGGCGGCGCCGGCGGTGGTGGCATTGGCGCGGCGCCGGCCGCTGTCACGGCGTCACGCTCGCCTCGGCCGTCGCGCAAGAACAGCGAGATTTGTGGCTGGCTGCTGCTTTGGCGCGACTGCTGCACCACCTGGCGCGTCTTGAAGCCGAACGGCGACTTTGGCTGCATTTCCATCGCGGCACGAAGCGGCGCGCCCGCGGCGATGACGTCATTGAACGAGGGACGGACGCTGGGCGGAGGATAGTATTTCTATAATGGGAGAAGGAAGAATGGCATTTGATTGAAAAAGTTTGGCACACTGTTGGCACTTTGGGTGGCATTGATTCGAAAAGTACTTTGGTCGAGAATTCAATGATCAATCAGTTTTGATCATTCGTCAATGACCGAATTTGAAAAAATAAAATAAAAATGCGGTAGCCTAACTTTCCGGAGATCAGCTTCCTCGAAATTGCAATTCCAAAATTAAAATTGTGACAAACATGAACTTTTAATATTAGGGCACCAAATCAAACGAAAAATATATTTTTTTTGAAATTAAAAGAAAAAAAATAAAAATGGTAAAAATTTTCGTAAAAAAATATTTTAAAATTTTGATTAACGAAAATTTATTTGATACACGAGATTTGCGCCTATATCAAAAATCGGGTTCAAACTTAAGTTTTTTTTCAATACTTGATAGTCTAAACAGCATTTTTTAATACTGTTTAGTGTTTAGATAAAATTTTTTATTTGCCATTATATTAAACCAATCCATTAAGACATTGTCCAAAAGAAGAAATTGGTGAGGTACCATAATTTGCTTACGGTACCAGCCGATACTGTAAAAATCGGATGAACAAAAAAAAAGACTGACCGGGATGGTGCGGCTGATTCGAATGCGCGGGCACGCGCCGGGCCGCAATTGGTACGGGGTCGGCACCGGGAACGGAAAATTGGGCTGTCCCTGCAGAAAGCCGATTTGCCGGAGGCGAAATGTCTGGAAAAAAATGGGGCCGGGGGAGTAAAATGGCACAAATTGCCCCAGGCAATGCCGAATTCAATCTCACTCACCAACATGCCGACACATTGACGGCACTCTTCTGTCCGGCACTCTAATGTATGTGCAGACTGAAAGAAAATGGCAAAAAAAAAAATTGAAATTTTTAAAATGAGAGTTTTTGAAAAAAATTTATCCCATGAATTTTCATCATTCGATAGATAGCCCGACGTGTTTTTTATAAGCGCATCAATTTTTAATAAGAATTTGGGAAAATCCGAGTTGAAATTATTCATGAAAATTTTGGCAAAGCTACCGGGCCTTTTTAGTAGGGGCCATTTAGTGCGGTGCATTTTGACACTTAATAACTTTTCTTAGAAACGACCAAATTCAACAAATTTAAAAAGCCTTAAGAAAGTTAAGCCAGAAATGTTTGAACAACCAGGTTTTTCGAGTTCTTCATGCCATAATTTTTTTTAACTTAATGAAATTTTTTGAAATTTTGCAGGCTAATGGAGGACACTGACGAACAGGGGTGCCATCGCGAAAACTCGAAAACCCGGCAAACCAGTTGAAAAACCCGGCAAAAATTTTCGAAAACCCGGCAAAAAACCCGGCAGTTTTTTAAGTCAATTTTTCTTTGTAAAAAAACGTCAAAAACAATTAAACAACATATTTATCACCGCTTTTCACCTGTCAAATAATGAGTGGAAACAGGAAACCCGGCAAAAACCCCAAAAACCCGGCAATTTCAAAAACCCGGCACGGACCCCCAAAACCCGGCAAATGCCGGGTTTCCAGGGCAAAATGGCACCCCTGCTGACGAATGATGCCAAAAATGTTGAAGTTTTGTCGTTTCTAAGAAAAGTTATTAAGTGTCAAACTGCGCCGCAAAGGCAAAGGAATATTTTTTTTAAAAACCATCGAACATTTCGTCAATTTTTAAAAAGAATTCTTTCTTTTTAAATCGGTTTGAGTGAAAGTTACGAACCGCTTAAATGTGTAATAATGAAAACAATTTATTATTTTTTTTCTTCTTCTTCGACCCAACAAATTTTGAAATTTTACAAATTAAAACAGTTAAAAAATAATTTTTTTTTTTTTAATTTTCGAAAATGGCCCGAAAATGTTTAAATTTAAAATTCTTCCCGTGATTCGGGATTTCCGATAAGAAACCTATTTCCACGTTTTTTTTTTATCCACTCCGTCGAAATTTTTCTGGCCAATTGCCATACATACAATTTGTTGTCCGCCCATGCGCTGATCAAAGATGCGCGGGTCCATTGAACTGTCCACAAAAGTGATCATTGCCTCCTCGATCAGTGCGGACTGAAAAAAAAATTTCCCCATGGGTTTTTTTTAAAAACTGCACAAAATTCAAGGCCCAACCCCCCTAATTAATGGACTCACCTGATAGCGTCCGTCATAGTTAACACATTTGTGAGACCCGGGCAACACCACACATGGACACTGGAACAATTAAACAGCAACAGGTTATTTGTGTGTGTGTATGTACATACATATGAAGGTAATTAATGAGGCAATCAATGAACAGATTGGACCGTTTAGAGCAATTAGGCCCGCCGGCGGCGGTAATGAGCCAAGCAACAAATTAATTAATGAGAAAGTTGGGCCCCCCGTTGAACTGACTGATCAAATCAATCCATAGAAACCAGAAAATGAGAGAAGTGAACTGCACCCGTTAATTAGCATGACCCGTATTGATTTGATCAAGGAAAAATATTTTCTGATCACAAAACAGCACTGAGTGAATCGTGGTATAGATTTTCGCATCCTTTTGGACTAAATTTTCTATAGTCGAATTTATAAATTTTGCACTGAAAAGGTCTCGGCCTGGTACTCAAATGTTTCAAGACCGAAAATTTTCGCAACACTAAAAAGTCCGGGCCCAAAAAAATGCCTGGGGACTAATTTCGGCACTGGCACAACATTAAACATAACACCTGTTCCATGTTGTTGCCAACTCGGCGCTGCTTCAACACATCGTTGAATGTCAGCCCAACACTGGTAGACCGGGAGGACATCTCGACTGGAATGCCGAGCACCGCTTGCTGGTACATCTCCGGGGTGGTGAACGGCTCGGAAAAGTTGGTCACCGACTGGGTCAAAATTTGGCCTAACGGGGTGGGCGTGAACGAGGTGAACAGCATGACCAGCGGCGGCACAAACTGCATGATTCTTGGCACTGACAACAGACGTGGACGACGAGCAGTACGAGGAGGAGTATGACGAAATTTTGTGGTACCAGGACCAGCTGTGGCCATGGCCTTGGTCGTGGTTGCTGTCATGGTACCGGTGTTATGCCTGCAGGGCATTGTCGTAGTGGACAAGCGTGGGGAAACACCAAAAATTTGGGAGGTTGTATAAGGAGGGAAGAACAACAACAGAAGCACGGGCTTTTCAGCAACGACCAGGAACAGGAGTAGGGGAAAATGTAGTGGTGATGGTGGTGGTGACGACGAGAGAGGGGCGGGGGCGAAGGACAAGCAACAAAACGGGGCCCCGGGGGGAGGGGAAGGGGCAAGGTCGCCAAGCCGAACCGCCGGCGGGGCGGCCGCGCAACGACGACGACCCGACCGCCTCCCACCGCAACAAAACGTCTTCCTCCTCCCCATCCCCACCCCCTGCTGGGAGAGGGGGGTAGGAGGGACCCTATTGATAGTCCCAATTTGTCCCCCATGTCACCCCCTCCCCTCTTCGCGGAGGTGGGCACCTAATGCTGCTGCTGCATCTTCATCATCATTCATCGTTGTTGGGGCCCGTTACCCCCCCCCCCCCCCCCTCCCCGCCGCCCCTCCCTCAGGGTCCCCGTTGCTCCCCTCCCCTCCCCCCTCTCGGACCCCGTGTCCCTCTGCTTCGATCGGCGGAGCGTGTGAGTTTTTGAGGCGTTTTGGGGGCTTGATTGGTTGGACCTGGCGTGTCTATTGCCTCCCACTACCCCCCCCCCCGCGCCCCCTTCCGCTCCGGATAGACAGGCCCCATTGTGTTACAAAGACATCAACCAGCAAATTGTCTCTCCTTTGCCTCTCCGGTTCCCCCCATTTTCTTCCCCGTTGCTGTTGATCACTTTAATTTTCTGACCACTTTTTGTACCACTTGCGGCCCGTCCATTGCCGTTCTCTCTCCCTCCCCCGCCCCCACCTCCCTCCCAATTTATCGACGGTTCTCCCCAATCTCTCGATGCTCCCACCCCCTGCGGGGCGCGCTGCGGGCGTTTACACGCCTATTATGATGATGATGATGATGATGATGATGGCTGATGATGATGATGGCCTTTAATCGAATCACATCCTTGGGCAGGCAGTGTCCCCTGTTCGTTCTCCCTTCTCTCTCTCGCGCAGCACCCTAAAACCACTCGTCCGTTTTGTCCATAAATGGAGTTGCACAACGGCGGAAGGAAGAAGCGATTTTCTGTCCTCCCCGCCCCGCCTCCCCCCCCCCCCATGGCGCCGCAACACAACAGTGGTCGACGGCCGACCGACCGACCGGCCACTGGATTAATTATTACGACGGAACACTCCTCCAACCCCTCCCCCCCCCCCCGCCGTCCCCCAAATTTGTCACATTTAGGCGAAAGAACAGCCAAAAAGGGGAAATGGATGGAAATTATTTGAGCGGCATAATTAATCGCTCAAAACTGCGAGCGCCTCCGGCGCCACTTTCACCGCACAACAAAACACACACGCATAACGGTAATTGGGGGGGGGACGGTAATTTGTTGCTGATTAAAAGGCATTTGTCTGTTACACTCACATGCACATTCTGCTGATATGCTGCTGCTGTATTAGGCCACAAGCAATTAATCATTTTAGGGGCGGTGTTAATTGGTTACGGCGCGTCCCCCCCCCCCCCGGCGGGCGGTGCCATCAAAGGAAATAAAATTGCCGCCGCCCGCCCCCTCCCCGCGGGGGACGCCGGGGTGACGCAACACAAAACTGATTGTTTGTTCGGCAGACTACAAGTGACGTCGAGCCGAGGAGATTATAAGTTCAATGTCATTTGATCAGCAATTATTCACAGTTGATCGGACAACCGTCCGTCTTTGTTGAACAGCCCATTCAATTAACTGGTGCTGCTGTCGTTGCTGAACATGTTGGCCGAACTGATCAAAATTGTTGTTGTTCTGTTTTGGTGATCAGCAGCAATGACGCTTTAAAGAATTCAAAAAATAATAATGATGATGACTAAGACTACTGCTGATCAGCAAACAAATGATCGATGCGGCGACTGATCAGAAAGAAAGAGAGGTCGTTTGCAATTCGCATCATTTAAGTGAGCAAAGAGCATTGATCAATGAATTTTTTTGTAGAGATTGATCGACCAAGGCATCGAGAAAGTGACCGGGGCATAAGGGAATGGAACATTGGTCATTTGTCATAGTGCTAAGAATGCGATCAAAGAGATTAATCAGTAGAGACCGACTTTTGAGGCATATGCCTTTTTTCTGCGCACTAGTCCGATTTATTAAGCATAAAAAAGCATTTTCCACTTGGTTTGAGGCTTTACGTTGACTTTTATTATTCCTTTTTTTTGCCTTTTTCGGGATTTTCGTGCCTTCAATGCCTTTTTAGGCCTTTTTGTGTTTTCATGCCTTTTTTAACGAAAATTCCATTTTTGCATATTCGAAAAAATTATAAAATATTTAATAATTTCATTTACAATTGAAATATAAACAAAATTAAGTGTTTTGATTAAGTTTTACGTGTTTTACTCTATAAAAATCCTTAATTTTTGCCTTTTTAGTCGGTCTATATTAATCAGACAATTTATTGAGACAGACATTGATCGGTTAGCGAAAGTGATCGAGCTGATCAGGCGAGCTGCTATTTCGTGGAGAAATTACGTCATGGAAAATGTTAGTTTTTTTGTTGTTATTCGGTGCGGACCGAAGAAAAAATAATAATTTTCAATACTTTTACGAATTTATGATTAAAAAAAAATTGTGAAAATAAATTGGTTTCGAATAAAAAAATTTTTTTTTTGTTTGATAAAAGTTTACAAAAATCAGTTACTTTAAATTTTTTTAATTTCAAACTTACAATTATCATTAAAACTGGGATTTTTAGTGACAAAAAACCACAAATAATTAACGAAATTAATGTAGAATTAAAAAAAAATGTCGAAATAATGGCTAAAAATACTGACGAAATATTGGTTAATAATGGTGAAGATTTTTTAAATCCGTGCTTTAAAAATTATTGACGAGAATTGACAAAATTGCGAGAATTTTTCGGTGCCAAAATCTTCCGAAAAAATGTTGTTAAATTTTGGTAGGATTTCATAGGCAAAAACAAAATTCCTTCCAAACAAGGACAATCTTAGAAATAAGGACAGCTCTGCTGTTTGTTTGTTACCTTTTTCGAAAGAGAATTATCGAATTTTTCCATATTTTCATAGAAATATGTGCACCCTAAATGTTGTCCAACCAATGGGATCAGATTTTTAGTTTAACAAGCGAAAATTCACTATTTTAAAAAATAATTTTCAATTTTCACGCATATTTTTGCAAATAATTTGCATTTTTTTTTACCCATTCCTTACTTTTTTGTGACGAAAAAGCTTGATTGATTGGACAAACTAACAATAATTAGTGGTGAGGAATGACCGGAAAAAAACGAACAAAATTTTTGTAAATGATTAATTAATTAATTGATTAATTAATTAATTACCCACTTCATTAAATAATTAGAGAGCGTATTGATCAAAAATTTATTAATGAAAGGCAGAGGGATGAACTGTGAACGGAGGCGGAAAAGCGGAAATAAAAGAATAAAAGAACAGGTCACACAAATTTTGGAATAAGTGAATTGATCAGAAAATGATCGGAACCAAAGAGATTAATGATCAGAAAGAATAGTGCTGACAGAGTGATTGATCAGAAACGAAAAAGGAAAAAGGTATATAATAAATTAGCCAAAAAAGCAGTCGGAAACGCCGGAAGAAATGATCAAACATATAAGTAAATGATCGGAAATTGGAAAATTGAAACCGTTTGTTCAAAAATTTGAGTAGTTGATCAGAAAGAAAAGATGGTGAAAAAAATACCATATGAGTGACATTAGAAAATTGTCGTAAAGTGATCGGAATAATTGTTGACAGGTTATTGATTAGAATCAGAATTCTTACAAAGTTTATTGGCAATTTTGGACTGATAAATTATGAAGGGAAGGAATCTTTTCCATTTTTGTTGTTTTTTGTTTATTGCTGACAGAGTGACTGATCAGAAAAGAAAATAAATAAATTTGGCCAAAAAATGACCGGGAACGCCGGAAGAAATGATCAAAAATAGAACGAAATGTTCGGAAATTGGGGTGATTGATCTCGATCACAAAGACAAATGAAACCCTTTGTTAAAAAATTTGAGTAATTGATCAGAAAGAAACACTGATGAAAAAAGCACCAAAGGAGTGAGCATTAGAAAATGGTTGGAAAGTGATCGGAACAATTGCTGACAGGTGATTGATCGGAAAACAAAATGCTTGAACGTATTTGTCCAATTTAACAAAAATTGTAGGAGAAATGTGATCAGAAATAGAAACATGCATGATCAGATATTGTTAACATTGCTCAAGTGAAGTGGGGCGACCGGAAATGACTGGCTGATCAGAAGCAGTGTCAGTCATTTCTGATCGCCCCACTTTTCGCACAAAAACTGATCATATAAATTTATTTTTGGTTCAATTAAGCAAATACATTTTTTACTGGTAATACAAAAATTATATTTACAGTTGCAACTTTACTGATAATATTTTTCCGGATTCAAATGTGATAAAATAATTTAAATAATCTCGTATTGCAGGATTGATGACTTTCAGTTTGTTTCCATGTGTTTAATCCGGTTTTGAACCCGAAAATGCAAAACTCAAACATGTGAACTTTCGACTTTTTGCTCGAATTTGGGTCCGGGTTGATGATTAGGGAATGGGAATTTTAGGTAAATGCCTAAAATTTTGCGCATTTATTACGCTCAGATAAGCATGAAAAACGCATTTTCCGCTTGGTGGTGCTAGGTCGTTTCGTAAAATCCGCCATTTTTAGCGAATTTTTTGGCAAAACATGGCATAACTTTGCATAAAAGCAATCAAATTTTACATTCTTGGTACCATTCGATAGCCAAGCTTTTTCTCTATAAGCCTGCAAAAGTTCAAATAAAATTATCAAATTTTATATAAGTTATGGCATAAATAGTATTTATTTTCCTACAACTTTTTCTAAAGTTGACCAAATTTTTTTAATTTAGTAGGCTTATAGAGAAAAAGCTTGCTATTGAATGGTACCAAGAATGTAAAATTTGGTTGCCTTTAAACAAAGTTATGCCAAGTTTTGTCGAAAAATTCGCTAAAATTGCGGATTTTACGAAAACGACCCAGCATGCCGCTTGGTTTGGAGAGACTTTTATAATCTCTATTTTGGCTTTTTGTGCTTAATGCCTATTTCGCCATTTTTGGCGCCTATTTTCACGATTTTCGAGAAAATCCTTAACAAAAAAGCAAAGTAATTAAAAAAAATAGAGCCCATAAAATTTTCTCAAAAATGCCGACCCCTCCTTTGTAAGACATTTAATAATTTCATTTACAATTGAAATGTAACCAAAATTATTATATATTTTTTTTGACTAATTTTTTGTGTTTTCTAACTACATAAAAAGTGTTAATAAAAATGTTTATTTGTCCATTTTTCTGCCTATTCGAGATTTTTGTGCCTAAAAATGGAGTCCCTATTGGTCACAGTTAAGACATTTTGTTTTCTTTTTGAAAACATTGGCATTTATATATTACGCCAATGATTTAAAATAATGTGATTTTTTTTTTCAAAAAATCTTCGGACAAATAACAAATACTTAAATACCCCATAATTTAAGCTATTTGCCTTTTTTAACATTATTGGGCCAAAATAATGGCCAGACAGCAACAATCCACGGCTTCTTCTTCTTGTTCGTCATCATCGATGTGCTGCTGCAATGCGTTGGCCAAAATGCATGAAAGTTTTGTGGCCAAATTTCGTGTCATCCGACCGCAGGCCAATCTGATCACTTTGGACGGGGACAACAACAACGACATCATTCTCCATGAAGAAGCAGACGAAGATGAAGCAATAGCTCGTCAGTGGAATTTTTTTGCAAAAAATTGCATTTTTTACTGGGCCGTAAAATGCTGTCACATTGTTAGCACTTTTCGCGGTTTTTTAAATTTTTCTAGGCCAACTTTAGGAGCCGTTGAATACGAATTTGACATTTTTTAGAAAAAAAAATAGGACCACATAGATTCGTTTTTATTATCTACTAAAATTACCTTAAAATTAAAAAAATCAAATCAAATGGAATGTAATTGCCCCAATTTTGACGAAATCATAATTTTTCTGCAGCCAAATTAATTAATTTTCAAATTTTGCATGCTAATTGAAAATATGGCCATTCGCTAAATTTTTATGGTTATGATTTGAACTGGAATAGTGCCACTTTTTTTTTTTTGCAAAAATTCGCTGTCTCAACATGGAATTTCCTTTTTTGAGAGCCCTGTACTTCTTCCGCCGGACAACAGCCGAGGCCGATTGGTGGTGGTACTGCTGACGAACTGCAACAGGAGGCGGAGGACAACGAAAGTGTTTTGCTGAACGGCGCCGAATCGCCGACCCCCGGCGCCGGCACTTTGGGCTACGAAATTTTGGCGGAGGACTCCAAAACGCCGGCCCCATTCTATGAAATGATGAGCGAAAGTGAGCTGAATGTACGCGACGGACAATCCTCGTTTTGTTTTAAATATAAATTTTGCGACAATTTTTTGGTTTAGATTTTTTTCCATTTTTTTTTTTGAAACCCACAGGGGGGGAAGGGGTCGAAAATGGTGTTTTTTTTACATATTTTCAGGGTCGGTTGTCATGGAATTATATTTTTTTCATTAGAAATAACCAAAAAGTTGGTTGGTCCTCCCTTTGGTTTTCAAAAAAAAAAAAATTGTGGCACTTTTTTGGTTTAGATTTTTTTCATTTTTTTTTTTTGAAACTCAAAGGGGGAGGTGGTCGAAAATGGTGTTTGTTACACATTTTCATGGTCGTTTGTCATTAAATTATAATTTTTCAAAAAAAAACAAGAAAAAATCAACCGCCCCAACTAAAAAAAGTAACGATTTTGCCAAGAAATGGCAAAGTTTGAGCTATTTGGTGGACAAATTATTGCAAAACATTCAATCTAATTTAAAATCAAACAAAATTGCTGTGAAAATGGCAAAATTTTGAGCCGAATTTCACAAATCTGTGCAATTTTCAGTGAACATTTGCATCAACTTCCAAATTTTGCCTATTTTTTCACTTTATTCCGATTTTTAATGCCATTTTTTGGTTGGAATTCCAATTTGAAATTCTAATTACCCAAACTTAATATTATTTTGTTCAATTTAAGGCCGAACTTGCCAAATATGGCCATGGTCCGATGGGAAAACGTGCGGCTATCCGACTTTTGAACCGAATTTATGAGGCAACACACCCAGGTTTAGCAAATACAATTTTTTTTTATAGAAAAATATAAATTCCATAAAAATCGAAAATTTTTTGAAATATTTGGAAAATTTTGTAATTTTTTGAAAATCACTTTAAATTTCTATCAGAAATTGGGATATACTTCATTTCTTCGTTTTCTCCACCGAAATTTTTTAAAAACTTTAAAATTTTCAAAGATTTTTTTAAACAATTATCTAAAAAATTGTTAGAAAATTGGGAGAAATTGGATTTTCCAATTATTTTTTTAGTTTTCGTTTGTAGGCCTACCCTCTCCCTAAAAAAAATTTTTAATTGGTTTCCAGTGATTTCAAGCGACACGCCAATCCCGCGGAAAGTTCGGCGCGCATTGGCGACGGACGACGGCTGCGGCGACAAAAATGGGGCGGCTGAACGGCAACGGGAACGGAGGACCAAGCAGAAAATTGGCCAAATGTTGCGGTTGGCCAACAAAAATGCCGAGACGGAGACGACAGGGAATTATGCCAAGCAAAACGATGACGGTGGCGGCGATGGATTTGCCAACAATGCCAAAGAAAACGGTGCCGGACAAATGGCGGCGCCAACAATGGACAAACAACGGCACGGACAGCAGCAACAGCGGGGGGCTGCCGTGGACGCGACGGCAACGACGGATGGTGGGGAGGCGGAGGTGAAGGAATAATCACTCATGGAATTTTAAAATCTAAATTCTCCTTTTAAATTTTCAAAATTGGCCTACTTTGGTTATTTGTGGGGAAAACGAAAAAAAAAATTTTTCATCCAAAAATATATTAAAAAAAAAAGATTTTCCACATCACTCGAATATGAATTTTTAAATTCTGAATAGGACTCCCATGTCCACGTTTTTTTTCGGGCTTAATGAACCATAATTTATCTCATTTAATAATTGACATTTTTCCCTCAATTTTTAGTTGACCAAATGCTTCCTCAATTGGCTGCGCAGTGCCGAGAACAGCAAACTGTACAACGAACTGTTGTCACTGAACCCTGTGCTGATTGTGCGTTTTTTCAATTTTGGAGTTTGCTTTTTTGAGGATTTCTCACCCCCATTTGACTTATTTTCCCCTATTTTGTCCCTTTTTTAAATTAAAATTGACCTATTTTTTTTTTTTTAATTTTTGAAAAGTACCAGACTGGGCAGTCCCCAGAAAAATGACATGCTTCCATTTTGGCTTTTGAAATCGCATCCCATGATCGGATTTCGAAAATGCTACGCTCTCTCATTACATTACATTTTACATTTGAAAATTTATTCAACGAATTTTGCATTTTGAAAACGTTCTGACTGACCCACACTTTGGCATTCATTACTGACAAATTCCTAATCACTGGCCCCTCGAATTTTAGTGTCCAATAATTTTGAACTTTTTCGAGACCGGACTCTTCAATTGAATCTATGTTTGTTCGGGTTTCGGGATTCAAATAGCCGTGTGTGTGTTTTTTTCTGGAATCAACTCGATCCATGTGTTTGGCCCCTTTTCCAGGACCGTTTGTTCGCCGAATTTGGCACCGAAATGAAGCGTCTGAAGGCGTCCAGGGAGCGCATGGCACAAATGCTCGACTCGCTGGGCATCACCTATTGCCTTCGGACTGTGCCCGGCAACAATTACGAAACATGACGACGAAGGGGGAGGAAAAGAAGAAGCCCACACCCACCCATTTTTAAATGTATTCCAACAAATAAAATAATGCTATTTCTAAAAATGTCATTTTCTGATTCAAATGTAACCGAATTTTATTAAATAAAATTAAAAATTGTTAGTCGCTTACACTCTATTCAAACGGCTACCATTAGCTAAATTTTTTTTGACATTTGCATTTTTTTTAATTTGGAATTTTCTTAAAAATTGTTAATTTCTGTTAAAAATATGCAAAAATTTATTATATACATAGTTAATCTTTTTTTTTCTTCTAAACGGTTTTTTGGTACTTGTGCAGTTTACATGATACTTTTAACTAGGGTTAAGCCCCGAGCCCTCGGGGGGGGGGCGACATGTCGGGGCGGGGAATAGGCCCAAAAATGTCGGGGAGCTCGGGGTTGGGGCTTAACCCTACTTTTAACATACATTTTCAGATTCCTATAAATGTGTTTTAGAAATTAATGAAAATAAGTTTTAAGGGGTTTTCGAGGTCGCTGATCACGAATCCGGGCTCAGATCAGCGCTACCATTCACTACATGAGCTGTACAGGGAAAAAGAATTGATAGGCTTCCTGTACCAATGTTACCCTCATGGGCAAGATGCCAAGATATCATCCTTACAAATTTTCTAATTTTATTTTTGTTCGAGTTCGGTTCAGGAGTTCGAAATTGGCAAAAATGGGTGCTGTATTCGTGATCAGCGACCCTAAAAACCCCTTATTTTCATTAATTTCTAAAACACATTTATAGGAATCTGAAAATGTATGTTAAAAGTATCATGTAAACCGCACAAGTACCGGTTTTTTAATACCATAGTCAGCCATTTAGAGCAGGGTTACCCTTTGTCCTTATTTGTAAGATTTGTCCTTATTTTGAGGGCCCAAATCTTACAAATTTTAAATTCCTTATTTGTAAGATTTGTCCTTATTTAAGCTCTTTGTCCTTATTTTAGTCTTATTTTTAGGATTCAGAGAGAAATTTAGATTTTTAAATGATAATTTTTGAAAGAAATGTTTTTTGAAGCGAATTTATGCAAAATCTTAACAAGATTCAGTTAAATGGCACCCCCACAAAGTGTCCAAGCCACGAAATGTCCAAAAGAGTAAAAACCCACGAAATGTCCAAAATTTTTCAAAATTTATAAAAACAAAATGAGTCTAATTTAGGATTTTTAGGGTTTTCGGGGTCGCTGAATACGAATATACCATTTATATTACCCCTTGCCTAACCTTAGGCCCATCTGAATAATAAAAAACTCAAATTCGAGACTTGGACATTTCGTGGGCTGGACATTTTGTGGGTCAGCGAGTTAAATATTCAAATTTCTTTTTGCATTTTATTAAAGGTTTTTTTACCGGTGCTGTTAGTTTTCGACAGTGATTGATCTCGACAGTAAAGTTTATTTAAAAAAAACTTGTTCTAATGGTATAAGTATAGTTAAATTTTTAAAATTAAAATGATAAGCACATGCTCTTATACATTGAAGAGGGATTTGCGATTTACGAATTCTGCTATAAGAGCCTGCAGATTTGCATTTTGCTATCAAATCCGACATTAGTTAGCAGATGTTCGTATACGATTTGTAAGTGATTTTTTGTATTTTTGACTACAGTCCATCAGGAGATATTTGTATAGAAAAAGTGAAAACGATAAATTTTTGACAAAAAATCATATACAAATCTTTTTTTATTACTTAGTTCAATTATAAAATGCAAATTGTATATTAATATTAATTTGTGTATACAATAAATTATGTAGAAAATTAATTAAAAAGTACTGTCGAAATCAACATTTTGTCATTTTTTGAACAAAATCGTTAATAAATCGCATTAAAAATTACAAAAACTTCCCCGGCGGCGCCTATCGGCACCGCCGAACTCTCTTCCCTCACCCATACCCAAAAAATTTTTCGGAAAAATGCGCCGAAAAATTGTTAAAAATCTGATTTTTTGATTTTGAATGCACTGAAATTTACAAATTGCTTATGTTTTTCACAAAATTGTTACAATCGATTTTCGGAAATGTATAAATTTCTCATTTCTAACCCGGAATTGCTCAGAAAAATAGTTGGCGGCGAGAAATATGTTGCTAATGCTTGATTATTTTGTTGAATAAAAATGCGATTTAAAGTTTTGGAAGCGCATTTTAAAAATGTCCTTATTTTTGACCCTAAAATCTTATTTTTGACCAGCTTTCGGGAAATTTTCAAGGGTAACCCTGATTTAGAGGTATTTTACTACAATTTAATGATTTTAAATTTTGGAAAATTTACCCTTTAATTCGGAAATTTTTATTTTATAATGTTGGAATAGCGGGTGCGTGAATCGACGGATGTGGCTGGAAGCGCTGCGCGCTTTTTGAGCTTCGCTACCTAGATAAGCTATTGGGTCCTGAAGTTTGCGTATAACTTGTAACATCAAATGAATATTTCTATCCAAACAAAATTTTTTTTCGACGAGAGTCAAATACTGGGCACAGACTTACATTACTATAATTTTGCCAAATTAAAGTGATCACTGAATTGTCAATTCAATAATTGACAAAAATTTTGCCACATAAAAGGCATCCCTTGACAATCGTTAAGCAACAATCTCCCCCGCATTCATTCATTCATTCTTAATTACCCTCCCATTCTATCCATTAGCCACTAAATTTCGCCCAATGAAGAAGCATTTTGGCTTTTCACTGTTTGGCATTGCTGCTGGGCTAATGGCTATGCGTTTCATGCAGATGATAATGCCTTCATCCGCTGATGATTATAAAGTGTTTGTGGTGACAATGAATGAACACCTGTTCAAAAAGCATGGCGATTTTATTACCATTGAGTTGGAAGGGGCGCGAGCGCTATCGCTGTGAAAGCTTTGAAGGCTAAAATCAAACAAAAAATTCACATTCCTCCCGAAAAACAAATCCTGAGATGCAAAAAACCATATGCCATTCCGTGCTCTGGTGACATTTTGCATAATGAAACCGCTTTCTTGTCGTTGGACGAATTTGAAATTGCCGTGTGGTATATAGGCAAAAAACACGCCGTTTGGGTGAAAGGAACGGACACTGTGTCAGTTTTGAAGAAGAAGGTCCAAGGTGTGATGAACATTGACCCCGCACGTCAAAACTTGTACAAATTCGATCTTGCTGATTTGGAAAGTGCCATTGGAGAGAAAATTAATGAACGAGTACTGCTTGATGCGACGCACGAGCAACAAGAATTGAAGAAACAATGGGAAAAGTAGATTGTGATGTGCTTGATGAAGAGGTCAGTAAAAAAACAATGGCCCAACATGGCATAAAGGCAGAGGCAAATATTTATGTATTAGTGGATGGATTTGAAATTTTGGTGGAATATGAGGAGGAGGAAATTGATAAATATGGTGTTGTGAAGTGGAAATCGAAGCCCTACTACATTATTTCGTGAATGCCACCGCCACTGTGGCAACTTTGAAGCGCAAGATCGCGGAAGAGATTGACAGTTTTCACTCTATTCGTACTATTTATGCACATCAACTGACAATTAGACTAGACATGGTAGCCATTATGACATTGCGCTTGATGACAACAAAACAATGAAAGATTATGGCATTGGAAGACTCGGAATCGTTTATGCTTCGACTTTTGAATTTGAAATTTTCGTTTTGCATGGTGGCAAACCGTACACCATCAAGATGAACAATGGAAACACGGTGCAAACACTGAAACAAAGAATCAAAAGCAGAATTGGCATTCCGCCGAGCGCCAAACACTGAGACTCAACCATCCATATGCCAAAGTGCTTGAGGACAATAAAGAAACAATGGAAAATTGTCACATTGAAAAAGAAACAATAATTTTCTTGGCGTTGGATGAATTTGAAATCCATGTGGATTATTTATCGGAGCAAACAGTTAAAAAAGATAAAAAATTGGCAGAAATGAATAAGGACACATACAATGTTTGGGTGAAAAGAGAGGACACTGTGGCAATTTTGAGGAAGAAAATCAATGCCGTCATGTCTCACAATTATGAATTCACTAGTCCCATATGCCCGCATTTGTCTGGCTATACTGTCGAATGGGATGAGAATGTGAAAACGGTGGAACAATGTGGCATCAAAAAAGGACATGCCTTTCAAGTGAGGGAAAAGCCGACCACATCTGCTGCTCAAGGCAAAAGAACAGCCAAGAAAAACAAAGTGCCAAAAAATGATGACGAACTTTCGGCCCCATTGCTATGAGATTATTAGTCTTGCAAAAGCAAACAGATTTTAAACATTCTTTATTGGGTGATATTTTAAGCATTTTCTGACGCCTAACAAATCCTAGCAAATTGTTTACTTCATCTAACAAAAATCAGGCTTAAAATAAATTCAAATATGAATTTTTTGGATTTTATTACTAAATTTTGTTCATATTCCGAGGGCCCAAATTTTTTTGAAAATTCTAAATCGTAATTCCGACCGAAAAATGTTGTAAATCGGACCGTGCCATCCCTGACTGGAGTCCACCCCTTTTGGCTTTTTCTGTCTGTCTGTCTTTCTTTCTTTACATGGGGTCTCTCATGACATTATTGTCATTCATTTAGCCAACTGTTTGTTTCCCCATTTTCCAATTTGATTTTTAATTGGTTTTTTCATTTTTTCGGTTATTTCCATTTGCATAAAAAACTGTGCTGTCTGTGCCAATGGAGTATGCGTATTCTATGTATGTTAGCGGACCGCCATTAGTTGACCGCTGTTAACGGACCAATGGCAAAATGGCATTAGCGGACCAATTATTTTTCAAAAATATTAGGGCTTGAAAATTCTCAAAAAATTTGTAAATTTATTCAAAAAAAAACCCATTTCTTCCAAATACAACTAAAAATTTACAAAATCAATCAAAAACCCCAAAAAATATAACACCATACAAAAAAATAAAAAAATTTTGTTCATATGGTAATTTTGTGAAATGCTAATGCTACACATTATGGCTGCGTTTGCGCCCATCAACTTCTGTTTTTGCGGAGAAATGATAAGAATAGCCTAAAGAGTGGGTTTATCAACAAAAAAAGGCTTTAAAATATCGAAATTACCAACTTACCAATACATTACGCATTGCATTGATCGAACTCATCCGTAGCTAATGTCCACCCGGGTTGGCAGGCATTCCGAGGCCCAAACATTTTCCGGAAATCCGAAATCGGAATTTTGACCCCAAAAATGTCGAAAATCGGAATTCCGTGCCATCCCTGGTGTCCACCTTTTGTGGCTATTTTTGTCTGTCTTTCATTGGTATGGTTCTCCTTTATCACGACATTGTCGTTCAGAACACCTCACTACCAATTTAGCTAGCAATAGTTTTTTTCTTTCCATTTTCAATTGGTTTTTTAACTTTTTTTTTTTCTTTTCATTTTCGGGTTTTCCATTTGCATAAAAACCTGTCACGTCTGTGCAACTGTTGAAATATGTTTAAAAATTTAATAGTTAAGCCTCCACTCCCATACTGCGCCAGCTACGTTAAAATGGTATAAAACTAAAATTTTAAAAAAATATGAATTCCAAAAAAATATTTAAATAAAATATTTAGTCATTTCGAGATTTTTGCTTTAATTAGTGAGTTTGACGAAATTTTGAGATATTCTCAGTTTCGAAAAGAATATACAGATGCTTGTTGTTCAATTTTATGTGAATGTTCTATGGTTTTATGTGCCTATAATTTAGAAAAATATTTTCATTTGTCTCATTCCCCAAAAAATTAATTAATTAACCCAAAGTTAATTAGGAGTCCTCTCCACCGGTCGCCTCATTCATTTTCCCAAATTCATGGCCAATTTGCACCACCCCATTCGGTCATCAAAAAAAAAGAAGCAATTAACCAATATTGACGCAATGGGACAAAAGGAGCCCGCGGGGGCGAGAGTAGTCAATACAATAATGTGTGGGTAATGGGACAATAATGTGCTGATGAATACATAATGGGTCGAGGATGAGGGAATGAATGGCGATGATGATCGGTTGACTTGACCGGAGAGTGATCAAAATTTTTTGCCCCTTCTCCTTTTCCGCTGATCACTTGTTGCTGAGGACACACAAATCTGATCAGTAGGACACTGCGATGAATAACAGGGGGCGTGTGGTTGGGAACGGACCAGAATATGTTTGTTGGACGACTCTTAGCTGATCAGCATGGGGGACGGGCATTGTCATTGTAGGGGTAAAATGACTGATCAATCCCCGCACACACTCTATTTAACCGCCAAGCAGAGGCTGTTCTGGTCTCCTTCGGATTTGGGTTAAATATGATCCAAACTGATCATTTTTGGACCAATTGATCAGTCATTGGTCATTACTTGGGCTAATCACTCTCTGTTTATTGTTTTAATCAAATTTTCTCAGTCTGTGATTACCAGTTTTAATCAAATTGATCATCACGCTCTGGTCACCATTTGACCAACTTGTGACCATTTTTGGTTTCTGTTAGTCAGCAATGAATGATCACACAGATATGGCAAATAATTTGTTGTTTTTAAAAAAGCGGGCGAGAATATGCCGAAAAAGGTTGGTTAGCAAATTTTATATATTTTCTTATCATTTCATTGAAATTTCCAAACATTTTCGCCGGCGGCCCAAATCAGCACCGTACCTTATTTTAGCATTATTTTTTGAAAATTTGAACCTAAAATGGCAAAAAATTTATAATGTTTGGCGCAAAACCGGTACAATTCCTGCTTTTCTTTTGAAAAATAACACTGGGTAAAAAAAAGTTGTCCGAAGAGCAAAAAAACAAAGTTCTTTGGGTTTCTCCCTCTTGAAATTTTTTTTCTGGCTACGGGCCTGCACCAAACTACGACAATCCAAGTCCAATAAGCATTGATCAAGCATAACCCATTCAAAAATATAATCAGCAACCTTTGATCACTTCAAGACTAATAAGCATTGGTTCAAATCGCACATATAAGCATCGAAACCCGATCACTTCGCAACTCTCAGCGCATTAACAAATTCCGATCACTATCACCGAACCCATACTGTACCAAACATGATCACTTAATCCCCGATCACTTCCAGGCAATGCTTTTCCTCGCCCTGTGCTGAACTGCTTGGCTCTGTAGCCGTCTCCGCATTCCTGTGCTTCTTCTCCTGTTGCTTTCTCCAATTTTCTTCCGCCCAATTCATTTGCAGTGCTCCGCCTGCTCCCCAATTGGTCATCCACTTTTCGCCCTTTCCGTCCTATGCTGTGGCGCCTCCGGCATTTTTGCCGGCCGTTCCTCCGCCCCTACCGATGCCGTTTCCGCCACCGCCGCCCCCAATGGCATTCGGCCCACCGCTGCCGCTTCCGCCGCCGGCACTGCCCCCGCCGCCAATTCTTCGAGAAGCGCCACCGCTCATTATGCCCCCATTTGGGCCAGCAGTGCCTCCTCTACCGCCCCCACCACCACCAGGTACGGTAGGGAGTCTTGACGGTACCGGTGGACTTTTTCGTAGCATGTGCTTGAAAAACGAATAATCAAGACTCAAGGCCGAGAATAGAGCCCAAGGCATGAAGCTAGTGACCGGCATGGCCGATTTTTTCGATTTTTTCAATTTTCATTGTAAAAATCGATGGAACCCATTGTCCAATCTCTACTTGATACCGAGATTCAAGAAAGCGACTAAAAAACCGAGACGAGACCAAGCCTTGCGACCGAGACTTCAACCCAATACCCGAGATTGAAACTCTAATTAGAAATTTTTCTCGGTTCACTAATATATTGAAGAGAAGCGCGTTTAAAAAAACCCCGAGATTTTTCTCAAGACTCAGATTTGACCCAGAGACTCAAAAGCAAGAAGAATTATGCCGAGATTAATATTCGAGATCAATGACACAAAAATTCTACTAATCTGACGGCAACTCCAATTTTCACGCCACACCCCCCCCCCACAAAAAAATTTTTGATTCAGGGGCCTTTCTGTTTTTCTCAAGCATTTCTTCGGTGCCCGGGTCGCTGGCACTTTTAAAATGTTTTCCAAAAATGGCATTGTCACAGGCCGCCCGTTGTATGGCATGGCATGATTTAACCCAACTTTGACACCATTTCAGTGTTGCCGCCTCCACTTCCTCCCCCGTTCCCAGCGGCTTCTCCCTTTTTGGCCCCACCATTTCCGGCCAACTTTTACTCGCCTCTTCCAATGCCCGGCTACACATGCACAATCATCGGGCTGAAGCGGCGTCGGCGAAACGACCACCGTAATCCGTATCTTGAACAGTTCCAGGACGAGTACGGTGGTTTTACCGTCTCCTATGTGTTTGACGAGAAGCGGCACAAACTGGAAGGCAAATGCTTGTTAATAATTCATCGGGAAATGGCTAGATATAGGTGTACAATAAGACGAATAATTCACGGGACTTAGGGTACCGTACGGTCGGGCAGAGACCGTATAGCCCGTTTACAGCCACTCGGAGCGCCATTCCACCCAAAATCGTAGCGTAAGCCCATTATAAGGCGCTTAGCGCAAAGAACGGCCCTGCAGAGTACGCACAATTTAGTTTTAAGGAATTTGGGGTACCGTATAAGCCTGGCATGGTATTGTATAGCCCCTGTTCATAAACTTACATGGGCACACTGTAGGGGACGGTAGCTGCCATACAGTATGCCAACTTATTCAGCGATGGACAGTCGTCGGAAGAATGATGGTGGAAATGGAGCGGTTACAGAAGTGAAGGAATACAACGCCAAGTGGGCGGACGAATACGGTATCGGCCAGGACAGATTGCCAAAGAATGTGGCCAAGACGGGGGAGGAGGAGGAGGACAAGGCGGACGAGGAAAAGTTGGTGGTGATCACGGTGCCGGACAAATTTTCGCCATGGACGCTAGAGAGGAGGAAAACCCACCATCAGTTGTGAGAATTCTCTCTCGAGAATCTCGGCCATAAATGGGACTCATCGAGAATCTCGACAGTAGTGCCAAGTCGCAGGAGGCATTTTGCCAAAGTTTTTTGTTTGTTTTTTGTCACAATGTCAAGAAATTGTCTAATAATTCTCGGGAATCTCGACCATTGATGGGCGGGCCCCTCTTGTCAGTCTCAAGTCTCTTGGCATTTGGCAAATTTTATTTCCAGTTTTCACAATGACAAGAAAAATGGAGCAATGTTGTGTTGTTGTGTTTTTTGGCACTGGCCCTCAATTTCGGCACGAATTTCATTGCTTTTGAATTGTTTTACTGTATATATTTTTTGCGGTTGAAATAAAAGAGAAAATTACAAAAAATAGCATAATAATCCATAAAAAAAATTTCTTTTTATGGGCCAAGTCGTGCATCAAACGAAGCCACCTTTTTGAAAAAGAAAATCTAAATTTTTTGGAAATTTTTGACACAGTTTCGTTTGAAAAAATTTTTCGCAGAACTTCGGCCAGCAAAAATCACAAATTAATTAAGGGGAACAAAAAATAATAAATTCGCCAGCGAAACAAACAATTACAATGTTTATATACGGTGATATTACGGTAATTGTTTTTTTAAATGTGCCAACAAATAGAAGATAAAAACTCTTTTTTTTGCTTTTTAATAGAGAAAAAATTCTTATCCACTCGCCCTGCTTCTGTAAGGCCAGGATACCGCCGGGAAATTTTTAAAATTTATTCATTTTTCACAGATTTTGCGCCATTGAATATTATTAGAGCTGGGATTTTTATGTTTTTACATATATTTTTTTTGCGGCTTAGTTACGACGAGATAAGCCCAAAAATAGCATTTTCTCCAATCGACATACTTGTTGCTGGTTTATTTTGTAGTTAATAAAAGCTTAGATTGTCAAAACATTAAAAGTAATTACTTAAAGATTAACAAAATTATTTAAATGCAATTTTTTTTGCATATCCACTCGACGAAAACAGCGGTACGAAAACGTCCTGGCCTGTAAAAATCAAGCACTTCTAACAAATTTTCAAAATGTTTTTTTATTTATTTCGAATGCGAAAATAGCCAAATCGAGTTCTTAATTGAGTCATTGGATTTCGAAGTTCTCTGCTGAAACTTTCAATTTAAAAAATAATTTATCAAAAAACAAAAAACAATTTTACCCTAGGACGCCTTGACACGTATTTGATTTGCGATTGTGCGGGCGAAAATTATAAAAAATGACATTTTTCCTATTTTTAACACAAATTTTAGCACATATTTTGGCATTTTTTAGAACATATTTTATTACATATTTCAGGATTTTTAGCACATAAAAATCCCAGCTCTAAATATTATACATAAAAATTTGGCTAAAAATAACCATTTTTTAAAATTTTATACCAAACTTGAGAAAAAGAGGAAAAAATGAAATAAGGTGGTAGAATCTTCGAATGAAGGATTTCGCAAATTTCTAAGAACCCCTCCGAATAAGTACAAATCAGAGAAATTAGGACAAATAGTAAATTTGCCCGATTTGGCGCTATTTGCAAAGAGCAACCTTTTGAAATTTTTTTTCACTTTTTTTTGGTCAATTTTTTTTTTGTTTATTTTTAATGCAGAATTTGTTTTTTTAACATGGAACGTATTGCATACTATTTAATAAACTGAAAAAAACATTTTAAAAGAAAATTTAGCGCTAGTTAAAAATTGACAAATTTTGAGTTTTATCAAAAACCAAAGGGGGGAGGACCCTATTGTTTTGCAAAATTTTTTTGAGATAAAAAATCGTGAATATATTTTTTATTCGCCATAATTATGCTGTTAATACTTAATATTCATCATTATGTGTCAAAAAAACAAAAAAAAAATTGACCAAAAAAAAGTGAAAAAAAATTTCAAAAGGTTGCTCTTTGCAAATAGCGCCCCAGATTTTTATACTGAAAATATGGGTCAAAATATGATCTCCAGCAGGCGAAAACCAATCAAATAAAACGAACTCTAGTATTCACAGGTTTTACGCAAAAATAGGCAAATTTACAAAAATGTTGGCTTAAAAATTACCATTTTATTATTTGTATAACCATTATTGAAGAAAAAAATGGGCAAAATAAGGATACCTAATTTCTAAGATTCTACCCCTCCAAATATGGACAAACTCAGAAAAACAAGGACAAATAGCACATCTGACCAAAAATTATTTTTATTTAGAAAATTCAGACTAAAATATGAAATCCAGGCCAAGAATTAATCAAATAACGAACAAGCTCCAGCATTTATTTCTTGGATCAGATTTATTTAATTAAAAAAACAATCAAATATTTTGTGTCCCGAGGAAATATCCGACATCGATCAATCAGATCAGATCATTGCTGTTGCTGCTGTGCCATCTCCGAAATGCCGTCAGCCTTGGTGAACTTCTTGAACAAGTTGGGGCGGCTCATTGTCCTCAGACGACTCCTCCATTTCTTCTGACACCGATTCATCGTCATCATCCTCATCAGCCACATCTTGAATCGGGGAAATTCACAAAAAGAAAATTTTTTTTATGGATGAATAAAAAACATTTTAATTCAAAAAATAATGCAAAATTTTGTGTTTTTTAATGAATAAAAATAAATAATAAAAACAAATACAATTTTATGCTAAAATAAAGGTAAAATAACATTAATGCTTCATAAATTAATTTTATAAATTGTAATAAAAGTCGGCATTATTATTACTAAAGTTGCCCATTTTGAATTTTAAAAGCCAAAGGGGGAGGGACCCTTTTGGTTTTTGCAAAATAATGTCTAGTCATGAAAACAGGGATTTTTAAGGTCCCTCTGATCAGGAAGCTGACAACTATTTTGACCAATTCATAATCCTTTTTTATCCATTTCCATTAATGAAAGTCAATAATAAATATAAAAAGGCAATTTGATATTTAAAAAAATAAAAAATTAATATTAAATTAAATTTTAAATTAGTTTTATTATTAATTAATTGGTTTAATTACGAGTCTTTTTTCAAGAGTACTAAAAAATTTATTTTTTCATTAACTGTGATCAGAGAGGCTCCTAAAAAAGCCCAAATTTTCATGAGTGATCTTATTTTACAAAAAATTTTGCAAACCAAAAGGGTCCCTCCCCCTTTGGCTTTTAAAATTCAAAATGGGCAACTTTAGTAATAAAGCCGAATTTTACTGCTATTTCAAAAATTAATTATTGGAGGATTAAATGTAATTTTACCTTCATTTTAGCATCAAATTATATTTGTTTTTATTTATTTTTATTCATTATTGTAAAAAACACTAAATTTTGCACTGAGTAAATTTTTTTGAATTAAAATATTTTTTAATTCTTAAAAATATATATTTTTTTATTTGCAAACCAATAGGGTCCCCTCTTTGTTTTTTAAAATTCAAAATTGGTAACTTTAGTAAAAGCGCCAAAAATTCAAATAATAAAAATAAAATTAAGAAATAAACATTTTAGAACTCTTGAACAAAAAGTCCCTTAATTAAATCAATTAATTAAAATAATAAGAATTAATTTTAATTTAATATAAATATTACTTTTTAAATATCAAATTACTTTTTAAATTTATTAATTACTTCTATAGTGAACTTTAATTTTTTTTTAAAAGACTTTTTAAGTTTGGAGGGCTCATAAACACAGAACTCGTTGATTTGATCGACCCCGAAAAATTCAGCTACCATTCCGTAGGGAGGGTCCCGCTGCTGCTTTGCGTGCAGTTTGCAGTCGCTGTCCTGACCCTCCGGCTGACCTGCGCGCCGTTTGCGGTCGCGGTGCTGCACCTCCTGCTGACCTGCGCGCAGTTTGCAGTCGCTGTCCTGACCCTCCGGCTGACCTGCGCGCAGTTTGCAATCGCGGTGCAGCCCCTCCTGCTGACCTGCGCGCAGTGCCCAGAATCGGTTCCCCTCCTCCTGCTGCTGGCAAGCGTGCAGTTTGCAGTCGCTGCCCTGACCCTCCTGCTGACTTGCGCGCAGTTTGCTTTCTTGGCGGCATTCCCCCGGTGCTTTTGCGTGCGGTTTGCACAGTTCTCATTTTGAGGTCGTTTTTTCGGTAATACTGGAGAATTTGTGTAGCGGCGGAAAATAAATTAACAGCAAATTATTTTTTCTATTTTTTATGGATTAAAAAATATGATTGATTACAATGGGAATGGCATTTTTAGGCAAAAAAACAAATTTTTTTTTTAAACTTTTTAGGTAGAAAAAACTACAACTTTATTTTTGGGTGATATTTCAATTGGAAACGAAATTAATTTAAACATTTCGTGTATTTCTGAGAAAACGTGATTTTTAGTACACAAACCATCAGTCGGATTTGTGTATACTCTCTTAAATATTGTCAGAATGACTAAAAAAAATTCCAGCCATCTTGTGAATTTTTTTTAATCTGCTAAATCCCAGCCCTGCTCAAGAGTCTCGAGTCGAGTAGACACGAAAAATCTACAGGGTTCAATTTTACAAAGAAAAACGATGGATATGCGTTATGGGGGATAACGATTGGATAAAAGAATTGTTGGGAGAGACTAAACTTTGAGGAAGGGAGGCAAATGCAAAAAGGGCAGCACATAGATAAACATATGCAGATGATTATAATGAGATGCGAGTACTTTTTTAGGAGGAGACATGAACACAGCAGAGAAAGAGAGAGGAGAGACAAAGAAAAAGAAAGAGAGAGAAGAGAGAGAAAAAAAGTGGGAGAGGGTGGGAGCTGGGAGAGAGAGAGAGAGAGAGAAAGAAAAATAAAGAGAGGAAGAGAGAGAGAAAATAAGAGAGGATGGGAGCTGGGAGAGAGGGGGGGAGAGAGAGAGACAGGAAAAGAAAGAAAGAGAGAGAGAAAGAGAGAGAGAGAGAGAAAACGAGAGAGGTGGGAGCTGGGAGAGAGAGAGAGAGAAAACAAAATAAAGAGAGGAAGAGAGAGAGGAAGAGAGAGAGAAAATAAGAGAGGATGGGAGCTGGGAGAGAGAGAGGGGGGGGGGGAGAGAGAGAGAAAACGAGAAAGTGGGAGCTGGGAGAGAGAGAAAGAAAAATAAAGAGAGGAAGAGAGAGAGAGAAAATAAGAGAGGATGGGAGCTGGGAGAGAGAGGGGGGGGGAGAGAGAGAGACAGGAAAAGAAAGAAAGAGAGAGAGAAAGAGAGAGAGAGAGAAAACAAAATAAAGAGAGGAAGAGAGAGAGGAAGAGAGAGAGAAAATAAGAGAGGATGGGAGCTGGGAGAGAGAGAGGGGGGGGAGAGAGAGAGAAAACGAGAAAGTGGGAGCTGGGAGAGAGAGAAAACAAAATAAAGAGAGGAAGAGAGAGAGAAAATAAGAGAGGATGGGAGCTGGGAGAGAGAGAGAGAGAGCAAGAAAAATAAAGAGAGGAAGAGAGAGAAAAAATAAGAGAGGATGGGAGCTGGGAGAGAGAGGGGGGGGGGAGAGATAGAGACAGGAAAAGAAAGAGAGAGAGAGAGAAAACGAGAGAGTGGGAGCTGGGAGAGAGAGAGAAAGTGGGAGGAGGGAGAGAGAGAGGGTGAAGGGATGGATGGGAAGGTTTGGGCGAAATTTGATTACCATTATGGGATTTGGCCAAAGTCACGTCCCGCTTTCTTCTAACCCTGGGGAGCTTTCAAGTGCCATTGCCAAATTTGCTTTGACGATGGTTTGCCCAGAAAAAAATAAATTTATTCTCCCCCGCAGGGGAGACGCGCCGTTCCCGTAAGCAAGTGCAATAACGGGCCAACGCACAGCCGAGAGGGAGCAAGCCCCCTGCAACGACCAATTCCCAAAAATTGGTTAATCTCTTTGCCCCGGTAAGGGCCGTTACGGAGATTAAGCCGTAAAGAACTGTAACTACACTTTGATCTTAGCCAAAAGGCCGAGAAGCGATGAACAGACAGCAAAATGTGCAACTAAAATGGAAATTAATTAAAAGAAAATTTATGGGTTTGCATATTGGTACATAGGGAGGAGCAGAGATATTGATGCAAAGAGGGGAAATAGTGTGTGTGACGGAGAGGAAAAGAAGTATGAGATGGGGAAGGAGGCAAAGAGTGTGTGATGCAAAGTTCAAATTCCGTAAAATTAAAACGGTGCTGCACAAAATGGAAAAGACAATTGATGGAAGAAGCGTGGAATGAACCATTTTTGGTGTTCTAAAATCGGGGTCAAAAGAGATTAACCACTCTTTGGGAATTGGTTGTTGCAAGGGGCTTGCCCCCGCTCGGCCGAGCGTTGGCCCGTTATTGCACTTGCTTACGTGAACGCCGACGCGTTTCCCCTGCGGGGGAGAACAAAATCTCTTTACAATTCTTTAGCCAAGCATTCTCAAAGCAAATTTGGCAATGGCACTTGAAAGCTCCCCAGGGTTAGAATAAAGCGGGACGTGACGCCAAATCCCATAATGGTAATCAAATTTCGCCCAAACCTTCCCATCCATCCCTTCACCCTCTCTCTCTCTCTCCCTCCCTCCCACTTTCTCTCTCTCACTCTTCCTCTCTCACTCTCTTTCTTTTTATTTTCTCTCTCGCAGCTCCCACCCTCTACCACTTTCTTTCTCTCTCTCTTTCTTTTTCTTTGTCTCTCTCCCACTCTTTTTCTTATACCGATTTAAAAGGGCTTTCAATATTTTCCCCTCTATCCGATCTGATCATCTCTCTCCGCTCATTCTGATAACCTATTTTCCAATCACTCTGCTGATCAAATCCCCCCCTATCCTATCACTTTGCTCATTCTCACACATCAGTCGAATCATAATATTCCATTGTTTTGTCATCCTCAAGCGCTTTGGCATATGGATGCTTGAGTCTCAGTGTTTGGCGCCCGGGCGGAATGTCAATTGTTTTATTTTCCTCAAGCGCTTTGCCATGGTTACGTCTCAGTGTCAATGTTTGGGTTTGATACGGTATAAAAATTACGTGTTGGATTTTGTTCTTCACTATTGCCACAGTGTCTTCCCTGTTCACCACGATGGTGTACGGTTTTTTAACATACCAAACATAAATTTCAAATTCAAATTCAAATCTAGATTCTGACGTAGATAACACGTGAACGTCTTTGCCACCGTTGTCAAAGTCATAATATGTCATTGTTTTACCGTCATCATCAAGCTCAGGACCACTTATTTTACCCAATTTTTTTTCGGTTTTTCTCCATTTCTGTTGTGCTTCTCCAGTTCCAAACGCACTCTGTTCAAGGACATTCCCAGCACTTTCAATTAAATTATGCAAGAATGATGTTTTTTTTGACATGGCATTTACCACCAAGGCGCTGTCTAATGTCCGCAGACTTTTTGGTTTACGGTGGATTATGCCTTGGATTTTCATCTTCAAAATAGCCACAGTGTCTGTTCCTTTCACCCAAACGGAGAATTTGCCGTAATACCACACGGAAATTGCAAATTCGTCCAACGACAAGAAAACTATTCCACTAAAATTAATTATATCATCAGATTTCAATGCTATGGCATATGGGTTTTTGCTTCTCAGGGTTTGTTTTAAGGGAGAAATGCCAATCTTTTGTTGGATTTTCTGCTTCAAAGTTGTCACATAAATGGCGCTCGCTCCCTTTTTCAACTCAATGGTTAAAAGATCGCCATGCTCTTCGAGAAGCTGTTCATCCATTGTCATCACGAACACCTCATGGCCATCAGTGGATGAAGGCATTATCATCAGCATGAAAAGCATTGGCATTAGCCCAGCAGCAATGCCAACGGAGAACAGTGAAAAGCCAAAATGCTTCTTCATTGAGGGAAATATGTTGGTAATTTGAACGAATGGGGAGGGGGAAATTGGGGATGAATGAATGAATGTGGGGACTGAGGTCAAGGGACCCCTTTTATGGGGCAGAATTTTATTCAAAGTTTGTATTTTGTAGCATTTAAATGATCATTATGCACAAAATTATTCTGTATGGACCATAAAGAATGATCAGCTTTAACGCCAAACGCCTCTCATTCAATAAAAACAAATTTTGTTTAAGCGAAACCGATAAGCATGGGCCAAGGGGACAAGCAGGAAAAACCACTAATTACACTTACATGGCTCTTGAGCCGATCATTATGAGTGTATTTTCTGGGGTCGGAGGGATCTCGAGTCAGGATCCCGACTAAATCCCGGTCCCGATCAACCCCGAAGAATTTCGTGTTTTGTAGCATGTAAATGATCACTTTTGTTTGGCACTTTTCAAATGTTATATTTTATAGCATTTAAATGATCATTTTTTGTTCGGCACTTTGCTAATCAAATATTTGTATTTTGTTTCTGATCTTCTTATCCAGTTTGTAGTTGTCAAAAAGACATCAAATTGCATAAACTACAAAGAAATAGGCCCAATATCATAAGAAAATGGCATGGATTATGCATATGCTAATTGTAAATTGAATCGATCAATAAAATAATAAATGGCAATAAAAAAAATGAAATATTTTTATAATACAAATACCTAATAATTAGGGACTCCTTTTTTTCCTTTTTTTTGCCTATTTCAAGGTTTTTGTGCCTAATGTGCCCAATTGATCCAGAAAATTTAATATTTTTTCTTAAAAAATTTTTGGAATTTAAAATATTTAATAATTTCATTTACAACTGAAAATTTTTATGTGTTTTGCTACCTAAAAAGCGTTAACAAAAAATTTTATTTGCCTATTTTTGCCTATTTGAGGATTTTTGTGCCTATTTAGTGCCTATTTTGCAGGTTTTTTCTGCCTTTTTAGTTGAACACGTAAAAACCCTTAAAATTTAAAGGAACTTTAGGTCAAGCGATTCTAAGATTTATTTAATACTAATTTTTAAAAATTACAAAATTTTTATTTTTGCTGACAGATTTGTAGTAGAGACCGGCCAACTGGGACCGGAAGGATTTCGAGTCGGGACCCAGACTAAATCCCGGCCCCGATCAACCCCGAAGAATTTTTAAATTTTGTTGAGTTTAATTGATCATTTTTTGTTCGGCACTTTTCTAATCAAATATTGTATTTTGTATGTATTATATGAATAAACTATAAAGGAATTCTCGTGGATGTAAATCCATTATTTTTTTTTATTTATAAGCAAAGTGCAAAGTAAAATGAATATGCTTATTATTAAATGAATTTGATCAATAAAAATAATCAAATTGAAATAAAAGTGCTCTGTTCACTGCTTCTAATCAGTCAGTCTTTCCGGTCGCCCCACTTCTCTTTGGGCATGTTAATAATATCTGATCATAAATGTTGATATTTCTGATCGCATTTCTTCCATCATTTTGTTTAATTGTGCAAATAAATTTAAGCATTTGGTTTCTGATCAATCACCTGTCAGCAATTTTTCCGATCACTTTACGGCCACTTTCTAATGCTCACTCCCATTGTGCTTTATTCATCAGTATTTTCTTTATGATCAATTACTTAATTTTTTGAACAAAATGTTTCAATTATCTTTATGATCGCGCATCATCACCCCAATTTCCGATCATTTACTTACTAGTCAGTTGAGTTAATTCCAACAAAAAATCATCTATTTATTGCGTTTAATCTAACTTACTCACTCATTAAACGGCTTCACCTTGGCCTCCAAAAAGTAAACTAATTGTTAATTGACCCCCGAAAAGCGGGAAAATATTTTTTTGAATGAAATTCGACACCGAATTTCCACACAAAAAATAACTGTCCAAGAAATGATTTTGAGAATCAAATTTCTTCACTTTTACTGATCAGTCGAATGTATACAAAAATGGGGGGAGGAGATCCCTTAAAAATCAAATTGAAAAAGAAGTGCATCCTTGAAAGAAAAGTAAAGCCAAAAAGGAAAAAAAGGAGTTGGTGTTTGATACGACCGCCGGAAAAACATTTGTTGGCATTTCTTTGGGGGGCGATTGGACAATCAATCGTAAAAAATTCCATTATTCTTTTATGATGAAAATATATATAATACAATAGTTAGAAATAATGATTTTCTGTATCTGGGAATTTTTCGGTCATTCAAACCACTGCTTTTTGAAGGGTAATTAAATTTTTTGAAATTTTATACCATTACGCTTACAAATAATATCAATGGAAATTAGGAGGATGGCCGGCCGAGAATCAGTTGACCTCGGTTTTAACTTTTCACTTTCCATCATCTTCATGGTGACACCTTCACTTCCTCGTACAATAAAAATTTACAAAATATTTGTATTATGTAGCATTTAAATGATCACTGCAAAATGAATACATTGGATTGATCAAAAAAGTAATAGAATTGCAATAAAAAAAATATTTTTATACCATTGAAAAAACCATTAAACACAATCAATCTAGACAGTCCTTAACAAAAATTTATGAAATTTATTTTTAAATTGATATTTGTTATCAAAAATAATTTTGAATATTTGAAAAAATTGCACTTTCATGGCCCTGAGCTGATCATTAAGAGTGTATTTTTTGGCCTGAGACCCGTCCAAAAATCTTCGGGTAGGATTTCGGGATCCGGGACGAGAAACACATCGCATTCTTAGGCTTAGGTCTGCTTGGGCCTATGCTTAGACTTTATATTGTAAAATTTTTATTGTAGAGTTACCATTCAGTTTGAAAATGATGGCATTGGAGAAGGTGGTGCCAACACCGTTTTAATGTTGACGGAATTTGATCTTTGCATGCAATTTAAAAAAGAGATAAGTGCTGGTCACCATGAAGATTTTGCAGTTTTTTTCTCTGTTCATTCCGCACACACTCTTTCGCCCCTTTCCCATCTCATACTTCTTTTCCTCTCCGTCACACACACTATTTCCCCTCTTTGCATCAATATCTCTGCTCCTCCCTATGTACCAATATGCAAACCCATAAATTTTCTTTTAATTAATTTCCATTTTAGTTGCACATTTTGCTGTCTGTTCATCGCTTCTCGGCCTTTTGGCTAAGATCAAAGTGTAGTTACAGTTCTTTACGGCTTAATCTCCGTAACGGCCCTTACCGGGTCAAAGAGATTAACCAATTTTTGGAAAATGGTCGTGCAGGGGGCTTGCTCCCTCTCGGCTGTGCGTTGGCCCGTTATTGCACCTGCTTACGGGAACGGCGCGTCTCCCCTGCGGGGGAGAACAAAATTATTTTGTAATTCTTCAATCCAAATTTCTCTTTTGAATTGCTGTGTGATCAAAAATAAAAAAACGCATGCAAATGAAATTTTTATACTGGCTTAGGTTTCTGGCCTTTCATTTGGCTAAATTTAAATTTTTCCTAAATTTTCTTTTGCACAATTTATCGGATAGTCGGCGTCGGCGAGTCCGTGTTATCGGCGATAAATCAATTTTTCCTGTTTTCACTTTTTATCTAGGTATAGCAAAAATTAAATTTCGTTTAAAAATTTTAAATTTTTTTCTAAAATGTTCTTCAGAATTTTTATACGATTTATCGGCGAGTCAGCGTCGGCGAGTTGAATTGTTCCGGTTTTTAGGTGCTAAAAACTGCCCCAATAGTTCGTTTTTAGGTTCTAAAAACCCCCCAAAATAGGTGCTCGAAATGGGAAAATAGGTTGCCAAAAAGTTTCAGGTTTAGGGGTTGTAAAAGCATAAAATTTTATCCAAAAAGCAACAAAATTAAGCCAAAGAGAAAAAATTAGAAAAAACAAAAAAAAAAAATTTAAATCAAAAAAATTAGAAAAAAAAACCAATTAAAAAATCTCTTAATTTAAAAGAAGAAAAAATTAAAGATATAATAGAAAAGCTTAATTGTATTGAGAAAAACATTTGTTTTCGTGCATTTCAGACCATATGGAGGAGCTCAGGAAAAAGATAGGTAAAAACTAAAAATATCATCCCAATTGGTTGGATGTTCAAAATGCCACAGAGCTTATGTTGGTTGTAATGCACACAAATGTCTAATTATCCCCCATGGGGGATTATTTTTCAACTCCCTCAGAAAGGGGGGGGGGATAATTGGAGACTGGTAGATTAATGGAGATTGGGAGATAATTTGAGAAATACAGTAACCCATAACTGATATTTAAATTTTACATAAGCACCGAGCCAAAATAAACTCTTTTTTTTCTTTGCTAACTCACTTCGAAATGGATCAAAAATCAATAAAGGTTCCAAAAAAAATTTTACGGCGCCGCCTCTCGGTACCGCGAACCCCCAAAAACTACTAACTTTTCATGAAAAACGCTCGGGGTCCCCGACTAAGTGTCGGGGCGGGGGGGGGGGGGGGGGGGAATGATGTCGGGGTCGAGAAATTGGCCCAAAAAAGTCGGGGTAGGGGTACAATCACATTTGAGAGTTTAAAAATTTAAACAAATTTCTCGAGAAAAAAACTTTCATAGAAAATTGTTTCTTTTCGAGTTGTCTGCTGCCGAATTCGCTATAACCTGCCATAAAACTCGTAGTCGCCTAACCTTATCAATTTGATTATCTCTCCTCGCTCATTCTGATAAACCTATTCTCCAATCACTCTGCTGATCAAATTTCCTCAGATCCGATCTGATCGTCTCTCCCCGCTCATTTGGGTAACCCTCTACTCCTACCTGATCACTTTGCTCATTCTCCCACATCAGTCGAATCATCGGACGGAAAATAATAAAATTATTATTATTAATATTTTATAAAATTCTACAAATTTTAGAAGAAGAAAAATTGTAACGCTTGGAAAAAGACAATAAAAATTTATTTAATTGTTATTAATCTTATGACGTTAAAATATTAATGAATGAAAAATTGGCATACACTTGATCCCTCGGATTGCTTTCCCAATTCAGGACGAATCTTAAAAATCAGGACATGTTAATAATCTTTAAGAATGCCTTTATCCAATTCAGGATTAAAATCTTAAAAATCAGTACTTTTCTGCCCCATAAAAGGCATGTCTTGGCAAGTGCTAATTCACATTTCCCACTTTCATTCATTCATTCCATATTTTTTCCTCTCCAATCCTTCCCTTTTTTTGCCACCAATTCTCCTCCAATGAAGAAGCATGGGAACCTTTTTCCTTTCCCAGTTGGCATTGCTGCTGGGCTGACAATTCTAATGCTAATGATGCCACCAACCATTGCTGAAAAGATTGATATTAAATTTAGAATAGCTTACAACGGCGAAGAGTACGCCATTAAAGTGGAAGGAAGCCACGAATAACGTTGAAAGTTTGATGCGCGCGATAGGAACTTACAACATTAAGCCAAATCAAAGTATATGTAGGGTGGCAAAAGACGTCAAAAATTATTCATTGAGATACAGAGAAGGTTTTAACGAGCCTCTTTCGCTTGACAACGAACAGAACTCAACATTCCAACTGAAGAATGGTGATTCGTTTTATTGGACAAAGAAAGAATATGTAATTAACGTGCATTATCGGAATACTGTTTTACACGGTTTCGGTGGGCGAAACGGATTTTGTTTGCAATTTGAAGTGGCGGATCGCAAATGCCACTGGTCTCATGCTGGCGGACCAAACAATTACAGTCCGTAATTGTGTTCTTGATAACTGTTGTGTATATCACTCGATATTCAAATGTACGCCATTTACTGTACCCAATTCGTGTCAATACCCATCTCTCAGCATCGTCCATAAATAGCCATCATTTTGTCACTCACTTTGGCTTGTTCCACATTCAGTCTTCATTCATCACATCATTTATTATTTATTTTATTCTTCATCCACCGACACATCAATTTTATTATTTATTCTTTTGCCTCCGACAAATAAACTATTTTTATTCTTCGTTGTGTTCACCGTTGAACATAACAATAACGATAAAGCAACAATGCATTATTACGGCATTGAAAACAACACGGAACTTCGCCTGACGGATAACCGGCCTCAGTCCAGCAAAACACGTGGTATAAAGGGGAAGGTGTCAAATTTGTTTGGTCTCCGCAAAAGTGGATGAACAACAGAGGCAGAAGAAGCAGCAGCAGTAGCAGCAGCGAAAGATGATGATGAACACCTTTCACGCCCGTTGCTAAACGAGTCATTAACACTCATTAGTTTTTTTCTGTCAATTTTTTTTTGGTTTTCAGTATGTTTTTTCATTGGTTCAGTTCACTCACTGTCCATTTAGCTAGTTTGTTTCCTTTTCATTTTTGGGTTCTTATTTTATGCATTTTTGTCGCTGTTGTTGTTGTAGCTTGCATAAAAACTGTCTATGTAAAACTAATTAAAATTTGAATTAAGCTCCTTTCCGATCATAAGGCTTCGCAAAATTGAAATTGGTCAATCTGGTTGAAGAAGGCCTCATTTTAGACCAAAAAAACCCAGTTTAAGTACTGTAATAGGGGTGAAAATCTCTCTTCAACAAATAAAATCAACAAGAATAAAAAAAACAAAATTTGTATCATTTGACAAAATGTGAAATTTTTAATTTTTTAATCGCCGGGCATTCGTCGCTTTTCGTTTTTGCCCCCAATTTTCCTTCTGCTTCTGTTGCTATGTGCTGTTGGCGATCATTTGTGTTGTGTTGTTGCTGTTCAAGCGCCTCACGGCAAATTGAGTCGAAATATTCGGACAAACTGAAAAAACAAAAATTGGAACCCAAATAACAAATAAGCAAATAGATGAACCCTTAAAACTTGCTTAAATCCATGATCTTTTAAAAAAATAAAATATATTGAATAAAAAATATTGGAAGTTTTTTTTCAATGTAAAATTTGTTCCCAAATTTCAGAATCAAATTTTTCTACAAACTTTTTTGTAGAGTTACAAATTTTTGAATTTTCAAAATTTCTTACAATTAGAGGGGGTTTCCAGAAAAAATTAAAAATAAAGAATAATATAATTTGAAAATTTCGAGAATGAATTTCGAAAAAAAGTTGGCCAAGAGGTGGAGGAACCGATTGAAATGCGATTGAAGGGTGTGGGGGGGGATACAGTTCACCAGCTTGGCCCTGCTCCTCCGCCGTCTCACCCACCGTCTGATCGCTTTGTTCAACAGCGCGTGCGTTTGGCTGGTGGACAGTGCCAATTCGTTGGCCACCGTTTCGACCATTTTGCGCTGCAGGCCGACACCGAGCAGTACAGCGGCCTGGGACAGGTCCAACGGGGCCCGGTTGGTGTCCACCCGGGCGGTGAAGTACAGGCCGGCAATGGTGGGCAACAGGTCGCTGATCAAGGCCAAGTCGGCCAAATTGCGACAGTACTGGGCAACCCGGCGCAGGTCTAAGTCGGACAGGCGCAGACGGAGTTCGGCACGGTCAAGCAGGCCTAAACAAGGGGGGGGGGAGGAGGTGAGTGATCATTCTGCTCGAAAATTTTTAATTAAAAAATTGCAAATCCCAAGGTTTTCTGAACATTTTTAATTATTGAAGTCCATTCAAAAATGTAAATTCAATTATGTAGCCCTTATTTCCAATTTTCCTGCAAAATTTCAATTTTTTTTATTAATTTGAAATAAGTTACGACCAAAAATGTTCGGAAAAGCAGTTTTTAAAGTATTTTGTCCATACTTTCTTTTGAAAGTCGACAAATTTTTTGTTGTTTGGCATGATTATCAATAATAATAAAAAATGGATCAATTCAGAAAAACAATGAAAGGAGATAATACACAAAAAATCAGTGTTGTTGCCCAGTTGGAAACAACTTTTTTTCCAAAATTTTATGAAAGAATTACTAAGTTTTTTCCCAACAAAAAAATCGCTTGAAAATAGTTCTAGTTTTTTTTCTCTTAAATTTGTTATTAGAGTTTCTCGGCCGGAGGGGGGATTTCAAAATTAGAATTTTTTCAAAATAAATCAGTTCAAGCTTGTCATAAGAAAATCTTTCGAGAAAAAAAAGCTTTTAGAATTCAGTTTTTTTTTTGAAAAGTTTTCGAGAACCATAAAGTATTAAAAAATCGCTGAAAATTTTGTCAAATTTCTTTTCTTTTGAAATGAAGTTCACCCAAAAGGTGTTGTGGTTGGTGCGGGTACACCCCAAAACGTCGACGTCGCCGCAACATTTTTTTTTATTTTAGAAAAAAACCAAGAAAAAATTGTCAAAAATTTTAGTTACCTAGCCTAATATGAAAAAAATTCTAGAAAAATTCAAAAAAAAATTTTTATTAAGAAAATTCAAGGAAATAAAAAAAAATTTCAAGCTTTTTGGGTTTCTTTCCGGAAATTCAGCTAAATTTAGTTTTTATTAACACTTAGATTTTCAAAAAATCTAAAATACTTTTCAATTTTCTTAAAATTTTGAAAATTCTTTTTTGCGGCGACGTTATGTCCCGGCGACGTTACGGCGGCGACATTTTGTCCTGCTCCCGGTTGACGCTCACCATTTTCGGCCTGCTGTTCGTCCTGCCGCTGCTGCACGGAGCAGCCGATGATGCTGGCACTGTCCATGAACATCAGACTGAACGCCAAGTGGGGACTGAACGCGCTGAACGAAGTGCCAAGCAAAGAGACGAAGCGTCGCCGGAACTCCACAAAGAAGGCGGACAGCCAAGTGCCGTCCGAGTTCAGCGTGGCATCAGAAGCAGCAACACCGGCACTCGCCAGCACGCCATGATGATGCCCTATTTTAAAATTGTTTTCAATAAGATTTTATGAGAAAAAACCCAACAAAAAAAAATTTAGAAAAAAATAAAAAATTTTATTCCCATGCAAATTTCCCATTGAAAATTTTCAACTTTTATTATTACAAATTTTATTATTTTTTTTGCGAGAAATTCTTTTAAAAATTAATGAAAATTCAGTCTTTAAAATTTTGAAAAAATCGACTAAAATTTTTTAAAAAAATTTTTTACTCTTTCTTAGTAAGTTTTTTTAGATTTTTTGAAAACTTTATAATTGTAAATTTGAAAATTATAAAAAAACTCAGGGGACGGAAACGAGCTGCTCCCGGAGCGGTGGGAAACACCGACTCCCTGAATTTGTGGTGCCCAACCAAATTTCTGTCCGTGTGTAAACACTGATGACTCACTCCGTTCCCCGTCGTCCATCCTCCCATTTTCATCGCCGTCATCTTCGCCATGTTCACCTCCTCCTCCCCCTGCTGCTGCAATTGCAATTTTGCGCACCATCACACAGCTGTGCTCGCCCGTCAAATCGTTTGTATTTTGGCGCAAATAAACGGGCACAAAGCCAAGCCGTTTCCAAAATTTGAGCAGCGCCAACGTGAGGCCAAACGAAACGCCCACATAGTCCAATTGGTCAGCATGGCGTCGGTAGTCCGCGAGACGGACGAGCAACGGGGGCAAATTGGCACGGGGCGAAATTTGCTCGTCATGGAGCAGCAATTGGTGGAGATCGCCGTCCTTAAAAGGCAAAGCAAAAGTTGAAATTTCAATATGCCTAATTTGTAAATCGCTTTTTTACGGAGCAGGTCGTTTCCCCCCCGAAAAATTTAAAAAAAAAAAAAATTTTCAAACCTAGAAATTTTTCATAAAAAAATTCTTAGGAATTTTCTTAGTACGAAAATTTCAAGAAAAAAATTTTTTTGAGAAATTTTTCAGCAATTTTTTAGAAATTTTATAACGAACTACTAAGTTTTTTCAAAAATTTTCTAAAAAATCGCTGGAAATTTCTCAAAAAATTTTTTTTCTTGAAATTTTCGTACTAAGAAAATTCCTAAGAATTTTTTTATGAAAAATTTCTAGGTTTGAAAAATTTTTTTTTTAAATTTTTCGGGGGGGGGGGGAACGACGTGGGGGGGGGGGAACGAAGTGCACCCGCTTTTTTATTGCTCTTTTTTGAAGAGGCCAATAAAAACATTTAAAAAGTTTTTTTTTAAAAACCCTAGCAGAAAATTACTAAAAAAATTTGGCGCTATATGGAAAGTTATCGATTTTGAATTTTATCAAAAGTAAAAACAAAAGGGGGGACCCTTTTGTTTTGCAAATTTTTTTTGATATATAGTCATGAAAATTTTTTCCCTGGGGTTCTTGGGGTCCATGACCTCGAATTAGATGTCAGATTCGTGATCAGCGGCCTCTAAAACCCCGGATAACAAATTTTCATGGTTTTTTATAACAAAAAATTTTGCAAAACAAAAGGGTCCCCTCTTTTATTTTTGATAAAATTCAAAATCGGTAACTTTCCATATAGCGCCAAAAATTTCAAGAAAAAATGAACAAGTTTTATGAAAATTACTCAATATTCTTAACAAATCCATTAAATTTCCTCGTTTTTAGAGGAGCCACCGGACAAACACCTAATTTCAAAAGTTTTTTTTTGCCAAAATACTACAAAAAAAACCATGAAACTTGAATGGATGGCCTTACATCCACAAGTTGGACCCTCGACATCTCTTCATCCTCCTCCCTATCATTTCCACCATTTTTGTCCTCCCCATTTTGGCATTGTGCCGCCGCCGTTGTCGTTGAAACATGCCGCGGCCTCCGTCCGTAAAAGTTGAGCAGGAGGCGAACTGCTTGCGACCCGTAGCCCATGCCTTGGAAGTTCGGGTGGACAGCGACGCGGACAATGCGCGCACCGCACAGAGTTGGGAATTCGTCGTCCTGAAACATGCCGTTTTCTGAGGAGTTCGACAAACATAGTCAAAAAAAAAACAACCCTTGGTGACTTTTGAAAGTTGGACTTTAAAAAAAAATTTTTTTTTGAAAATTGCAAAAAGTTTTGGGCGAAATGCTTTTTGGAAAAATATCTTACAATTAGATTTATTTTTCTTGATAGAAATATCGAATTAAAAATTTCCCATTTCTAATTTTTGGGAGAAAGTGAAAGGAATTGATCCCAAATGAGGCATTTAACTCAAAAAAAAAAATCGGTGTCCCTAAAGGGTACACCCCAAAACGTCGCCGGACAAAACGTCGCCGCAAAAAAAAAAATAATTAAAAATTTTCTAGATTTCAAGAAAACTTAAAAGTATTTTAGCTTTTTGAAAATCTAAGTGTTAATAAAAACTAAATTTGCTGAATTTCCGGAAAAAACCAAAAAACTTGAAATTTTTTTTTAAAATTTCCTTGAATTTTCTTGATAGAAATTTTTTTTTTGAATTTTTTTCTTATTAAGCTAGCTAACTAAATTTATGACAATTTTTCTAGATTTTTTTCTAAAATTAGAAAAAAAATTTTGCGGCGACGTTATGTCCCGGCGACGTTTTCTCCTGCTCCCGTCCCTAAAATGACCGCCAATTTGCGCCCACCAAAAAGTGTTGGCAAAGTGTCCACGGGATGAGGTCACCGGCCGCCCGCTTTTTGCCTTTGTCCCGTACATTTGTCACACTTTGTTTAGAGATGGAGCCCTCCAGGCACAGTTGGACAACCGCCAAAATCTGAAAACGGATGAATGGAAGTAGATAAATTTGATTTTTTAATCATTTTTTGTCATTTCCCGAACCGGGAAAAATAAATTTTCTAAATTACAATTAATAAAAAAATGTAGAAAATTCTGAAAAGGTAGAGAATTTTTCATAAAATTTAACGCTTCATCATCACTCATTTAATTTTATTCAAAAATTTAAATTTTTTTTTTAAAATTTTGAATATGTTCGATAATTCTTGGATTTCATTTTCGGTGATGGAGTGTGGACGAATTAAATGCCAATTTATCCACAAATATTTGCCTGTGGCACGGAGCTTTGGTCAGCCGGCACGGGTGCCATCAGCACAAAAAGGTGATGTGCCGGCGCGTCGGCCAACATTTGCAGGTCGTCCGGACTGTTTTTGTAATGGGCGGCCAAAAATATGAAAGAGGAAAATTAATGGCAAAAATAACATAAAATTTTTGGAGTAAATGCCAAAACGTACCGCGTAAATGGACATCAGATTGGCCAAGAACACCTGGAAATGGAAAAAAAGAGTTTCATTTTAATGGCACTTTTCATCAAGAGGTGGTGGGAGGTTGACATTTTCATTCCCTTGTTGGAAATGGCTAATTTTAACAGATTTTGGCACTTTTATGGGAACAGAGCTCTTCACCCCCCCCCCGTTTCGGTTGTTTCCTTCCTGAATTTTTTGTTTTAAATTTTCAGTCAAATTTATAAAACCGATTTCTTTTTCGTTGAAATTTTGTGATGAATTAAAAAATTTTTTCATGATATTTCCTTACAACTTTTCTAATAATAAGAATCGGTTTCGGCTTTTTGTTGTTGAAAATGCCCAAAATGTTCTTAAATTCCAAAAAATGAATAATACCTCTGCCGCCTTGTGAAATGAGAAGAGCGAGTCTCTGTTGACGTAATACCTGTTGAAAAGCAAAAATTTAATTTAAAAGATAAATAAATGCAAAAAAAAAATTTTTTTTTTTATAAGCCGTGCCGGGTTTCGGGATTCGGCCTGCTTTGTACCAACCCCGGAGATCGATCTTCCACCGGTCACCAACTGAATGTTAGACTGGGCCGTAGCCCCCGCGGAAAGGCTCCGTCCCATCGGTCGGCTTAGGGGGAGGGCCAGTAGTGGGAGTGATGGGAGGAGCCTCTCCCCTCCAACCCCAAATCGGTAGCCGAGACCCAAGTCCCGGCTTTGCGTGCAAAACAGACGCTCTGCCAAATGAATTCCGTACAATTCGCATTTGTCAGGCGCCGGTGTCCCCGTCAAAGACGTGGGCAAACTCTGCTGCGAGTTGAGACACAGCGTCTGATTGAGCCAATCTTCCACCTGCGATTTGAAAAAATGTCATTTTTTTGATACGAAATTTTCGGATTTTGTGAGGCAGTATCCACTAATTTATTTTTAAGTGTCCGTATTAAAGAACTTTTCAAAAAAAAACAACAAAAACCCTCTGAGAAAATTTGCTGACAGTAAAATAATTCGAAAATTTTTGACATAAAAAAAGTTTTAAAATTGGGGATTTTATACTGGAAAAATTTTCTCGTAAAAAACGAGTTCGCCCAAAATGAGTTGGGTTTTTACGGAATCGTTTTGGTCTTGAAAAAAAAATTTTAAGAAAATTTTAAATTTAAAAAAATTGAGGGGGGAGGGGGGTAAATGAGGTGCTCCCCGAACAGCGCCGCAAGCCTTACCGGGTCGTTCATCGCGTAACGAATGCTCTCCTCCAGCGTCAGTTCGAACAACGGTCGCCGCCGTGCCGTTGTCGCCGTCTCAGCAGCATCACCGATGGCACCCGTCGCCGCCGTCGTCGTCCCGCGCTCGCCACCGCCGCCGCCCCGTCGCAACTGTTCAAGCAGTTTCAGCGACAGTGAACGCCCGGTGCCCTCGTAGCCGTTGGTGGTTGAGGCGAGAAACACCAAAAAATTTCCTAAAAATAATTTATGGAAAAATTCCAAAAAAATTTTGCTTTTTTAAAACCTTCAAAAAAACAGTTTTGTTAATTCCCCCCCCCCCCAAAAAAAACCTGAAAGTTTAGAAAATAAAAATTTTTTTTTTTTCAGTATACATCTTTATTAGAAAATTAAAAAATGAAAGTTCTAGTGATTTTTCAAAAAATTATAATGAATTACACTTTTTTTCTATAAAAAAAAATTTCCAAAAAATTGCTGAAATTTTTTAAAAAATTTTTTCTTGAAATTTTTTTTTGTAAACTTTGGCTGCGAGTTGAGAACGACACGAGGGTGAGAACAACCAAAAAAATTGATTGCGAACTTGCCGTGAATGAGCTGTTTGACCAGTGGCATCGGAATGGCGGCCGCCTCGTCGATCACCAACAGTTCGGCCTGGCCCAACTTGACAAACTCGGACGGATGGATGTACTGTAATTTTTACCAAGTTGTTTCAACAATTTTTCTTGTCCCCCACTTGAATGGTCTGGCGATGGCGCCGGAAAATGTTGACGCGCGTCACGCATTTGTCGGTTTGCGGGTCCAACGAGCGGACAACGTCAAAGTCGGCATGTTCCTGGCAAAAGAATGGCAAATTCATGGATGTTTTCAATTTTAAGACATTAATTTAAGTGTATAAGTTAAACATAATTTTTAAAAAGCTATTTTATTTGTTTCTGAAATTTAAAAATTAAGAATTACAATTATAAAGTATTTTTGAAATACCCAAAGTTTTAAAAGTTTTATGTCGCTTCTGATTTTGTCCAAATCGCCTGTCCGGGGCCTAGAAATACAAATACCCACTGTACAGGTGGGTCCACCTCGTTTCGGCGCCAGCCCAGTTTTTGGACTATAACTTTTTTCTTTTTCCACCAAATCTAACATTGTTGGTATCATTCGAGAGCCCTTCTGATGCTCTATTATTTTGCATAATTCCAAAAAATTTGATCAATTTTGAACAAAGTTATGGCCAAAAGTACACATGTGGCCTGGTTTTTTGAATTCTTCTAGTCATAATTTTTTTGAGCATTAACGAAATTTTTTGAAACTTAGCAGGCTAATAGAGAACACTTAGAGCTTTCGAATGATACCAATAATGTTAGATTTGGTTGACAAAGAAAAAAGTTATAGTCCAAAAACTGGGCTGGCGCCGAAACGAGCGGCGCTGAAACGAGGGTGTCCCGTACAGGTTTTAATGGGGGTTGGGACTTGTACGTAAAAACCATCCAAAAATTCGTATCGGCCACAAAAAAATCCGGCCAATCCCTCCAAAATCCTGTGGTCTATGTCCCTCGTGCCGCAAGACTGAAACCCCTACCAAATTGTCACTAATTACAAATAAAAATTAAAGGTTTTTCAAACAATTTGGATGCCTATCTCATCCATCCCCCGCCCAAAACTGGGCCAAAAAACAAATAAAGAACTCACTTGGTATCCGATGGCGTCAAAGCCGCGCAACACAAAGTCGAACAGTGTGCGCACATTCTCCGGTGTTGGACTCGTCACAAAAATATTCGTCAAATTGCAGCCGACCGCGCCCGCAACCGCCAGGCCCATGGCCGCTGATTTGCCGCGCCCACGCGCCGCGGTGATTGCGCACATTGAGTTGGACATTTTGTCGGTGACCAGGTCGAGTAGGCGGAGCAGCGCCTTGGCCTGGCACAGTGTGCGGCACCGGTGCAGCAACGGGCCGATGGGTTTTGTGTCGGCCAGCGACTGTTGGAGCCGTGCCAACTCCGACGACACATCGCCGCCCGCGGCACTCTGTGAATTTTTTGGGTTTGATTGCCGTTATGAACTTACTTACCTAATTTAGTAAGGGATGCAAAAAGAAGCACATTTTTTAGGGGGGGGGGTCCGTGTAAAAGAGGTGGGAGGAGAGGGTTCGCAGCGAGGGTGGGTCGCAAATTTTGAAAATTTTCTTAACAAATTCATTAAAAATCGGAAAAAAATTTCTCCGGCGGCACCTAGCGGCACCGCCGGACCCCAAAATCCAAATTTTTCTTAAAAAATTGGCAATTTTTGGTGAAAATCTGTTAACAAAGCACACCCAAAACTTAAAAATTTTCTCCGGCGGCGCCTAACGGCACCGCCGGCCCCCCTGTTCCCGAAAATTTTTTGGAAAAACTTGCGCCGAAAAAAACGGTTTTTGAAAAACAAAAAAAAGGTCATCGGGCGGCCCGACCCCCCTTCGCAAAAAATTTTCCGACCCACCCCCCTTTTTTATGTATGAAAAGAAGCGATTTAATATTTTTTACTATGGATAATTCTAGAGGAATCGATGGACAGAAATCCGCCATTGAATTCTATAAGTGCAAATGGGTATATTTGAAACGTAAGACTCAAAGCCCAAAAATCCGGCACATGTGTTGAAAAAGCCGGCAAAAAACCTGTCACGTACTCTCAAAACCTGGCAAAAAAAAACCGGCACTGACTCCTCTCAAAACCCGGCATATTTTCAAGGTAAGATAAAATAAGACAGACTTTTTGCTGGCCGACGACGGGCGGCAAATTGGCCATGTTGAGGACGGAGGAGGAAATGGGCAACACGTTCAGACAGTCGTCCATCACCACACAGTTGGCACAGCTGGCCAACGAAAGGATGAAGCGTTCGTTGAACCGCCCGACAACGTCCGCGTGCGCCTCCGTCCGGTAGCGTTTGTGCACGTCCTGCGCAAAGGCATGGCAATCAAAATAAATAAATAATGGACAGACAAATCCCTTGTGGCGCTATTTTGTTGGCATTAAAAAAAATTTTTTTGGCACCCACAAATCGTCATATAATGTTCAGAAGTGTGCACCAAATTTTACTTTAAGGGACATGAAAAACAGAGCAACATGATTTTTTAGTCCAAAAATTTAGCTCCAATTTTTCTGATTTTAGTAGAGTTATGGGTGCCCGGATTTTCTAAAAAATTTCTAGTCGGGCACTTTCTATGCCCCTCAATCATAGAAATTTTAAAATTCTCAGAAAAAAGAAACATTCCAAGACAATTTTTTTAACTAAAATTCGTATGATTTTTTGGCTTTTTAATGTACCATGCTCATGGTGAACAACTGTTTCAGTGAGGTGACCGATTGGATGAGCAGCACGACGAGGCCACCGCCCTCCACCGTTTCGACAGTTCGGGCCAAAAGGTTGGGCGTAAGTGCCTCAAAGTCTGAAAAGTGCCGAAATTGTAAGTGAGTGAGACAGTGAATATAGAAAGATAAAAGTCAGTAGAAAATGGTCTCTAAGAAAATTTCTTACAAGGGAACATTCCGAGCTGTGAGTGGGAAAATGCATATAAGCTATATACCATTGGATAGAGCGGGGTCGACTTGTATTGTGAATTTTTAATTTTAGCGGTGCATTCCGCCTGCTTCAAAAGTTACAGGGCCTCGAAAATCGAAAATTTGGATGTGTTTTCACATGAAGTTGGTGGCTCAGTTGGTTAAATTCCTAATTTTGGGGGTCCGGGTTCGAATCCAACATAAAAATAAATATTTAATTAAATTTTTAACAAATTAAAGATTTTAAAAATACATTTTTAAATATGAAAAATGCATTAAAATTATTTCTTTGTTTAAAATAAATGTGTACTGTCATTGTAAAGTGGAGAAAAATCGATATAAAGTGAAAAAAGTTGAAAATGAGCACAGAAGCACGAATTTTCGAGTTTCGAGGCCCTGTAACTTTTAAAGCAGGCGGAATGCACCGCTAAAATTAAAAATTCACAATACAAGTCGACCCCGCTCTATCCAATGGTATATAGCTTATATGCATTTTCCCACTCACAGCTCGGAATGTTCCCTTGTTAACAAATTGCTTGGTTTCCAAAAAAAAATTTTCCAGGCGCGGCAACGCCCGAACCCCGCTCTTACTACCCCTTTTTTTTGAAAATTCTGACACCAAAAAGACAAAAATTATTCATTTTTCGTGAAAAAGAAGACTACAAATTCCTGCCTTTTTTCATACGGAGAATAAAATTTAACAGAGCAAAAAAGAAAAAGAAAAAAAAGAGAATATTTTTGGGTTCCACCCTCCGAAATTTTATTCACCTTGCAGCACAGCCATGCCAAAGGTGTTGCCCAGAATGCGATGCGAGTCGGCATAGTAACAGTAGCTAATTTGAGTGGACAGGATGAACTGCTCGAACAGGTTGTCCTCCTGCAAATTAAATTTGTTTGTTTGTATTCGGAGGGTTAAACTACATAACATTTGATCATGGAAAATCAAAAACAATTTAACTAATGCACAACAAACGCCCGGTCTACCTCAGTTGGGCGCGCACGGTTGGGCGCCAGCACATGTTTTTCCACTATACTTTTTTCTTTCTCATCCAAATCCAACAATCTTGGTATCATTCGAAAGCTCTTCAGATGATCTACTAGCCTGCAAAATTCCAAAAAATTTTGTTAATTTTGAACCAATTTATGGCCAAAAAAGTTGGAAAATTTGGTTTTTTGAATTCTTCTGGTCATAACTTTTTTGAAGCTAAACTAAATTTTTTAAAGTTTTGCAGGCTAATAGAGGACACTTAGTGCTTTCCAATGATATCAACAATGTTGGATTTGGTTAACAATGAAAAAAGTTATAGCTAAAAACATGCCGGCGCCCAACTGAGCGGTTCCGCAAACGCCACCTTTGACTGGAACAGGCCCGACTCTTTGCGCTTCTTCAACTCTTTGATGCGTTTCTTCCCTGAAATTGGAAGGAAAAATTGCGAACAATTTTTATTTTTGTATTTATATTCCCTTTTTCCATGCAAATTCCCCAAGGCTTTAAGAAGCAATGCATTTTTAAACTCCTTCAAATTTATGATTTGCATCAAATTTCATGATTGATTTTTCAGGAGTCTGGCATATTTTTTGGAAAAAATGGGCCTGAATTCCCGTTAAAATTGGACTTTCCGTCAGGGTTCCTGTCCGGGTCAATCTCGGAAATTCGGGTCCCCCTATAATTATTTTCTATTTTACACTTTTGAATTAAAAAAAGGAAAACGGCATAAATGCCGATAAACGAACGCACTGTGCGAGCTGAACTCCGTCTCCTTCTTGTAGCACCATAACACCTGGGGAAAAAATTTTAAAATTTTTCAAAAAAAAACGTTTTCACGAACCGACGGACGCCCCCCGGTGGTGGCCTTGGCCAAAATGTGATGCAAAGTGACCGCCTGATCCTTGGCCTTGTCCCCGATGATGATGAACAGTGAGCGCCATCGGTTGGCCACGCCGCGCTCAATTTGTGCACGAATTCGACCGTCCAATTTGATGCGGCCCATTTTTTAAATTGTTGTTTTACTAAAATTTATGGCAAATTTAATGGGATAAAAATGAGGGAACTTTTACAAAATCCAAAAACGAAAACAGCAATTTGTACCGTAAATGATGCATGAATTTTGAAACGCATTAAAAAAAAATCCCCACGTTTTTTTGGTGGATGTAGGGAGGGGGAGGCTCATTTTTTAGGCAATGCCTCGATTTTGGAAAATTATCAAAAGTATAAATTCAAATAGTAAACACACCGTTTCAAAAAACGAGACATGAACCAATAAATAGAGAGTGCAGAGAAAAAAACATCTCTCTTTTTGGCGTACTATTTCTTTATCTCTGTTAATAGAGAAAAACTGAATTTATTCGCTCTATAGAACTTTTTTTCCGCCTTACAGATTTTCTTTAAATTTTGCAAATCGATAGAGAAAAATATAAAGAATTGTTCAATCGCTTTTTTAAAGAAAACAATCGCTTTTATTTTGGTCTAAAATTTAAAATAAAATTTCGAACTCCTATAACTTTTTTCTAATGCATCTAAATGTCTAGCTTTTGCTTAGAATAAGCTTCTCCTCACCAAGAGCTTTCGAATGATGTCAAGATTGTACAATTTGGTTGGCAAAAACCTTCAAAAATAATTCCCAAAAATGGTCATTTTTTAATTTTTTGCACAAAAATAAATAAAAATATTCATGTTGCACAACGGACTCGAACCAACACCCAAAACAAATGAGTAATATAACAAACAAAATGTGTAATATGTATAAAATGTGGTCAAAACCAAATGTATATTGAATGGTGAATGATTAAATTAAAGCGAATGAAATAAACAAATTTATTTTAAAATAATAAAAAATGGTGGCAATTTGAATTTCAAAAACTTCCCTTTTCTTCCTCCTCCTCCTCATCTTGATTCCTTCTGTTGTTGTCTGTTTGATAGTCCGCTTCCGTCAATGTGTAGTCATCAAGCGCAAACAGTTCAATTTCTGGCCTCTCAACCGGCTTCATGTCCGCTTCAAAAAGGCTGAATTCCCGGCACAGCGAGTCCAACGAGTCGGAGCCATGGCCTTCAAAATTTTGTGAGGATGTCAAATTCCAACCCCAAATTTAAAATGTAAAAAAATAATAAAAATTTCCTCACAAAGATTTCTGGTGTCCGACACTGCGAACATTTGGCGCAAATTTTTGCATTTGATCTCATCAAACTCGGCACAGCTGCTCAAATAAATGTTGGCGAACAGTTTGGACGGGCCAAGCAAAGTGCGCCACCGATTGATCGCCTCCAATGGGTCAAATTTTTTCGCATTTTCTTGGCATTCCGTCGCCGACCGATGGAAAGCGGAGGAGGAGGAGGAAAAGCCGTGAAGCTCGTCGCCTTCTTCATCATCTTCATCAAATGCGTTCTGTGCCGGGTTCAACTTGCGCAATTCCATTCGCATTGCCACCGACGGTCCACTGCAAATGTGCCGGATGAGACGTCCGTAATAAAAGGCATCCTTAAAAAAAACTGGATGGAAATAAAGGTGCAAGGAAATATTAAAAATCGGGGGAAAAAGCCTAGAAAAAAAAACAAGTCAGTATCAATTGTATTATGTAAAATGGTCAGAGTAATGTAGAATTGAGGACCCACCCCGCCAATCTTTTTATTGTTAAATTATATTACGGAGTTTTCCAAAAAATTTTTAAATTTTTGCCGAGTGTGCGTACTTTGGGGTTTCGTACATTTTTTACATTTTAAAATAAATTTCAGAATTTTCTTCCAAAAAATCTGTATGGACTTTTCTCGCACACTTATAAAATTTTGTCAAATCTCTAATTTTTTGAAAAAATTCCATACAAAACCCTTTGTACGAACTGACATGACCCAGAAATTTTGCTGATTATGAGCCCGGCTCATTCCTCACCTGATGGCTTGAGTACAGCTCGCCGGCCAAGTCCGGTGTCACCGTCAGACGACAACCTGCAAAAAACGGGGGAACTTTGAAAAGGACAAATTGGTCAAAAGACGGTGCTGATCCCACTCACAAACCATTTGTGATCACAAAGCCCTCACAATGCATGGCGCTGAGAAGCCATCGGACGGCAATTGGGTTGGCCACCCCATCGGGCTTGACCAGGCCAAATGTCCACGGCCTCATTTAATTGGGGGGGGGAGGGCAAACAAAATTAAAAATTACGAAAAAAGACAAATAAAATGGGATCAAAAAACAAAATAAATCATCGGCTGATTGTATCCAAAATTGACATGAAACAAATTGCAAATCCAAATATTAATAAATACATATTTATTTTTTTAATCCAATTAATGAATTTTTTGGCACATTATGCCGCCTTTTTGGACATTTTTTCAGCTGCGCGTGCATTTCGCCAACAATTCCATGTGAAAAGCGAAAGGATTGAAAAGGAGAAAAGGCCGACCGGCTGCTGCAAGTCAGCAACATCATCATCTGCTGTAGAAAAGGGGTAATTAATTAATTAATTAATTGGGCAATGGGTGCAAGACATTTGAATCTCCTACATTAAATTAAAAAAAAGCCTTACAATTAATTTTTTATTTCTGTTCTTTGAAGATTTTTTAATTTTTTGAGATTTTTTAGTAAATTGCATGAAAAAATTTGATAAAAAAATTGCCCTGGAGAAGCGGAAAATTTAAACTTATTGTTAATAGGTTTTTAGAAAATTGAGTCAACAATCTTTTGGAAAATTATTGGAAAATCGCTCGGAAATTTTTTTTTTTTGAAATTTCTTATGTTTCGGGAGGGGGGGGGGAAAGGGACGAGCCTCTATCCCTCATAAAACCCATGAATTTTTGGTAAAATATGAAAAACATTTACTGTACTTTGATTAGTCCACTGAAAGGCGGCGATTGAAAACGGAAAATCCAACAAAAAATTGAACGGATAAAAATGGTCGGCACAAATGGTGAAGAGACGCGTTTCTGTGGACGAATGCAATGCCAATGCTACAGAAAAATTTGAAAAAAAATTTATCAAAAAAACCAATTGAAAATTACCAAGCGAAATGAAAAGTGCCACCGCCCTCATGCCAAGCGCAAATTTCTGGGAAAAAGCAGGCACAATTTTGCGGGACGGTACTGAAATATGGGGGCACATTGGACATTTTAACGGATTTTTTTTTGAAATATGCATTTTTTGTTTTAAAAATTACTAAAAAATTCTTAAAATTTTTAAATTTAAATCCCTGCAAGCCCTTAGGCAGTCGGAGGGAGTAAATTCGAAATTTTTCTAGTGTCATTAAAAATTTTAGCGCCAGGGAGCAAAAAGCAAGAATTTTGTAGTTGTTTTTCGCCAAAAATGACAATTTGGCAATTTTTTCTTGAAAATTTTTATTTTTTGGATTTTCAGGGGAGGCCCCCTGGCTGTGGGCCTGAATTCCTGTAAAAAACTTTTCAGTGTTTTGTTTAATTTGCAGAAATAGAAGCTAAATTAACATACCACAAATTTTCTTGCGTTCCTCCTCCAATTTGTTGGCCAACCGTTCCAATTTGAAATATTGGGCAAATTCGTCGGTCGGTGACAGTGCGGACATTCGTCGACGAATGTCACCGATTTGCTCGTCCAATTCGGCAAGACGCGGAGACGCCGGTGGTTCAGCGCCGGGCCGGCTGATCAATGTGATGTACAACACCTTAATTAGGGAGGAATTAATTTTTAATGGATTTTTTGGAACAGTTTTAATGAGAGGAAAGTAATAAAGCCCGGCAAAAATATACAAAACAGAGCAACAAATTACGAGAAGGGTTACGAAAATTTCTGAATTATTTGGCAAAAACCAATTAAATTCATTAAAAGTCCCATAAATTTTATTTACAATGACTGAATTATATTTAAATGTGCTCCCGTGTGCTGTATTTTTTCAAATTGAGCCGAGTTTTAAGGATTGGAGTAAAGTTTAATAATTTGACTCAAAAATCACAAAAATGATTATTTTGTGCCAAAAATGTCAAAATTTTATTTTAGAATTAGTTTTTAAAAAGCAAATTATTAATTTTGATTTTAAAGAAGTCAAAATGCTTTTTAAAAAGTTGAAAAAAAAAATCAGAATTTAACGGCCGTTAGTGGTGAATTTGGAAAAAGTTGCGAGAAATTATTTAAAATGTCACGGGAAATTCGTCCGTCCGAACCCCGCGGTAATGAAAAAACCGCTTTTTGCTTCCTTTCCTTACCCGAATAATGGCGTTCATCCCGCGCACCATTCCAACGCTTAACGCAAAGAGCAGAACGGACAGAAGGCATTCGGCAAATGGGAAAAAATTGGTGATGGCTACGGAAAACGGCAAAAATTGGGACGGCGGAAACATTTCTGGCATTTGTCGTTGTTTCGAAAATTAATTAATAAATAAATATGCTAACTTTTAAAACGTACAGGCACGGAATCAAAAAAAGATAAACAAGAAAAAGTAGGCAAGTTGATTATGTATATGCAAGGCAAAACGAATAGAATAAAAAAAGTGGTGACGAATAAAAAACAAATTTTAAAAAATGGTAAAAATGAAAAGAAATGTAATCATCATTTATGTCAGACCCCCGTCCGTAACCAAAAAATCGGAAGGAATACGCGGAAAAACATTTTGTGTTGTTTTTTTGCACATAACCGTAAAAAAAATTCGCCTAAAAAGTGAATTGCTTTTCGGGGGGAGGGGTGGAGAAGTTGGCCCAGTTCTGCAAATTTGAACGATCGTCAAGAAAATTGGTACAATTTTTAAAACGTTCCACCCATTTTCATCAAAAAATTTCCCCCCGGTTAAGAGGGCCTGCTTGATCATGGTGAGTATCTGTGATCAATTAGCTCCATGTTTCGTAGACAATTCGTCCACTGCGTTCCATCCGTTCAATGCGTTCGTCAGCCTCCTCTTCCGTCACATTTCGTACTGTTCGAAGCGCCTCTTTGAGTGCCGCAACAACCGCCTGCGGCATTGCGCCGGAACTGCCCGCAATAAACACGCGACAATCTGTTGGGGGGGGGGTTAGCAGTGAATTTCATTGTATGAAAGTGTGTATCATTAGTGGTCATGGGATAGAAAGGTATCACTCAAATTGATTTGGAATCCCAAATGCCGAAATCCCGGAATTCTTCGTCTCGGAAGCCACGGTTCCGGCACTAGTTAAAAATTTATATGTACCCGTTACTTATGTGACTATTGATACATTCGATTCCATAAATATGAATTTGGAGAAATCCCGAAATTTGAAAAATTAGCATTTTTGTCTCTTTAGTCGAGTTTCGGGATTAGGAATTGGTCGATTAATTTTATTCCGATTGGTGCCCAAAGGCATTCCAAGTCCAATTTGAACCCGTTTCACATTTTTTTTTTGATTTTTTACTAAAAAGTGATTCTGTTCCCGGCTTACCGTTTTGCTCCAAAAGTCGACACACCGCCGCCGAATGCTCGAGAATTTTGTGCTGGACATAAACCTAGGAGAGGTGGCAGTTTGAGTTGGGATTTTTCATTTTTTTAAAATTAAGACCCATAAAATTAGAAAATCAGTGCCCCCACCTTTTTGCCGGGTACGTCCCTGGAGAATGCGGTGACCACCGTCGCTTTTGCACTGTTTGACCATTCATTTTTGAAGTAAAAGTCGCGTTGAGCGCCCCGACAACCGAAAAACAAAGTGATGGACGACGGTTGGCTAGAAATAAAGAGGGAATAAAATAGCAAACGTGGAAAAAGGAAGAAAAAACGGAATTCCCCAGCATTGCCATAAAAGCGTTTATTTTCACAACCGAATTTGAAAAATCCCGGATCCGGATTGGAACGAACGAACCGAATTTCGGGATTAAATCCTATCGTTTTTCTACGGTATCGTAAAAAAATGAAAAAAATGGAACCGCTGAGATTTACAATTAAAGTCGTTGGGTTAGGGACAAAGAAAATTTTCAATAATTTCTCACCCGTCGTCGTCCGCTGCCGCTTCGTTCTCGGCAACAATGGACCGATGGGGCGCGACGCCGGTGCCCGGCCCAACCAGCAAAAGTGGACCACAACCGCTGCCATCGACGCCAGTTCTTTGATATTTGAAGAGGCCGGGCCGAATGCGCACGTACACTTTGGCCCCAATTTGGCGGGTACACAAAAAATTGCTGCACAAACCGAACCTAAAAAAGTTGGGGGAATTTTTTTTTTTTTGGAATTTTACAGGGGCATTCGTTAGGCAATTTTGTGGATTTTTGGATCAAACCCAAGAGTTTTTGGGTCCCTGATCACTAATCAGACACCTAATTTGACTAATTCTCCTAATCCCTAACCCGAACAAAACGTCGAAAATTCATGTTTTTCGATTTTTTTACAAATTAGGTTAGGAAGTCGGAATTGGTTGAAAAGGATGTCAGATTCGTGGTCAGTAATCTCGAAAACCAATGGGAACAATTTTCCATGACTAGACAAAATCTTACAATTAAAATTTTTAGCAAATAGCGCCAAAAATTTTCAAATGTTTTCGAAAAATGAAATTTCCCCCGCCCAACTCCACCCAACCAAAAGTACCTCAAGGAGGCCATTTTCTTGACAGCATATTCAACTCGTGCGACCAAAATTTGAATTTGGCCCGGATGTGCCGTCGGCGACGAGGCAATGCTAAAGGCACGGGGCCGAATGACGGGGAAAAAGTCGAACAGTTCGGACGGGCCCAGGCGAGAAGCAGTGTTCGGAAAGTCGCGCAAAAGTTCGGCCAATGTCCGCCGCGGATGCTGGCAATAGTCAAGGAAATCGTCCTAAAAATGGACCGAAACAATCTTTTTGAAACAAAAAATTTTGAGAAAAGTTGTAGCAATTTTTATGGGTTCTTTAGCTACGAATTTCAAAAAATAGAAATTTCACGGATTCTTTAGCCAACAATACGATTTGATTCGCGTTGAATTGAAGCGTAAAAAGTGAATTTTTTTGTGATGACCCAAAGCTTAGTCCAAATTATTCATACGGTTTTACAATAATAGCAATTTGTTAGGGAAAAAATTTTTATTTATTTTTCTAGCTGACAATGAACTGCGTTGGCCGATCCGAATTTTTTTTAAAATTCTAATATTGTTAGAAATTTAAAACGATTTCGGGAGAAATTATACGGGGGGACGAGCTGCTCCCGTTTTTTCTGTCCCTTACAATTCCCTCCGCCGAGCACAGCTCCATGAGACGGTCCCTCTCCATTTCTGAGGGCGAACATTTGGCCAACGCGCGCAAAAAGGAACGTTTTGGCACCGATTGGAGGTCAAAATAAAAGCAGAGACAGTCGCGGAGAGTCAGCGGAACATCCGAAGCTAAAAAATGGGAATTTTTAAGCAAATTCAACGGGTTTGAACAATTTTGGGTTGGGATTGGTACCCTTAAACAAAGCGAAAAAGGAAAAAGATTTAGAAAAATTCAAAATATACTCCAAGTGCCCCCAGAGATTATTTGTTAAAAAATAATAATGTCCGGGGCGCAATTATCTGCACACGAGTGGGTTTTGAAAAAAAAAGTCTATGAGAAAATTTTTGAGGCAGAAACCCTCAAAAAAAAACTTACAGAAAAAGCGTGAAAATTGGGGACGCAATGGCACATTTGGGCTCGTACGACAAATGTGAAAGGGCTCATCCAAACGGTGCCGGCATTGGTCCAACGCATCGGTGGCAATTCGGACGGATTGGGGAAGGTTTTCTGGCAGCACCATCAGAACATCGCCGGGAGAATAGCCGAAATTGTAAGAGGAAATACATTGAAAATGGCATTTTTAAGCAATTTTTGCCAAAAAAAGACCGTTTTTTTTGTATTTTGAGCCAAATTTTGAAAATTAACGGCTTTTGGCATTAGGCGTTGGCAAAAAGCGCCGAGGAGAAAAATTTGCACATTTTAACGAATTTGTTATCAAAATCGACACTGTCTTCAAAAAAACCACCCATTTTTTTATTAAAAAGGATTTTTCAGTTCGCTTGAAATTTTCAAAAAAAAACAGTATTTCTTAAAAACAATATACCGAGCCCCTCCCTACTCAAAAATGTGAAAAATGAACCTTAGCTCGGACTCAAATGGACGTGTTGCCAAAGTGATGAGACGCGTGTCTTGGAAATGCGCTTGGTCAGTGAGTCGGTCATTGGCAACCACCGAAATTGGATGGTATTGGCTTGAGTTGGCCAAATTTGAGGGCGCAAATTCCACCAAAAATTTTTGCATTTCCAAAATTCGAACATTTTCATCCCGATTCGAGGCCTAATCTGATGAGAAAAATGGGCGTAAAATTGCAAATTGTTGAATTACCGGCTGTTTTTTGACAATTTCGACCAGTTCGGGCAACCATTTTTCGAACACTTCGTCCACTCCCTGTAAAAAATAGTAAAATATAGAAAAATGGTATAATTATATTCAAAATGCACATTCTTTGAGACTTAAAATAATGGTTTTCAAAATCGAACCCAATTGAAAAATCCCGAAAAAATAAATTTTCGAACAAATTTCTCCAAATCAAGGCAAAACTAACAAGTGTGTGCTGTTCGTCTGCCAATGCCAACTCCATGACCGGTTTTGCGCCAAGTTGTAACAAACGCCTGTACAATTTTTTGCCAGCAAAATTGTACTTTTGATAGGAACTGTCGCCCAGTGAGAGCACGGCAAAATGCAACAAAAAAACGGCATTTTAATTTTATGACAAATTAAATCAAAAATATTTTTTGTTTTGTCCCAAGAGGGAAGAGCATAAAATATAAATAACGAATTTTTTGTTTTTAATAATTTCATTTATAAAAAATCGGACGAAATTAACACATCTTCAAATTTCTATAGTGGTGAGTTTTTGCGGAGGTGAACTATTGGCGGACGCCGGGAAAACTTCGAAATTTGCACCCGATTTCATAGCGGATTTACACCAAACTTTTCAGTATTTTGCCGGAATTTTCATTAAAAAAACCCGGATTTCGAACCCAAAAAGTAACCCCAATCCCGCCCTTCGTTTCGACCCTTCTTATTCACAAATATATGTGAAAATCCCCTTAATCCAATTATCAAAAAGGTGACATCAATTACATTTGAAAGCCATTGAGCGCTTAATTTGCGTGACAGCAAATAGCGCCAATTTTTGCGCATATTCGTCGGCACTTCGCCTTGTCCACTCGTAGAAACGATAAAAATGGTCATTTTTTCATCGGATAATTGCTGTAAAATGGCATTAAATTAGGAATTTGTACATGGAAATTAAACCCACCGCAATTTGAAAATCGTCAAATGGCATGCATTTGGCCACAATTTTTGTGCCATTCCTGTGGAAGGTTTGCCAAGTTTGTTCGGCAAAATCTTGGGCAGTGCCCGATTCAGAGCCGTACAAAATAATCATTAGCGATTGGCTTTATAAATTATTTTTCAAGTAGTTTTTTTTGTTAAGTTTGGTGTCCCACTTTTGGCGAAATTATTTTGAACGGCAGAAATTGTCTTTCCACACACTATTTTCACAATTTGTTTTCTCTGTTCCATTGTTTGTATTGGAGAGAATGGAGAGAGACACTCAAAATATGCGTCTCTGCATTTCAAAAAGGCAGACATGGGAACAGAAAAATTTAAATTACGAGATCATTCACTGACGACTAAATCACCGTCACCGAGAACCAACTTTTAATTAGATACATACCTAATTAGTAGGGACCATTGACAAAAAAAGCCAAAATATGGATTATAATATGGACGAAAAAAATGCAAAATATGGACAAAAAATACGAAAATATGGACCAAAATTTTCTGAAAATTGGTTGGAATTTTTTTGAAAAAATTCATAAACCCATAAATTTTTTTGTCAAGAAAGAAAAAAATTATTTTAACATGAATTATAGAATTTGATAATTGAGACATTCTATTTATTCTATACTAAAAAAATTGAATTTACTTAGAAAAAAAGCAAAAATTAGTAAATTTCAAAAATGCATTTTTACACGAATTTTGCTGATGAAAATTTTTTTACATAATTTTTGATATTTTCCAATTCGATTTTAGAAGCGTATTTTCCAAAAATTTTCCATCTAGGGTTGTATTTTTGGAATTTTTAGTGAAAATGCCAAAATATGGAAGTAAATATGGAAATATGGACAAAAACCTGAAAATGGAAAAATATGGAAATAAAAATGCATTCTAGAAGCATCAAACCAAGCTAAAAATACTATTTACGTGGTTTTTATTCCGAAATAAGTGTGCTAAAAAAATATGGAAATCCCTACAAATCCGGTCCCTACTAATTAGTGTCTTTCTTAATGTTTTTGAAGAAAAACACAAATAAGCAAATTTTAAATTTTTTTATTACCTTGTCTATGAAAAATCCAGAAAGTTTTTTCAGTTTTACTAAGGCTAATTTAAATCTTCAAAAACTGTCCTTAATAATTTACTCTCAACAAAATGTCAGACAACCGAAAAGAAGCCGAGGAAAAGATGGCAAAAGCAATGTTTATTTATTTATTTTTTTTCGATAAAGAAAAAATTGCCATCAGAAGGGCGGGAACCACTTACTCTGATGACTGATCACAGTAAAATAGTCACAGAGTAAGTGAAAAAATATCAAGTGAGATCACAGGTTAAAAATAAACAATAACGAAAAATTTATATGAAAATAAAATCGAGGTCAAAGTCAATAAAATGCCTCAAAAGTTAATAATTGCTTTATACATTGGTGCTTTCAGAATCAAGCAATTCTATGGGCGGGGGAAATTTCATTTTTCGAAAACATTTGAAAATTTTTGGCGCTATTTGCTAAAAATTTTAATTGTAGAGGAAATTTGGAACAGACTGATTTTTCGCTGATCGTACAGCGCTTAAATGCGATGTCCGGCAGCGCCCAAATGGGCGGTCCCTGCGGCAAAAGCAGTGCGGCCAATGGGCGGGTACCGCGTACATCCCACTCGTCCCCAACCACCACCCCATGGGCGGGCGGAATGGGCGGTGGGTGGTACTGTGACACGTTATGTAAAAATTTCCACCGATCCCGTGAAAGCAGTGCAAAAAAAAGAGTCGATGGCAGTTGGTACTTAGCGACGATCGAAAACGAATGAATTTTTAATGCGTTTTTTATAACCGAAAAAGAGTAAATAAAATTATTTCGGTAAATTATTATTATATTTTCAAATAAAAATAATTGTTTCGGGTCAGATGCATTTTAGTAAAGGAAAAATGAGAGTCACTGTAAGGTTGAAGAAAATACAGTATGCCACTAATGATTAAGTGAATTCAATTTAAAAGATTATTATATATGGAAATTTTCAAGAAGGCGAATTTCGGCATTTTATTTCACAAAAGCTGCCCTCAAAAAATGAAAGAGGCTGACGGTGCCACTGGGAAACTATAAAAATTTATTTGAAATTTATTAAAGATTATATGAAAATTTTTGCCTTTATTTTCGGCAATATCAACAGTGTTTGTTTAATAATTATGTGCAGGCAAATAAATTGGCTAAAAATGACAAATTTATGATGAATTGGTAATGAAAAACAGTGACACGCATTTTGGCACTATTTGCAACAAATTGGGGATCTTGGAATTTGATTATAAGCAAAGGGGTGGGGGCAAACCTAACTCATCCTCCATACCCAATTCATCCATGCAAAAGAAATGCCATGACGCGAAAACCGAAATGTGCGGTTATGATGGCATGGATGAAGTGGTATAAATGAATTAATTAGATTAATTGATATGGATTAATTGGGTATGGATGAATTGTGTGGATAAGTTGGTGGATGAATACAGTTTTAATTACCATAATATTTTAATTAACAGAAATTTTACAATGTGCGTATACAGAATTATTTTGGGGCACAAATGAAACAAAATTGTTGAACAATGAGTCAATGGATTAGCTAGAGAATATGATTGAATTGTGTGAATTTGCGCTCGAGGCCGAGACTAAAATGAATTAAAAACATCATTTTTTGTATATTCAGCATTTTTAATTTTCCATTTATTTATTTTTTTTTTATCATTTGCTATTTTCGATAATTGGTATTGAATTAACATATTTTTTTGCACCATTTATGCATATAATGGTGAAAGATTCATCAGCAAAATCAGAGCCGATTTTTGCCTGATGCTTTTTTGATAGCAGTGGAAAAATGGTGATGATGATAAATTGGAAAACTGTGGAAATTCCACTGATGAAAACAAAAGATAAAAAAGCAAATGAATAAATTAATTTAATAAATAAACTAATATATTAAATAAAAGAAATTAAACAAAATGAGAAATTAATGAAAAGATATTTGAATGTAGTATTGGAGTTCTATGCCAATGTTGGGACATTTGTTCTAATTTCGGGATTGCGTACTTAATTTTTTCTGGCATGCATTAACTCCGTTACTTAAGCATTTTAAAAATTATTTCCAAAAAATCAGTCAATTTTCATATAATCTTTAATAAATTTCAAATAAATTTTTATAGTTTCCCAGTGGTACCGTCAGCCTCTTTCATTTTTTGAGGGCAGTTTTTGTGAAATAAAATGCCGAAATTCGCCTTCTTGAAAATTTCCATTATAATAATCTTTTAAATTGAATTCACTTAATCATTAGTGTCATACTGTATTTTCTTTAACCTTTTACAGTGACTCTCTCATTTTTCCTTTACTAAAATGCATTTGATAATAATCTTTTAAATTGAATTCACTTAATCATTAGTGGCATACTGTATTTTCTTCAACCTTACAGTGACTCTCATTTTTCCTTTACTAAAATGCATCTGACCCGAAACAATTATTTTTATTTGAAAATATAATAATAATTTACCGAAATAATTTTATTTACTCTTTTTCGGTTATAAAAAACGCATTAAAAAAAGTGAATTCAATTTAAAAGATTATTATATATGGAAATTTTCAAGAAGGCGAATTTCGGCATTTTATTTCACAAAAGCTGCCCTCAAAAAATGAAAGAGGCTGACGGTGCCACTGGGAAACTATAAAAATTTATTTGAAATTTATTAAAGATTATATGAAAATTTTTGCCTTTTTGCGCCACTTGTTGAAGAAGTACAGGGCAATTGAAACCGAGTAGCCAATGCCACCGTAGTACATCAGGTCGGATTGCGCGATCGCGGACGGGGGAGGCGGAGGAGGAGGGGGCGGGGGCGGAAGAGGGGGCGTCGGAAGAGCAGGGGCTCCTCGTCCTCCTATTGCCACATCAACCGCTCCGAAAATTGCAGCGGGTGCGACCAATTCCCCCGTTTTTTTCATGATGGCTCCAAGAGTAAGCTTTTTGCGCTTAATTCGTTTTTTCTTCTTGTTTGCGTCCTCCGCTGCTCCTAAATCATTTATTAAATTAATATTAAAGGAGAGGGAGATGGAGGAAGAGAGTGAGACAAAAAGAACGAGGTTGACCGAGAGAAAAGAGAGAAAGAAAATTAAAACATAGTTAGATTGAGAGAGAAAGAGAGATAAAGGAAGAGAAGGAGACAGAAAGAAATAAGAGATATTGAGAAAAGATGAGAGTGACAATAGAGAGAAAATCGAGAGAGAGCGAGAAGCGAGGTAGACAGAGAGAGAGAGAGAGCGGTCGGCGAGAGACAAAGACAGCGAAAGATGAGAGAAGAGAGGGAGATGGAGGAAGAGTGAAGGGGAGAGAGAGTGTGAGATAAGTCGGGAGAGACGATAAAAAAGAAAGAGAACTAAAGGCGAGAATGATAAAGAAAAGGAAGGAAATGTCAGAAAAGGAATAGAAAAGTGGTGATAGAGAGAAACAGAGAAGGAAAGAGAAAGATTAGAGAGAGAGAGAGAGAGAAAAGAGGAAGATGCAAACGTAGTGCACACATGAAAAATTTATATTTTTTTTCTAGCTGACAATGAACTGCGTTGGCCGATCCGAATTTTTTTTTTTTTGGAATTTTACAGGGGCATTCGTTAGGCAGTCTTTTGGCAATTTTGTGGATTTTTGGATCAAACCCAAAAGTTTTTGGGTCCCTGATCACTAATCAGACACCTAATTTGACTAATTCTCCTAATCCCTAACCCGAACAAAACGTCGAAAATTCATGTTTTTCGATTTTTTTACAAATTAGGTTAGGAAGTCGGAATTGGTTGAAAAGGATGTCAGATTCGTGGTCAGTAATCTCGAAAACCAATGGGAACAATTTTCCATGACTAGACAAAATCTTACAATTAAAATTTTTAGCAAATAGCGCCAAAAATTTTCAAATGTTTTCGAAAAATGAAATTTCCCCCGCCCAACTCCACCCAACCAAAAGTACCTCAAGGAGGCCATTTTCTTGACAGCATATTCAACTCGTGCGACCAAAATTTGAATTTGGCCCGGATGTGCCGTCGGCGACGAGGCAATGCTAAAGGCACGGGGCCGAATGACGGGGAAAAAGTCGAACAGTTCGGACGGGCCCAGGCGAGAAGCAGTGTTCGGAAAGTCGCGCAAAAGTTCGGCCAATGTCCGCCGCGGATGCTGGCAATAGTCAAGGAAATCGTCCTAAAAATGGACCGAAACAATCTTTTTGAAACAAAAAATTTTGAGAAAAGTTGTAGCAATTTTTATGGGTTCTTTAGCTACGAATTTCAAAAAATAGAAATTTCACGGATTCTTTAGCCAACAATACGATTTGATTCGCGTTGAATTGAAGCGTAAAAAGTGAATTTTTTTGTGATGACCCAAAGCTTAGTCCAAATTATTCATACGGTTTTACAATAATAGCAATTTGTTAGGGAAAAAATTTTTATTTATTTTTCTAGCTGACAATGAACTGCGTTGGCCGATCCGAATTTTTTTTTAAATTCTAATATTGTTAGAAATTTAAAACGATTTCGGGAGAAATTATACGGGGGGACGAGCTGCTCCCGTTTTTTCTGTCCCTTACAATTCCCTCCGCCGAGCACAGCTCCATGAGACGGTCCCTCTCCATTTCTGAGGGCGAACATTTGGCCAACGCGCGCAAAAAGGAACGTTTTGGCACCGATTGGAGGTCAAAATAAAAGCAGAGACAGTCGCGGAGAGTCAGCGGAACATCCGAAGCTAAAAAATGGGAATTTTTAAGCAAATTCAACGGGTTTGAACAATTTTGGGTTGGGATTGGTACCCTTAAACAAAGCGAAAAAGGAAAAAGATTTAGAAAAATTCAAAATATACTCCAAGTGCCCCAAGAGATTATTTGTTAAAAAAAAATAATGTCCGGGGCGCAATTATCTGCACACGAGTGGGTTTTGAAAAAAAAAGTCTATGAGAAAATTTTTGAGGCAGAAACCCTCAAAAAAAAACTTACAGAAAAAGCGTGAAAATTGGGGACGCAATGGCACATTTGGGCTCGTACGACAAATGTGAAAGGGCTCATCCAAACGGTGCCGGCATTGGTCCAACGCATCGGTGGCAATTCGGACGGATTGGGGAAGGTTTTCTGGCAGCACCATCAGAACATCGCCGGGAGAATAGCCGAAATTGTAAGAGGAAATACATTGAAAATGGCATTTTTAAGCAATTTTTGCCAAAAAAAGACCGTTTTTTTTTGCATTTTGAGCCAAATTTTGAAAATTAACGGCTTTTGGCATTAGGCGTTGGCAAAAAGCGCCGAGGAGAAAAATTTGCACATTTTAACGAATTTGTTATCAAAATCGACACTGTCTTCAAAAAAACCACCCATTTTTTTATTAAAAAGGATTTTTCAGTTCGCTTGAAATTTTCAAAAAAAACAGTATTTCTTAAAAACAATATACCGAGCCCCTCCCTACTCAAAAATGTGAAAAATGAACCTTAGCTCGGACTCAAATGGACGTGTTGCCAAAGTGATGAGACGCGTGTCTTGGAAATGCGCTTGGTCAGTGAGTCGGTCATTGGCAACCACCGAAATTGGATGGTATTGGCTTGAGTTGGCCAAATTTGAGGGCGCAAATTCCACCAAAAATTTTTGCATTTCCAAAATTCGAACATTTTCATCCCGATTCGAGGCCTAATCTGATGAGAAAAATGGGCGTAAAATTGCAAATTGTTGAATTACCGGCTGTTTTTTGACAATTTCGACCAGTTCGGGCAACCATTTTTCGAACACTTCGTCCACTCCCTGTAAAAAATAGTAAAATATAGAAAAATGGTATAATTATATTCAAAATGCACATTCTTTGAGACTTAAAATAATGGTTTTCAAAATCGAACCCAATTGAAAAATCCCGAAAAAATAAATTTTCGAACAATTTCTCCAAATCAAGGCAAAACTAACAAGTGTGTGCTGTTCGTCTGCCAATGCCAACTCCATGACCGGTTTTGCGCCAAGTTGTAACAAACGCCTGTACAATTTTTTGCCAGCAAAATTGTACTTTTGATAGGAACTGTCGCCCAGCGCGAGCACGGCAAAATGCAACTAAAAAACGGCATTTTAATTTTATGACAAATTAAATCAAAAATATTTTTTGTTTTGTCCCAAGAGGGAAGAGCATAAAATATAAATAACGAATTTTTTGTTTTTAATAATTTCATTTATAAAAAATCGGACGAAATTAACACATCTTCAAATTTCTATAGTGGTGAGTTTTTGCGGAGGTGAACTATTGGCGGACGCCGGGAAAACTTCGAAATTTGCACCCGATTTCATAGCGGATTTACACCAAACTTTTCAGTATTTTGCCGGAATTTTCATTAAAAAAACCCGGATTTCGAACCCAAAAAGTAACCTCAATCCCGCCCTTCGTTTCGACCCTTCTTATTCACAAATATATGTGAAAATCCCCTTAATCCAATTATCAAAAAGGTGACATCAATTACATTTGAAAGCCATTGAGCGCTTAATTTGCGTGACAGCAAATAGCGCCAATTTTTGCGCATATTCGTCGGCACTTCGCCTTGTCCACTCGTAGAAACGATAAAAATGGTCATTTTTTCATCGGATAATTGCTGTAAAATGGCATTAAATTAGGAATTTGTACATGGAAATTAAACCCACCGCAATTTGAAAATCGTCAAATGGCATGCATTTGGCCACAATTTTTGTGCCATTCCTGTGGAAGGTTTGCCAAGTTTGTTCGGCAAAATCTTGGGCAGTGCCCGATTCAGAGCCGTACAAAATAATCATTAGCGATTGGCTTTATAAATTATTTTTCAAGTAGTTTTTTTTGTTAAGTTTGGTGTCCCACTTTTGGCGAAATTATTTTGAACGGCAGAAATTGTCTTTCCACACACTATTTTCACAATTTGTTTTCTCTGTTCCATTGGTTTGTATTGGAGAGAATGGAGAGAGACACTCAAAATATGCGTCTCTGCAGTTCAAAAAGGCAGACATGGGAACAGAAAAATTTAAATTACGAGATCATTCACTGACGACTAAATTACCGTCACCGAGAACCAACTTTTAATTAGATACATACCTAATTAGTAGGGACCATTGACAAAAAAAGCCAAAATATGAATTATAATATGGACGAAAAAAATGCAAAATATGGACAAAAAATACGAAAATATGGACCAAAATTTTCTGAAAATTGGTTGGAATTTTTTTGAAAAAATTCATAAACCCATAAATTTTTTTGTCAAGAAAGAAAAAAATCATTTTAACATGAATTATAGAATTTGATAATTGAGGGCATTCTATTTATTCTATACTAAAAAAATTGAATTTACTTAGAAAAAAAGCAAAAATTAGTAAATTTCAAAAATGCATTTTTACACGAATTTTGCTGATGAAAATTTTTTTACATAATTTTTGATATTTTTCCAATTCGATTTTAGAAGCGTATTTTCCAAAAATTTTCCATCTAGGGTTGTATTTTTGGAATTTTTAGTGAAAATGCCAAAATATGGAAGTAAATATGGAAATATGGACAAAAACCTGAAAATGGAAAAATATGGAAATAAAAATGCATTCTAGAAGCATCAAACCAAGCTAAAAATACTGTTTACGTGGTTTTTATTCCGAAATAAGTGTGCTAAAAAAATATGGAAATCCCTACAAATCCGGTCCCTACTAATTAGTGTCTTTCTTAATGTTTTTGAAGAAAAACACAAATAAGCAAATTTTAAATTTTTTTATTACCTTGTCTATGAAAAATCCAGAAAGTTTTTTCAGTTTTACTAAGGCTAATTTAAATCTTCAAAAACTGTCCTTAATAATTTACCCTCAACAAAATGTCAGACAACCGAAAAGAAGCCGAGGAAAAGATGGCAAAAGCAATGTTTATTTATTTATTTTTTTTCGATAAAGAAAAAATTGCCATCAGAAGGGCGGGAACCACTTACTCTGATGACTGATCACAGTAAAATAGTCACAGAGTAAGTGAAAAAATATCAAGTGAGATCACAGGTTAAAAATAAACAATAACGAAAAATTTATATGAAAATAAAATCGAGGTCAAAGTCAATAAAATGCCTCAAAAGTTAATAATTGCTTTATACATTGGTGCTTTCAGAATCAAGAGTCAATTCTATGGGCGGGGGAAATTTCATTTTTCGAAAACATTTGAAAATTTTTGGCGCTATTTGCTAAAAATTTTAATTGTAGAGGAAATTTGGAACAGACTGATTTTTCGCTGATCGTACAGCGCTTAAATGCGATGTCCGGCAGCGCCCAAATGGGCGGTCCCTGCGGCAAAAGCAGTGCGGCCAATGGGCGGGTACCGCGTACATCCCACTCGTCCCCAACCACCACCCCATGGGCGGGCGGAATGGGCGGTGGGTGGTACTGTGACACGTTATGTAAAAATTTCCACCGATCCCGTGAAAGCAGTGCAAAAAAAAGAGTCGATGGCAGTTGGTACTTAGCGACGATCGAAAACGAATGAATTTTTAATTCGTTTTTTATAACCGAAAAGAGTAAATAAAATTATTTCGGTAAATTATTATTATATTTTCAAATAAAAATAATTGTTTCGGGTCAGATGCATTTTAGTAAAGGAAAAATGAGAGTCACTGTAAGGTTGAAGAAAATACAGTATGCCACTAATGATTAAGTGAATTCAATTTAAAAGATTATTATATATGGAAATTTTCAAGAAGGCGAATTTCGGCATTTTATTTCACAAAAGCTGCCCTCAAAAAATGAAAGAGGCTGACGGTGCCACTGGGAAACTATAAAAATTTGTTTGAAATTTATTAAAGATTATATGAAAATTTTTGCCTTTATTTTCGGCAATATCAACAGTGTTTGTTTAATAATTATGTGCAGGCAAATAAATTGGCTAAAAATGACAAATTTATGATGAATTGGTAATGAAAAACAGTGACACGCATTTTGGCACTATTTGCAACAAATTGGGGATCTTGGAATTTGATTATAAGCAAAGGGGTGGGGGCAAACCTAACTCATCCTCCATACCCAATTCATCCATGTAAAAGAAATGCCATGACGCGAAAACCGAAATGTGCGGTTATGATGGCATGGATGAAGTGGTATAAATGAATTAATTAGATTAATTGATATGGATTAATTGGGTATGGATGAATTGTGTGGATAAGTTGGTGGATGAATACAGTTTTAATTACGATAATATTTTAATTAACAGAAATTTTACAATGTGCGTATACAGAATTATTTTGGGGCACAAATGAAACAAAATTGTTGAACAATGAGTCAATGGATTAGCTAGAGAATATGATTGAATTGTGTGAATTTGCGCTCGAGGCCGAGACTAAAATGAATTAAAAACATCATTTTTTGTATATTCAGCATTTTTAATTTTCCATTTATTTATTTTTTTTTATCATTTGCTATTTTCGATAATTGGTATTGAATTAACATATTTTTTTGCACCATTTATGCATATAATGGTGAAAGATTCATCAGCAAAATCAGAGCCGATTTTTGCCTGATGCTTTTTTGATAGCAGTGGAAAAATGGTGATGATGATAAATTGGAAAACTGTGGAAATTCCACTGATGAAAACAAAAGATAAAAAAGCAAATGAATAAATTAATTTAATAAATAAACTAATATATTAAATAAAAGAAATTAAACAAAATGAGAAATTAATGAAAAGATATTTGAATGTAGTATTGGAGTTCTATGCCAATGTTGGGACATTTGTTCTAATTTCGGGATTCCGTACTTAATTTTTTTGCCTTTTTGCGCCACTTGTTGAAGAAGTACAGGGCAATTGAAACCGAGTAGCCAATGCCACCGTAGTACATCAGGTCGGATTGCGCGATCGCGGACGGGGGAGGCGGAGGAGGAGGGGGCGGGGGCGGAAGAGGGGGCGTCGGAAGAGCAGGGGCTCCTCGTCCTCCTATTGCCACATCAACCGCTCCGAAAATTGCAGCGGGTGCGACCAATTCCCCCGTTTTTTTCATGATGGCTCCAAGAGTAAGCTTTTTGCGCTTAATTCGTTTTTTCTTCTTGTTTGCGTCCTCCGCTGCTCCTAAATCATTTATTAAATTAATATTAAAGGAGAGGGAGATGGAGGAAGAGAGTGAGACAAAAAGAAAGAGGTTGACCGAGAGAAAAGAGAGAAAGAAAATTAAAACATAGTTAGATTGAGAGAGAAAGAGAGATAAAGGAAGAGAAGGAGACAGAAAGAAATAAGAGATATTGAGAAAAGATGAGAGTGACAATAGAGAGAAAATCGAGAGAGAGCGAGAAGCGAGGGAGACAGAGAGAGAGAGAGAGAGCGGTCGGCGAGAGACAAAGACAGCGAAAGATGAGAGAAGAGAGGGAGATGGAGGAAGAGTGAAGGGGAGAGAGAGTGTGAGATAAGTCGGGAGAGACGATAAAAAAGAAAGAGAACTAAAGGCGAGAATGATAAAGAAAAGGAAGGAAATGTCAGAAAAGGAATAGAAAAGTGGTGATAGAGAGAAACAGAGAAGGAAAGAGAAAGATTAGAGAGAGAGAGAGAGAGAAAAGAGGAAGATGCAAACGTAGTGCACACATGAAAAATTTATATTTTTTTTCTAGCTGACAATGAACTGCGTTGGCCGATCCGAATTTTTTTTTTTTTGGAATTTTACAGGGGCATTCGTTAGGCAGTCTTTTGGCAATTTTGTGGATTTTTGGATCAAACCCAAAAGTTTTTGGGTCCCTGATCACTAATCAGACACCTAATTTGACTAATTCTCCTAATCCCTAACCCGAACAAAACGTCGAAAATTCATGTTTTTCGATTTTTTTACAAATTAGGTTAGGAAGTCGGAATTGGTTGAAAAGGATGTCAGATTCGTGGTCAGTAATCTCGAAAACCAATGGGAACAATTTTCCATGACTAGACAAAATCTTACAATTAAAATTTTTAGCAAATAGCGCCAAAAATTTTCAAATGTTTTCGAAAAATGAAATTTCCCCAGCCCAACTCCACCCAACCAAAAGTACCTCAAGGAGGCCATTTTCTTGACAGCATATTCAACTCGTGCGACCAAAATTTGAATTTGGCCCGGATGTGCCGTCGGCGACGAGGCAATGCTAAAGGCACGGGGCCGAATGACGGGGAAAAAGTCGAACAGTTCGGACGGGCCCAGGCGAGAAGCAGTGTTCGGAAAGTCGCGCAAAAGTTCGGCCAATGTCCGCCGCGGATGCTGGCAATAGTCAAGGAAATCGTCCTAAAATGGACCGAAACAATCTTTTTGAAACAAAAAATTTTGAGAAAAGTTGTAGCAATTTTTATGGGTTCTTTAGCTACGAATTTCAAAAAATAGAAATTTCACGGATTCTTTAGCCAACAATACGATTTGATTCGCGTTGAATTGAAGCGTAAAAAGTGAATTTTTTTGTGATGACCCAAAGCTTAGTCCAAATTATTCATACGGTTTTACAATAATAGCAATTTGTTAGGGAAAAAATTTTTATTTATTTTTCTAGCTGACAATGAACTGCGTTGGCCGATCCGAATTTTTTTTAAAATTCTAATATTGTTAGAAATTTAAAACGATTTCGGGAGAAATTATACGGGGGACGAGCTGCTCCCGTTTTTTCTGTCCCTTACAATTCCCTCCGCCGAGCACAGCTCCATGAGACGGTCCCTCTCCATTTCTGAGGGCGAACATTTGGCCAACGCGCGCAAAAAGGAACGTTTTGGCACCGATTGGAGGTCAAAATAAAAGCAGAGACAGTCGCGGAGAGTCAGCGGAACATCCGAAGCTAAAAAATGGGAATTTTTAAGCAAATTCAACGGGTTTGAACAATTTTGGGTTGGGATTGGTACCCTTAAACAAAGCGAAAAAGGAAAAAGATTTAGAAAAATTCAAAATATACTCCAAGTGCCCCCAGAGATTATTTGTTAAAAAAAAATAATGTCCGGGGCGCAATTATCTGCACACGAGTGGGTTTTGAAAAAAAAAAGTCTATGAGAAAATTTTTGAGGCAGAAACCCTCAAAAAAAAACTTACAGAAAAAGCGTGAAAATTGGGGACGCAATGGCACATTTGGGCTCGTACGACAAATGTGAAAGGGCTCATCCAAACGGTGCCGGCATTGGTCCAACGCATCGGTGGCAATTCGGACGGATTGGGGAAGGTTTTCTGGCAGCACCATCAGAACATCGCCGGGAGAATAGCCGAAATTGTAAGAGGAAATACATTGAAAATGGCATTTTTAAGCAATTTTTGCCAAAAAAAGACCGTTTTTTTTTGCATTTTGAGCCAAATTTTGAAAATTAACGGCTTTTGGCATTAGGCGTTGGCAAAAAGCGCCGAGGAGAAAAATTTGCACATTTTAACGAATTTGTTATCAAAATCGACACTGTCTTCAAAAAAACCACCCATTTTTTTATTAAAAAGGATTTTTCAGTTCGCTTGAAATTTTCAAAAAAAAACAGTATTTCTTAAAAACAATATACCGAACCCCTCCCTACTCAAAAATGTGAAAAATGAACCTTAGCTCGGACTCAAATGGACGTGTTGCCAAAGTGATGAGACGCGTGTCTTGGAAATGCGCTTGGTCAGTGAGTCGGTCATTGGCAACCACCGAAATTGGATGGTATTGGCTTGAGTTGGCCAAATTTGAGGGCGCAAATTCCACCAAAAATTTTTGCATTTCCAAAATTCGAACATTTTCATCCCGATTCGAGGCCTAATCTGATGAGAAAAATGGGCGTAAAATTGCAAATTGTTGAATTACCGGCTGTTTTTTGACAATTTCGACCAGTTCGGGCAACCATTTTTCGAACACTTCGTCCACTCCCTGTAAAAAATAGTAAAATATAGAAAAATGGTATAATTATATTCAAAATGCACATTCTTTGAGACTTAAAATAATGGTTTTCAAAATCGAACCCAATTGAAAAATCCCGAAAAAATAAATTTTCGAACAATTTCTCAAAATCAAGGCAAAACTAACAAGTGTGTGCTGTTCATCTGCCAATACCAACTCCATGACCGGTTTTGCGCCAAGTTGTAACAAACGCCTGTACAATTTTTTGCCAGCAAAATTGTACTTTTGATAGGAACTGTCGCCCAGCGCGAGCACGGCAAAATGCAACTAAAAAACGGCATTTTAATTTTATGACAAATTAAATCAAAAATATTTTTTGTTTTGTCCCAAGAGGGAAGAGCACAAAATATAAATAACGAATTTTTTGATTTTTTAATAATTTCATTTATAAAAAATCGGACGAAATTAACACATCTTCAAATTTCTATAGTGGTGAGTTTTTGCGGAGGTGAACTATAGGCGGACGCCGGGAAAACTTCGAAATTTGCACCCGATTTCATAGCGGATTTACACCAAACTTTTCAGTATTTTGCCGGAATTTTCATTAAAAACCCCGGATTTCGAACCCAAAAAGTAACCCCAATCCCGCCCTTCGTTTCGACCCTTCTTATTCACAAATATATGTGAAAATCCCCTTAATCCAATTATCAAAAAGGTGACATCAATTACATTTGAAAGCCATTGAGCGCTTAATTTGCGTGACAGCAAATAGCGCCAATTTTTGCGCATATTCGTCGGCACTTCGCCTTGTCCACTCGTAGAAACGATAAAAATGGTCATTTTTTCATCGGATAATTGCTGTAAAATGGCATTAAATTAGGAATTTGTACATGGAAATTAAACCCACCGCAATTTGAAAATCGTCAAATGGCATGCATTTGGCCACAATTTTTGTGCCATTCCTGTGGAAGGTTTGCCAAGTTTGTTCGGCAAAATCTTGGGCAGTGCCCGATTCAGAGCCGTACAAAATAATCATTAGCGATTGGCTTTATAAATTATTTTTCAAGTAGTTTTTTTTGTTAAGTTTGGTGTCCCACTTTTGGCGAAATTATTTTGAACGGCAGAAATTGTCTTTCCACACACTATTTTCACAATTTGTTTTCTCTGTTCCATTGGTTTGTATTGGAGAGAATGGAGAGAGACACTCAAAATATGCGTCTCTGCAGTTCAAAAAGGCAGACATGGGAACAGAAAAATTTAAATTACGAGATCATTCACTGACGACTAAATTACCGTCACCGAGAACCAACTTTTAATTAGATACATACCTAATTAGTAGGGACCATTGACAAAAAAAGCCAAAATATGAATTATAATATGGACGAAAAAAATGCAAAATATGGACAAAAAATACGAAAATATGGACCAAAATTTTCTGAAAATTGGTTGGAATTTTTTTGAAAAAATTCATAAACCCATAAATTTTTTTGTCAAGAAAGAAAAAAATCATTTTAACATGAATTATAGAATTTGATAATTGAGGCATTCTATTTATTCTATACTAAAAAAATTGAATTTACTTAGAAAAAAAGCAAAAATTAGTAAATTTCAAAAATGCATTTTTACACGAATTTTGCTGATGAAAATTTTTTTACATAATTTTTGATATTTTTCCAATTCGATTTTAGAAGCGTATTTTCCAAAAATTTTCCATCTAGGGTTGTATTTTTGGAATTTTTAGTGAAAATGCCAAAATATGGAAGTAAATATGGAAATATGGACAAAAACCTGAAAATGGAAAAATATGGAAATAAAAATGCATTCTAGAAGCATCAAACCAAGCTAAAAATACTATTTACGTGCTTTTTATTCCGAAATAAGTGTGCTAAAAAAATATGGAAATCCCTACAAATCCGGTCCCTACTAATTAGTGTCTTTCTTGATAGTTTTTTCAGTTTTACTAAGGCTAATTTAAATCCTCAAAAACTGTCCTTAATAATTTACCCTCAACAAAATGTCAGACAACCGAAAAGAAGCCGAGGAAAAGATGGCAAAAGCAATGTAAAATTAAAATTAAAATGCCAATTTTCAATTTCAATTTTAGTTTGTTTTCCTTTTTATTCAGTTTCATCTCCGCCGATTGTTGGCTTTATGTGTACGATTTGCTTGCGCCTTCTCAACTTGGCCTCGGAATTGCACTGATCAGCCACCGATTTGACTATTACGTGGACGAACACTTCAAAACGCGCAAATGGGCGCTGAAATACATGGAAATTTGGCGCAAAATTAGAAAGAATGGCACCAAGGAATTGAAAATTACCAATTACGATGATAAAGCATTGCCAGTTCCGCAAATTGAAGTGCCACGCAAAGTCACCGGATTCGAACGCATCCACATCTCGTAGGATTGCCGAAATATGAAAAATTTGGGCAACTTTCCCCATTCATTTTCAGTTTCATCAACCAAAATGCCATCGCTTTTCTCCGCCATTTTCGCTCACTTTTCGCCGCTTGTCCAATTAATTTAGCCATCGGCACGAACAGTGATCGCATTTGGGAGTTGATTTCGCGCAACATTTTGCCAATGCTCCGAAAAAGCCTTCATGGCCTGCGATTGTCCGACGACAATTTCCACCGTTTGCGACAATTTGCGCCGTCATTTCTCAATGATTGTCCATCGCTTCGCGTTGTCTTTTACCATTCTAACGATCTCTTCATTGAATTCCCATGTGATGATAGTGCCATGGCATCGGATGGCCAAGCGGTGGCCAAATGGCTGTTCACTCCACGTCCGGACAATGTGCCAAAGGTGTTCAATTGCATTCTCACCAGAACGTGGAACTGGGGATCGAAAATTGCTGCATTCAAAGCGGTAATTACCATTAATGAACCAATTAGTTGCATTTTCAAATTTCCCACATTTCAGGCTTTTGCCTCGGCTTCATCTCCTGCCAATTTCATCGCTGTCATTTTCGTCCATATCTTATCGCCAATTTTTGATGACGACTCCGTTGTGCCCTTTGAACAGACCAACGAATTGACTCGGGAACAATTGACGTTGAAAAGGACTGACAATTGCCAGCATTTTCTGTTCGTCCGTTGTCCGATTGTGCGAGACGAAAGCAAATGGACGAAATGGGAAAAGGAGGCGATTGAACCATGGTAGAGAATTCTGGGATTTGCCCAATTCCTAACCCTGTGTTCGAATTCGAATAAAAAGTCGAATTTTTTCTACAAAATATGCATTTTGCTGGGGTAAAATGCTTCAACTTCATTTAACAATAATTTATTTTGATACAAAGCAATGCTTTAATTGTTAATTGGATAAAAATATGCAAAATTTACGCCAAAATTTGATCGCCCTTAACGCATTTATTAGGGTAAAAAATCAATTTTTGTTCGAATTAGGATTACATAATTGGGCAAGTCCGAGTTCAGTTTCGTGATAAAGCACCCCCCCCCCCCCCCCCCCCCCGAAAACCCATGGAAATTTTTTATCCTAAATAAAAAACGTAAATTTCAGTGACCTTCTTGCAATTTTACGCGTTTTTTTTGACCAGTGGAATCTTATTTACATTCAAACAACTTATGATGAGGACGAAATCGAGGATGAAGTGCTGAGAAATGGCCTATCAATTTGAATTTTGGAGTTGAAAAATGAAGTTCTGTTTTGACTGCTCATTAAATGTTTTTTTTTTGTTGGAATGATCAACATGGATTTGTGCCCGAATTCTGAGTCAATTCATAAATCCCGATTTTTCTTTTAAATGTCAATGTCAGTGATGAGAGAAAGTGGGTTTTGAAGAATTTAGATCTGTGTCGAAAAGTGATCTGACAGGACTTACCTTATGAATTTGTCATTTCATGCTTGACCTATATTTTCTGGACAACAATTCAGGCCTAAAAATATCCAGAAAAAGTATGATGTATGTAATTTCTCACCCATCCCCCCCCCCCCCCCCTCCCCATTTCACCGACATTTTTAGAAGGACCTCGGAAACATCCCTGCTAGTCAAAATGTAGAGATTGTCATTTTGAAAAGCCTGATAATTGACTGGAACAAAAATCCAACTCTGTATTGAGACTAACAATCTCCTCTCCATTACAAACAAGATCAAAAGCATCTGCTATAATATCCTCATTTCGTATATTCTTTTTTAAAAACAAATCTTTTTAAAAGCTGATAATGCAATCTTAGAAGGTTGTAAAAATGAGTTAAAAAATAGCATAAAGAATGAAATAGAAAAGTGTACTCGTTACAGATCAGAAATAAAAGATTTAGAGAATAAAGTTATTGGATTATGATTCTGTTGGCTTTTCTTCTTCTGATGATTCTGTTGGCTTTTCTTCCATAGAATGATATAAACCTATAATTATCGAACATAAAGAACCTAACTATAATCTAACAAAAGAGTAATATTTTTTTAACTTCAAAGGTCAGATTTATTTTTTTTTTTGTTCAAAAATTTTTTCCATTTCCCGGCGGAATTCGGGTAAAAAAAATGACGAAATTTTATGGTAACGCGAAAAAGGTCCCTTTTGCGGTTCCGCTTTCTCGGTGACAGCCCCGTTTACTGTTCCCTGAAAATTTTTTTTATCGGTCTCTAGTTTTTCGAATGAATTTTCATCAGCTTGTCAGAGTGATCAGTAGGGTGAGAACTTTTAGTGGCAAAAAATCCCAAAATACAGCCACACTCAAAAGTATTGGAGCAAAAAAAAGTTTTTTTTTAAAATCCGATTTTATCAGAAATGAATGGTGGTGGAGACTGGGCGATAAACGGAGATTGGGGGATTAATGGAGATTGGGGAATAATTAGAGAAAATACGGTAGGTGCTAATAACTTGAAATGATATGATTAGTAAGATCGTGCAAAAATAGGAAAAAAATAATATAAAAGTAGTTGTTCCTCCACCACTTTTCATCATTATTATCCATTCGCCTTTTAATTGTTGTCTCTTTCTTCGAATTTTTCTCTCTGACAATGCGTTCAAAAATGGCTTTGTACGTTTTCCGTATTTTTTTTTCTCAATTTTACCACTTTCCTTCCCATTTTTTCAGTTTTTTCGGCGTGCCAATGTTTGTCGGCTGTTGCGCCATTCATTGGATGTGTTGGTCCTGCTTCAAAAAACAACCACGAGGCCATAACAAAAAGAAAAAAACACGAGGCCCTCACCAAAAGACGATGTGAAAAAAAACAAATTAAAACTATTTAAATTAAATTAATTTAATTGTTCAGCATCATCTCTGGCGACGGTTGGCTGGCGGTGTTCAATTTGCTGCCGCTTCGTCAGCTTGGCCTCCAAATTGCGCTGATCAGCAACCGTTTTGACCGATTGGTGAACGAGCATTTCAAGATGCGACGCCGCGCATTGGACTTCATCCGAATTCGGCACAAAAAGGGCGAGAATCGCAAAAAGGGGACGCAAATTGTCAATGCGCATGTTCAGCCGTTGCCAATGCCGACCAAACCGATGCCCGCCAAAGTGATCGCCTTCAATGGAATTCTCATCAAGTAGTGTTGGCGCTGGACCACACCGATTTCAGGGCACGGCGACAATTTTGAACAGTTAGGACTGAAATGTCCGAATTTGACAACTGTCCGATGGAATCCATTCTCATGCCAATTCTGTCCGAAATTGTTTCTGTGCCCTTGAAATGGCATCATTTGACTCTCCATCATTTTTCTGCCCTTTTCAGTTACTTGGACCGCAATGGCATGGCATTTCTCCACCATTTTCGCCGTCTGTTCACCGCCCGTGGCACTTTGTCCATCAAAACGCATTGTGTGCGCCTCTTGGAGTTCATTCTGCGCAACATTCCGTCCACTGCTGGTGTCCATGCCAATTCGTCGTCCTCTGGCCAAGCGTTGCTGATCAATTGGCTGTGCTCGCCGTCTGATTTTGGCATTCCGCCAAAAATGCTCTCAATGCATGTCAACAATGAATGGGAATTCAGGACAACTGACCAAATCAAATCGGTGTGGCATTTTTGATGATCATTTTTCAACAACAATTTGTTACCATAATTTTTGATTTGACTTTTCCGGCAACTAATCATTTTTGCTGCAATTTGTCTCTTTCCTTTTTAGGCATTTCTCCGTGCTTCTTCCCCGGCCACCTTTATCTGCATTTTCCGAAATCCGGAATTTGAAATTATCAATGGCTGTGTTTTGTGGGGTGAATTTTTTTTGCTCAATTTTCCCGCGACAAAAAACAAAAAAAAAATGATTCCCCCCCCCAATTTTCAGTTACACGTTATGAGCAGTGGACAAATGAATCGACCGAGGAACGATTGAGCGTGGAACGGCGCGGCGATGACTATACGCTGATTGTCCGTTGTCCAATTGTGCGGGATGTGAAGCAATGGAGCAAATGGGAGGAGGAGGCAATTGGATGGGATTACAATGGGCCGTGTCGCCGGTGCAAATTTGGTGAAGCGCATGTCAGCAGCATCTTTGTGCGCATGCGTGACGGACGGTGCAAATTTAGCGACAAGCGCAACCGTATCATTGTGTCCATTCGCAATGCGCAGCACTCTGTCGGCGATGGGTAAGTTGCAGAAATTTCTCATCAGATTTTCAATGAATTTTCCGGAAAATAAATTTTTTTTTTTTTCGGCTTTTAGTCTTCTTGACAACGACGCAGCATCAGCAGTACCTGGTCCGAGTGTTCAGCAACAATAGCAGACGGAGTCGGTTTACGATGACGAAAACGAAAGTGATAATGATGAGGATAGTGAAGATAATAATGATGATGATTAGTGATCGTGAACATTGTGATCTCTGACCCTTTTGTTTCCGGTCAACAATTTAATTGCGCATTTCGTTTGCTGTTTTTGTGACCATTTTGTTCAAGAAAAAAAAACGAATTTGGAGAGATATTCATCCCTACAAACTCCTCCGAAACCCAATCTCGTAAGAATACGAGTAATGTGATCATTGCAAAGAAATAGGAATCTGTAATTTTTTAATGAACTACCGTTTTGATGATGAAACAAAATGGCCTGTATTTACAGTCATGGTCTTCGTTTAAGTGTTGTTTACTCATTGGACAGTAAACATTGACAAGTGGGTACTGTAGCATTATTGTAGAGCAGAAAGTGGGCAATCCAATTCAAATGTTGGAAAATTTAAGCTAAATTATGGGTGAAACCGCTGCCCGTCAAAATGTCCAAGCGTCATAATGTCCAAGCGTCATAATGTCCAAGCGTTGAAATGTCCAAGCATCATAATGTCCAAGCGTCATAATGTCCAAGCGTCGAAATGTCCCCCAAGCTAAAATCAGTCAAAATGTCCCCCAATAAAAATTTTCGAAAAATCCTAAAATTACATAATTCTAAGGCTTCAGAATATGAAGTTCATAAGAATTTATCATAATCACATAAAATAACAAACATAAAAAAATCAACAATTTTAGGGGGTATGCATGGTCGAATCTTCCAAATTTTCATATTCCTTTAGTTTTCCTGCGTATCCTTCAACCTGCAGGCCAAGGGCGGTCATAAGCTCACAAATTTCGGCGTCGTTGTTGTATGTTGCATCCGCCAAAATTTGATGTCCCAACAAACGCTTAAAAGCAAGTTAAAGAAAAATAAAACAAAATGAAAAAACGGACACGAAAATGGAGAAAGACCACCAGGACGAACTCCAAACGCATTGTCACCGTCAAGCAGCTGTTGCTGCGTCATTCCGATGTACGTCCTCGCAAAGTAGAGGAGAAACTGTTCCATCTCCATAGGGGCGGTGCCGACAATGACGCTGAATGCTCGTCTGACGTAAGTTGGTGGCAACAATGGCAAAGATAGGACATTTCTGAAAACATTATGAAGTCAGTTCAATTTTTGAATTGTTTTACCTGAAAGAGTGTCGGACCGCTTCACCACGCAAAGACTGTTCCCCATACATTTGCACCAGATTAAGCCCCTTCATTTTTCGGAAGAGGTTTTGTCCGTAGTGGAACATGCAACAAAGGATGTTTGTTGTAGGGAAAACAGCAGACACGGCGTTCATTTCAGCTTTCTCAAAGTCGCAAATGACTAAAAGAAAATAAAAAAGTTCAGAGAAATTGATGTGTCTTGAAAGTCCCGTCCAAGTGCCATGTGGCATTGTTTTTGCTCAAAATGTCCAAAGTCTAAAAAGTTAAAATTTAAATTCTCCGCTTTCGATCCCTGATGCTCTTACCCGTTCACTTCCAAACACAAGCACCACGTCCTTTTCTCCAATCCATATGAGTCTAAATGAGTAGATTTTTCAAAATAAATAATAAGAAGCCTTAGAATTATGTAATTTTAGGATTTTTTGCAAATTTTTATTGGGGGACATTTTGACTGATTTTAGCTTGGGGGACATTTCGACGCTTGGACATTATGACGCTTGGACATTATGATGCTTGGACATTTCGACGCTTGGACATTATGACGCTTGGACATTATGACGCTTGGACATTTTGACAGCGCGCCGGGTGAAACACTGAAAAATCTTTGAAAATAATTTTTGTTTAATAGTAAATGTGGTAAGAAGAATCACTGATATGTGGCGAAAGAAAAGAGAAAGGAGAAGGAGGACTTAAACGATTAACGCGATTTTAATTGAAAATTTTCAAAAATTTTGGGTTAATAGGGGGGGGGGAGGGAGTTTTTTGAAAATTTTTGGTCCTTAGATTCAAAAGGGCCATTAAAAAAGTTATTTATTAAAAACGGCCCACGCAATTAAAACGGGCAGCTCGCTGGACGAACGAAAGACTGGAAGACTTGGCATGGAAAACGCCCAGTCAAAATAACAAATGAAATTAGTGACACACATTTTTACATATTGCCCCAAACTTTTTGCAGACTTTAAGCCTTTAATTGATACCATAGGAATGTACATAAGTTTTAATCAAATAAGAAAAAGTTAATGCCAAAAAAACTGAAAGATGGTCATTGATGATTAGGGTAAGGATTTTTAGTTTTTTAATTATTTATTCGGCGGCTTTTTTTGATAAGAAATGCACAAAAACACCACATTCTTTTTTCAAAAAATCTTCAGCAAATAAAAAAAATGTTTGCCTAATTTTTGGCTGAAAATTATGTCACATTCGTCACTATTTCGGATTTTTTGACATTATTTTACCACTATTTTGGCATTTTTCTGTCACTATTTAGTTAATTATTTTGGGATTTTTTTTGGCACTAAAAAATCCTCACCCTATAAATGATTAAAGGACAGAGACACAATTGAATTTTGTGAACAGATTAAATTGTTAAGATCTCCCCAGCCCGTTTGTCAGCTTAATTACACGCAAAGCGTTTGGCATTGGAACAATTTAATTGGACAAAAAGTTAGAATCGAAATTTTAAATGTACTCAATTAGCATAATTAAAACCAGGGTAGCCAGATCTGAGGCTTTAGCCTCATTTTGTGGTTTTTTGATAGGCCAATGAGGCTAAATTTTCAAAATGAGGCTTTGAGGCTTTTTGTGGTTTTTGAGAAATTGTGAGGCTTTTTGCGGTTTTTTGAGAAAAACCGAAAATAAAGAATTTTTTAAATGAAAATATGCTAAAAATATGGTAAAAATTCTTAATTTTTCCCCCAGCGGCGCCTATCGGCACCGCCGGAACGTAAAATCCTTAATTCACAAGCAAAATTTGCTTAAAACCTTGTTTCCCAAAAGTTTTTTTGGAAAAAGCGCCGCAAAAAAATCAACTTCATTTTATGTTCAGAATACCAAAAAATGTTTATTTCTAAAAAAATGCTCAAATTGATCATGGACAATCAAAAATATAACATTTGAACATTTTAAACGTGTTTAGAATAAATTTTGTAAAAATGAGGCTTTTTGACCCAAAATGAGGTTTTTTTGCATGCCAAATGAGGCTTTTGAAAATTTTAATCTGGCTACCCTGATTAAAACACAATAAAATGTGTGTCATAAGATAATTCCCATTTAATTTAACAAACAAATTCATTTTCCAATTCAATAATTCCAATTGATCGATCACTTCTCCCCAACTAAATCACTTCTGCTGATCACTTAGGCCTGGAGCTTCGTCGAAAAGCCTAAAAATCGAAAAAAGATTGAGTGTTCAATAAGCATTTTCTAACCCATCCCCGATGTCGTCATCATTATAAATTCGGATGTCAATTGCGTTCCACTGATCAAGGAATTCCCAGTCAAGCGCTTCCTCTTCCCATTTTGTCCATTTGCTTTCGTCTCGCGCAATTGGATAACGGATCAGCAGAAAATGACGGGTATGGTTAATCCTTTTGAACGTCAATTGTTCCCCAGTCTTTTCGTTGATCTGATTAAAGAGCACAATGGAGTCAACGGAGCATAGCCTCGCAAACCAAATCAAAACAATGAAATTGACGGGAGAAGAAGCATTGGCAAAAGCCTAAAAATTGGGAAAATTTAAATAAATTAATTAGTGTTTGGTAGGTAAAACCACCGCTTTTATGGCTACACTTTTCGACGCAAAAATCCCATAATCCTTGCACACATGCATGCACTTGAACACCTTTGGCACATTGTCCGGACGTGGAGTGAACAGCCATTTGGCCACCGCTTGGCCATCCGATGCCATGGCACTGTCATCGGGCGGGAATTCGGTGGACAGATCGTCAAAAAACAAAGAGACAATGCGAAGCGATGCACAATCGGTGAGCAGTGACGGAGCACTTTTCCGCAAACCGTGGAATGATTCCGCCGCCAATTCCATGCCACAAATATTTTTTCTGATCATTGGCCAAATGTTGCGCAAAATCAACTCCAAATGCGATAATCATCACAATACGTTTGGGTGGCCAAATTAATTGGACAGGCGGTGAAAAGTGAGCGAAAACGGTGGAGAAAAGCGATGGCATTTTGGTCGATGAAACTAAAAATGAAGGGGAAAATGTTGCCCAAATTTTCACATTTCGACAATCCTACGAGATGTGGATGCTTTTGAATCCGATGACTTTGCGTGGCAATTGCATTTGCGGATTTGGCAATCGTCCTTTTCGGGAATACTGGAGATAAAGGTAGCAAGTATTATTGTGTTCATGGATCACTGATCACGATATGACACTTTTTGGCCAATTTCTAAATCCCGAACCTTAATTCGTACAAAAGGCGAAAATTCAAATTTTTCGGTTTCACAATTAGGTATATTCGAACCCTATCGGAATTGCCGTTTTTAAAATTTCGGGTTTGGGACTTGGAATTGCACAAAAAAGAAAATACTGTAGTACCGCATTTCCACGGAAATTGACAATTTCCATTTTCTTCGTCTTCGTGCCATTCTTTGCAATTTTGCACCGAATTTGAATAAATTTCAGTGCCCATTTGCGCGTTTTGAAGTGTTCGTCTACAAATTGATCAAATCGGTGGCTGATCAGCGCAATGCCAAGGCCCAGTTGATAAGGCGGGAGCAAATTGAACACATCGAGCCAACAATCGGCAGAGACGAGACTGAAGAATTAAGGAAAACAAAATTTAAAATTGAAATTGAAAATTGGCATTTCTAATTTTAATTTTACATTGATTTTGCCATCTTTTCCTCGGCTTCTTTTCGTTCGTCTGACATTTTATTGAAGTCAATTATTAAGGACAGTTTTCCAACGATTTAAATTAGCTTACAAATTAGCAAAAGTGAAAAAAAAAGAAATTATGTGAACTCAACAGATTCCTATTAAAAAAGTACCGTATTCCCCATAATATGGCCCCTTCCCTTAATTACTGCCCCCTAAAATAAAGCGCCACTCTTGGGGGGGGGGGGGGTTGAAAAGTAGAGCCCCCGGGGCTCTATTATAGGAAATGCGGTAAGTCAGCTTGATGATTTTGTGGACTGAATCCATTGGACCAAAAAGTGAATTTTCTGTGTCGATATGTTTTTGCTTTTGTGGGCGATCGAAAAAAGGTAAAAAAAAAGGGAGGAAAAGCCACCAGCAGAAGAGAAAGCGGACGAACGACCACACATTTTGCAGCGGAGATTGTGGGCACCGATAAATGACAAATGATTTATTTTTTACAAATTGGCCAACTCATCACAAATCACTCGACAAATTTCCACCACTTTTTTATCTGACACTTTCGCGTGAAATGATTTGCATAAATTAATTACATATAATTATTATTAGGGTTGCTCCCCGAGCCTCGGTGGGAGCAAAATGTCGGGGAACGGGGAGGAAATTCACCGAAAGAATTTCGGGGATGGCTGGAGAACTTTAAAAAATGTCGGGGAGCAACACCTTCGTCGGGGTGGAAATTTTCATAAAAAGTCTAAAAAAACACAAAAAGGAAAAGTCCAGAAGAAAAAAGTCTTAAAAACTCATTTAAAGATACTTCCATCTTATTTCAAATGCAATTTACGACTTTCGTAATTCCACGAAACATGTCGGGGAGCAACCCTAATTATCATATTCAAATTGAATTGAAAAATATTGTACGTATTTGTGATTGTGAAAGCTAATAAAATTGACAAGGTTGTGCTAGGATAAAGCATAAAAAGTTTTTGTCCACTAATGAAGTTCAAAATGCTCCGTTCTCGAAGCGAAATTTTACTTTTGGTCTCGACATTTAATGATGATAGGCGCCGCCGCCGGAATAATTTAAAAATATATTTCTATTTTTTTAAATTACCTTAATTTTTGCAAATTGTCCCCAAATGTCCAAAAGTCAAATAAACTATTAAAGGGCCTCAGATTCTATTTAGGTCCGGGAATTTTGAAGGTTTTAAATGGGAAAACCACTTTTGAACCTAAGTATTAGAAAACTCTGAGAAATCGAGACCTGTACTAGGCCCGAGACAGACAAAAAATTCCGAGGATGGACAGATGGCTCCGAGTCGAAAATTATTTAACAGAATAAATCAATTTGTTATGTTTTTTAAAATTTTTACCAATATTAACTTTCCTATTCATGAGCAACTTTTAAATACCAAATTATCGGTATAGAGAATTATTCTTTTCAATTATTTTAAATAATTTTCAAAATTGAAATTTTTTTTTATAAAAATGGAAAATAAACAAATTTCTAAAAGCATAAAAGTTCTTATCGAATTTTACTTTGATTACTACAATAGTTAATGCTACAGAACTTTAATTTAAAATATTTGTATCACTGACGCATTTTCCGGTCACGTCAAAAAAGATCAAACTTTTTGCACTCCATCAGGACAAATGACCGGTTTTTAATGCCTAATTGCTCCATTGTGTCGGAATCCGAAACAACGCCGCGGGCACATTCCAGCATAATTGTACCACAATCACGGTCATTAGCATGTTCAAATGCCTCTTTGATTTTCTCTTTCAATATTATCCCAGTGTCCGTTTTGCTCACCCAAACTCTGCAGAGGTCATTGTCATGGTTAATAGTAATAAAAAATTCATCGAACGACACGTAAATGGTGTGCCCTCTTTTAATGCCATAATCTTCCATTGTTTTTTTGCCAGTGATTAAGCACAATGGCATATGCGTTGTTTTGTCTCAGTGTTTGTCGTTCGGACGAAATGCCAATCTTATTTTCGATATTCGATTTCAATTTTGCCACATTGTCCGTTTTTTGCACATTCACAGTGATAATGGCACCCTTCTCATTGAACTGTCGCCCATCCACCGTTAAGTAAATTCGAAACTCATCAACTGCAATGGCGAACGGCATCATTATCACCATCAGCAGCATGAAAAGCATTGTCATAAGCATAGGTGAAATGCCAACGGAGAACAGTGAAAAGCCAAAATGATTCTTCATTGGGAGTTTGAAGGAATTGAAGGGGGTAATTAGGAATTAATGAATGGTGTGGTGGGAATTGTTGCTTCACACTGTCAAGAGAGACTTTTATGGGGCCGAATTATAGTGAATTATTGAATTGGCAATTGAGTGATCACTTTAATTTTGCATATTTATAGTGAATATTGAATTGGCAATTGATTAATCACTTCAATTTGGCAAATATGGTAAATTATTGAATTAGCAATTGGGAGTGATGATTTTGATTCGGCAGAATTCTATTTATTTCTTTATTAAAATCATTAAATATAATTTGGATTTATAATTAAAAGTAATAAAATGACAATAATTAAGGTAACATTAGATTTCATCAGTAAGTTATTTCGTCAATAAATTTAAATTCATGGGTTTGTTTATTCTAAACGCCATAATAAAATCTTTATCCATCAGGCTTTAAATCAGGGCTGCCAGATGTAATGATTTATCATCATTTTGGTGGTTTCACAGGGTCAATGATGCTTGTTGTTCTTTTTGAAATGATGATTTTCAAAGCGCAAAATGACTTAAAAATGGCCAATTTTCAGTGAAAATCTGTTAAAAATGGATAAAATTTCTATTTTTCCTCTGGCGGCGGGAAAAAAATTGGTTTTTTTTTAATTTGCTCAAAATCACGGAATGGAAATAAGATGTGATTGGCTAGCAAATTGATCATCACTTGGACCGAATGGGCATTAGAATTTACGAATGAGATTTGTGACGGGTAAATGAATGTTTTTTATTTAAAAAAATGAAATTATTGCTTTCTGTTTTTGGCTACTCAACGCAATGCTCAGCCCAAATGATCCACAAAAGTGAATGAATGAATGCTAAGAAGGGATGATCAATTTGAATGATGGAATTATTGACGTGCTCCTAAAAATGGGTACTTTTCTGTTTTGAGACCCCCCCCTGAAATTTTCAAATAAAAAGTCATTTCTAGGGTAATTTGTGGTGCTGATCACGAATATGACCTTTGTTTTGAAAGTTCAGCGTCACAAATTACCCTAGAAATGACTTTTTATTTTACTCAAAACAGAAAAGTACCTAAAAATGTTCTTTTTTGATGGAATGAACAAAAAACGTAGCAAAAAAAGTCGAAGAAAAAATGCCACCCATTAAATCAAAATTATTATTAAACAAAAAATTTTGAAAGTTTATTTAAGCACTCAGTAATTTTCAAATAATTAGTTTTAGACTAAAATTTTCGAATTTTTCGAGTACAGCAAACGACAGCAGCGCCCAACTTCTCAACGGGCACGTGATATTTAGCAAAAAATACCGTAATATTTTGAGTGAAATAAAACAAAACAAATTATGCGAATTGTAAATGTGATTTAAACAAGAAGACAACAAATTGATTTCATCCCGATTGAAATCGACCACGGAAAGTCCATCCATTAGACGCCATTTTTGCGCATTCTTTACGGGTTAATTGCCGGCGTCAAAAGTGCCGAATGGACGTCGAGCAGCGCGGCAAGGTGAAGCGCAGCGCCCAGATCTTTGAACCATCCACGGTCAAATGCCTCGCGGACAGAAACCTCACGGCCATTGTTCCAAAGAACGCCTTTTGACGCGTTCAAAACCGACTTAAAGGAGAAAAAAAAAATTTTTTTTTGGCATTTCATGGCAATTTTCTGCCTCAAATTCAGGGCTCAATTTCATTTACTAACCCGTTTTAATTGATTTATTGAAAAAATGAATTTAACTAATAAAAAGAAAATCACAGTCAGTTCTCGACTTTCAAAGATTTAAAAAAAGTATAAGAAAATTGAGTTTTTGTCAGCTTTATGAAAATAGGTCCTTTAAGCTATTTTGAATTCGAGCCTTCAAGTTTTTAGCTTATCCCTAGTCATCACTGATCATATCTCAACTCCGCCTTATTTCGGGATGCGTGTCCAATGCCACTATTTTTAAAAGGAATTGATTGTACAAATAAACGCACATTAGCAACCGCAGTGATCAAAGGCAAAGGTTTTTCTTGGATGATTAAGCCGGGAGTCGTAAGAATAATCGAATGTGACGGAACTACAAGCCCTCGATTTGCCGCCTCTTCCATGGACATCCTTTGCCGCCCTCGAACGAACTGCACAACATTGCCATCATTTTCCGTCTAGGTTTGGAATACGGATGCTTTAATTTTCAAAAACATTTTCCTCAATCAAGCTAATTCAGCAGAACAATGATAAAAAATTCTGAAATATGCGTCTCAGAGCGGCGCACGTAAAAAGACACCGAGGAAAAAAACCGAAGCTAAAAGTTTCACAAATCTCGAAAAAAAAATTGTACAAAAATTTTGTAGCTACCTATATAATTCTTTAATTTAAATTTTTTTAATGACAATTTTTGAACGGTAATTGTCTCTGTCCGAATTTACCCACCTTGCAAATTTTGAGAATCTTAGCTTTAATGGCCTCGTTGAAGCTTAACAACTGAGCTCCCACTTCACAACATCTGAAACCCTTCATGTCAAATACAGTGTTGCGAACGCGATGCAGCAGAAGGTCCTTCTCGTAAGCTTTACGGAAACTGAGGTGCTGCACACCATCGCCCAGACCTTAAATAGTAGGGGGGGGGGTCGACCAGACTCAATACAAACGAAGTCCAGGGGTGATCGACGGGGGCTCGGAGACGAAAATTTACCAAGTCCTCTTCAGGCCCGTATCACCCCTTCCCCAAAAGTTTTTTGGAAAACACGCCGCAAAAAAAGTGTGGCTGAATAGCAAAAAAAAAGGTCACCAGAAAAAAATTGGTCAAAAATGGGGTGCAATTTATTAAAAAACGAAGTCCTATTTGATAAATAAATAACGAAATATTACTCAATTTCGTAAATTTTTTGTACAAAATTGGCTAATTTAAGAGGATTTTGTTACATTATTTAAATTTTCTTCGCCATTACGAAGTCGCCTCTTTCTTTTCCCTTTTTCTCCGACCTTTCCCCACAATATTTCACACTTTTGTCCCAACAAATACGAAGTCCCCCCTCCCTTTCGGCCCCTCATACGAACGAAGCCAGGGGGGGGGGGCGACACCCCCCTATTTAAGGTATGCCCTCGCCACACGTACTTTTAACGACGACAATTCCATTCGGCAGCAACAGTTCCTTCTCCAATGCCTCTCTTATCGAAAAAACGCCTCCGTCCAATGAAATGTGCCGCAGATCTGGGTCAAGAAGCCCGGAAGCAATTGCCTGAAGGCAGGGGCGTATCTAGAAAAAATTTTCGGGGGGGGGGGACCCGACCTGAAGACCTTTAATTTGTTACAAAAATTGCTTAGAAAATTTCGTTGGGGGGGGGGAAATTTGAAAAAATTTTCCATTTGCTGGAAAATTTTAAAAAATTTTCATTTCGGGGGGTGGGGAATTCCCTCCCCCTAGATACGCCCTTGCCTGTAGCAGTGTGTGACTGTTGGCGCCATCTCGAAACTGTTCGCTCTCATCCAAAAGGTTGATCCGCACCGCTTCCGTCAGAGTCAACGGTTTATGAATGAATCCGCGATGATGTGCTTGTGGAAGGGTCAGCTGTGTGCCATTCTTTGTGTCAACGAATGTGTTGGTCGCCAGATTCAAAATTCCTCGGCGCACTGCTTCGGCAATGGTCAACCGCGTGTTGTTTTCCGAGTCGAAACACTCGCGCACACCGCACGTCAAAATTGCCGGTGGCCAGTCACCATTGAAACGCATTGCTTCGCCAAATCCATGCGGTTCTTCGGGACGGGCAAGGAAACATTGAAAAAAATTTTTTTAAATTTTTTAAAGAAAACTTTTAGGGATTTTAGGTTCAGGAAATCCGATTCTGGCATCTATTTTGGCCCAAATTCAAACCCGGAACCAAAATAGATGCCAGAATCGGGTTTTCCGACCCTAAAAACCAAAAAACAAGTTTATTCTCAAAAATTTTTTTGAAAAGATAATTAACAAGTACCAAGTATTGTTAAGGTCGCACTAAATCTAAAATTTGCCAAAACGAAAATCATTTTTAAAATTATTTAAATTCGCATTTTGGGCCGAAAATCCTATTTAGGTATTTAGAAAACTTTTTCGCCACTTACACTTCAGTGCGTGTTCTAAGTCCATCGGCGCCACTTTTATAGCCCCAATTCTGACGTAGAGTGGGCATTCATATATTTGGCGCTGATTGGATTCATTCTCAACTTAAAAAATTGAGTGCAATTAATTAAAAAGAACACATTTTGTTGTGATGGTTATAAATTTTCAATTATACCTTAACATTAGAAAAATTTCTAGTGGGGACTCCTTTGAGTCTGCAATTTTCTTATGGAGTATGAAAATTTTGCATAAAAAACCCAGTGACCAACTGCTTTTTTGGAAAAAAACCTCAAAAAGTCTCCTTCCATTGTTTTATGGAAACTGAATTTATTTAAATTTAAAATGGTGGGCATTTGAGAGGCCGTTTCGGCCAGTAAATCCCAAACCCAGAAAAATTAGATCCTTGAAACTTTCAGCATTAAAAAATTTGAGCTACATTCGATGAATGATTAATTCCTAGTATACATATATCGTTGAAAAAGTTTGGATAGTTTTCATTTGCTTTTTTTCTCTTCAAATTCAAATTTAAATACAAAACACCTAGCCAAATGCTAAAAAGCTAAAAATGGTCAAATATGGACTAAAAACTGACAAAATAAATATTTTAAACCATAAAATTCAAAAAAATATTTACATTCAATATTTGCTAAAAAATACTTAAAATACGCTAAAAACTGCCAAAAAATGGATTAACATAAAAAATGCCAATTTTTTTTAATTAAATTAGCTTTCACAATTGCAAAACAAATGCATCTAAAAATGTTTATAATTTTTCGTCCGAGGGTTTAAGGAAGACAATCAATTAAATAATGTTTATTGACGAACAATAAATAAAAAGCGAAGACAATTTGGTCGGAGGAATATAACAAAATAAAATGAATGAGGGAAAAGACCAGGAGGGAGGAATGACGTCTATTTATGGGCAGTGACAACAACAAAAATGGCGGGAATTTGAATGACAGATCGCCAATATAATTCAAATAGGCTCATCCGAACACCTCCCCTTTTGAGCGGCTCATGGCGAGTACCTTTGGGGCACGTCTGTTCCGTTGCGGGTATCGGCGTGGTTGAATTGCTGATCTCTTCTTCGGCCACTGATTCGTCGTTGTCTGACTGATTTAGATCATTCTCGAGTCCCTGCTCTTGGACAGTTGGTTGGCTCATCTGAGCTTCCAAATCATTGGCAATTTGGCGATCGGGTTTTCCGATGTCAAATGCGTCGAGAAAAATTTGCAATTGGTCGGCTTTCGTCGGAGTGTGTCGAGGACGGAGTTGGTTGGCATGGAATCTTCCTGACGACCCGTCACGGAAGTCCACGTCATAAATGACTCCTCTCTTTTTGGACACTTCACCGAATTTCCAATTTTGTGAAATTCGGTGTTTGGCGAAGACTTTGTCGCCGACGGCAAACTCTCGAATTTTGTGCCATAACGTCGGTTGAACCTTTTGCCATCTCCTCATTTCGCTCTTTGGCAGAGTGGGAGTCGGTTTCAACAAATCCAACGTTGTCGTGGTTTCCTTCCAGAAACATTTCCGCTGGGGATTTGCTGTCTTCGAGCGAATCATTGGGGGTTGTCCGGTAGCTGACGAGAAAGTTCGACGATGCTTTTACTCGGAGCCCCTCCCCTTTTAATTTTCGGAATGTTCTTTTGAAGTGTCCACAAATCGTTCTGCTTGGCCATTGGACATCGGGTTGTATGGTGCCGAGAACAGGTGTTTGATGCCATTGATGTTTGTGAATTTTGCAAATTCATGGCTGTGAACTGCGTTCCGTTGTCCGAGACCAGAGTTTCGGGAGTCCGTGCCGACTGAAGAGGTATCGAAGTTTTTCGATTGTGGAAATTGTCGATTTTGTTGGCATTTCGAAAACCTCAGGGTATTTCGAATATGCGTCGACAATGATCAGGTACTCTTTTCCGAAAAATGGTCCGGCGTAATCAATGTGCACTCTCTGCCACGGTCCATTTGTCTTTGGCCAAGATTGCAAATTCGTTTTGGTTGGCGCCTTTGCTCATTTTGGCATGGTGACAATTCAACAAATTGTTCATTTCCTGGTCCATTTTCGGCCAGTATGCATATTCACGAGCCAACTGCTTCATCCTTTTCATTCCAGGATGTCCTTTGTGGAGCAGTTGCAGAATTTTGGCTCGGTGTTGCGTTGGAATCACAACTCTTTCAGCATACATCAAACAATCTTTGGTGATGCTGAGTTGTTCCTTCCTTTGGTGGAAAATTCTGATTTCCACATTTTCGTTGCCAATATTTTGGGCCAGCCATTTCTAATGAATTTCATGACATTTTTGATGTTCTGATCACTTTTTGACGACTCGACATGTTTTGAAATTTGATTGGAAGCTTCTCGATGGTTCCAATGAGTATTGACTCGACTTCCGAATCGACCGAAGTATTTGCGATGACGCGGTCTTCCGCATCTTTTCCTTTGGCAATTAGCCGTGAAAGTGCATCAGCTTGGCCGAAGTCGTTGGTATTGACATACTCAATGTTAAAGTCGTATGCCAAGAGAATGAGTGACCATCGGAGCAGCCGATTGGCACTGCATTGCCGCACTCCTTTTTTGTTGCCGAAGATGGCGAGAAGAGGCTTATGATCAGTTAGGAGCGTAAATTTACGTCCATAGATCATTTTGTGAAATTTCTGCACTGCAAAAATTATTGCTAGTGCTTCCTTCTCAATTTGTGAGTAGTTCTTCTCGGCAGGAGTTAAAGCGGAAGATACATGCGCAATGGCTTTCATCGTTCCGTCCGGGAATTTGTGCGAAATCACTGCTCCAATTCCCTGATCAGAAGCATCTGCTGCTACTACGATCTCTTTTTGAGGGTCATAGTGTGTGAGTAGCAATTTGGATGACAAAATTTCTTTGATTTTGTCAAATGCCTTTTTGCATTTGTCGCTCCAATTCCATTCGATGTCCTTTTTTAGCAAATCATCAAGCGGCTTTCTGACGAAGCGCATGTTTTTGATGAATTGTTGGTAATGGTTTACCATTCCCAAATATGACCGAAGTGAAGAGACATCCGTCGGTTCTGGCATCTCATTGATGGCGGTGATTTTGCTGGGGTCGGGTCTGCGTCCGTTTTTGTCGATTATTTGTCCGAGATATTTAATTTCATCTTGGAAAAACGAACATTTTTCCCGTTTGACGCGAAATCCCCATTCTTGAAATCGCGAGAACATCTTTTTCAAATGTTCAGAATGTTTTTTTTGGTCCTTGCTGACGATGATGATGTCGTCTAGGTAGGCTGTCGCGAAGTCAAAATCTGCCAACATTTGGTCCATTATCGACTGGAAAATGCCAGGAGCTGTTTTGATGCCAAAGGGAAGTCTTTTGACTTCATAATTTCCTCTATGGGTGGCAATGGCACACAGCTTTTTCGATGCTTCGTCCAGCTCCACTTGAAGATACGCATCCCGGAGATCAATTTGTGAAAAGTACTGGCCTCCATTTAAGGTGGCAAAAATGTCTTCCGGTAATGGTAACGGGTGCTGGTGGTCTTTTAGCGCATTGTTGAGTCCGGTTGAATAGTCGATGCACAGTCGAGCGCTACCATCGGCCTTTTTGACGACCAAAATCGGTGCTGCCCATTCTGTGTGCTCAACTTTGCCGATGACTCCCATTTTCTCCCAACGATCCAATTCTCCGTCAACTGCTTCTTTGGCGTTGTACGGGACCGGACGGGCCTTTCTGTATATTGGCCGTGCGTCGGCGTTCAATTCTAAGTGCGCTTTGACCTTTTTGCAGAGTCCCAATTCAGTTTTAAAAACATTGGTGTACTCCTGCTTTAGCTGATTGATTTCTTTCTCGGCGTCCTTGTTTCGTTTGCCGGCAACTTTGTTGGATTTGATTGGGGCATGTGTTTTGCCTCTCAATTCTTCCCCTGCGCTGCAAAGATTTATCGGAGAGTTGATTTTGGCTTTGATGCCATCCAACAATCCAAATGCATCCATTGTTCGGATGCTCAACAGATTCATCGATCCTTTTTCGGCAACATAAAAATTTTCTTTAACTTTTACGCCTTGGAATTCGAAATGTCCTTCTCCCTTTCCGATAAAAGATTTTTCTGTCCCATCGAACATTCTGCCTCTTTCGGCACATTCCCAAATTTTTGGCTGTCCGATCAGTCGATAAGTTTCCTCATCGATGACATTGATCTCTGCCCCGGAGTCGAGAATAAACTTCACGATCCTTCCGTTCAGCAGGACTTTTATCTTTATAAGAGAAGCACTGTTGATTGATTTGAGTGCCATTCCAATGCTAAGCGTTCCAACTTTCTTCACTTTGAAGTTTTTGCGGCGCCACTCTTGCACTTTTTCGCATTGGTTCTCCAAATGGCCGGTGTAGTGACATTTGGGACACTTAGCCGATTTGTGCGAGCATTCTCTGTGGGTGTGGTTCGTTTTCCCACATCTCCAACATTGAAGCTGAGTTGGAGTTGCGTTTGGTTGGCCTTGCTTGGATTGTGGCTTTGGTCTCTCCCTTCTTTGGTTTGGCTTCACTGCATTCACTGTCCTTGATGACACGGAAGTTGCTTCGATCAATTTTGCCTCATGGATTGTAGACAAAAAATTGATGCAATCCTCAATCAGTTCATCATATTTGACGGCGTCGCCATCCTTTGTAAGTTTGGCGAGAATACGTTGCCGAAGAACTGCGTCCTTTGAAGACTTCAGCGCAGTTAGGAGCATTAGCCCTTTGAATTGTTCCTCATTCAATTTGTCAAACTGAAAATCTTTCAAAAGTCGTTTGTGCCTGTTAACAAATTGTTGAAATTCTTCGCCATCGTCTTTGGTGGCCATCAGACATGCAATCGGTCCACAAATATTGATTGTGGTTTGGCAAACAGCTTCTCCAATTTCGAAATTGTTTCATCAAAGTCGAAATCCGTCACCTTGGCCGGGAGAACAAATTTGCTGTACTCGCTGAACGCGGTTTCCGACAGTTTGTTCATCAGTGCCTTGACTTTTATGTCATCGGCCGCGTTCGGTGCGCACGAGTCAATGGCAAAAGTGAAACGCTCCAGCCATTCGGTGATGCGATGCTTTTCGTCGCATTGTTCGAAAATTGCGACGTCCGGCATTGACGGTATTGTTTGGATGATTGCTGGATTTGGCTGATTGTTTCTTTGAACATTTATCAGCTGGTTGATTTGCGTCTGTTGCTGAGCAATTACGTCGATTAATTGCTGCAGATTTGGCTGAACCGCGGCGGGTTGCGTCATTGTAGACGATTATTGTTTCGACCCGAAATCAATAAACGTTGAAGTATTGCACCAATAGGTGTCAATAAATATTTAGCCAACCCGGCTTTTGACGAATTTGGCGTGCCGACTCGGCTTTCGAATAATTTTAGAGCCGTCTCGGCTTTAGAAGAAATGTCGAGCCGTCCCGGCTTTAGAAGAAGAGCAGTTTCTTTGACTGCTTAAATTGAAGAATTTGACGACTCGGCTTTAAAAACAGAATTCACAGCCAATCCCGGCTTTTCGGTGAATTTGTTATGCCGTCTCGGCTTTGTCCTAAAAAGATTCGGTGCTCTTTTCTCTTACCCGAAAGATGTGAGCAAAGCCCAATTTTTGTGACTGCGCCAATTGTTCGGTCCGAGGGTTTAAGGAAGACAATCAATAAATAAAAGTTTATTGACGAACAATAAATAAAAAGCGAAGACAATTTGGTCGGAGGAATATAACAAAATAAAATGAATGAGGGAAAAAGACCAGGAGGGAGGAAATGATCGTCTATTTATGGGCAAGTGACAACAACAAAAATGGCGTGGAATTTGAATGGACAGATCGCCATAATAATTCAAATAGGCTCATCCGAACAATAAATAATATCTCCGCGAAAATTTTCGGATGGACAAAATACATAAAAAAAAATCAGAAATTTCGGAAAATTCTTTTTTAGAGGTGTATTTTTAAAAAATTTCCAAAAATACTCGATTTTAGGGATGTATTTTTCACTTTTTTTTGCAGTTTCTTGTGATAATTTGCCAAAAATGGCCAAAATATGGACTAAAAACAAAAATTCTTTGCATGTGCGCAGAAAAAAATGTAATTTCTAACCCTATTTATTACTTTTTACATCATTCAGCTTTTAACAAGCTCTATTTGCATTCAAAAAATCACAAACATTCGTAAAAAAAACATTTAATTTTTGGGGCAACATTTATCTGTTTATGTGGATTTTCCTTGTAAATTTCATTTTTGAGTAATTACTTCTCAATTTTAAAATTGACTGCTGATAAATAGGGCTGCGACTTTTAGTGACCAAAAATCCCAAAATAGTTAACTAAAATAGTGAGTAAAAATGCCAAAATAGTGCCAAAAAGTGCGAAATAGTGACGAATAATGACATAATTTTTAGCCAAAATTGAGACTGGGATTTTTAAGGGCAAAAAAAAAAAAAAATCAAAATAGGTACTTAAAAAAAATTTTTTTTAATAAAAATTCTTGCCAAGAAAATGAATTTTTGAGAAAATTTTTGATTTCTTAGGAGTGTATTCTTGAAAATTTTTGGGCCAATTTTTTAGGGGTGTATTTTTTTTGAAATTTTTTAAGTCGATTCTTAGGGGTGTAATTTTCGTTTTTATGGCATTTCTATTGAGAAATTTTCCAAAAAATGTCGAAATAGTGACAAAACCCCAAAATAGTGATTTCTAGTGACCGATAATGACATCAGAATCGAAAATTTTTAATGCAGAAATGCGTTTTTTGAGCTCCTTCTTTCAAATCAATTGAGCAAAAAATTTAGTTAAAAACTAAAATTCACAGTCCTACTGATAAATATTTGGAATAAGCTAGCTAAGCAGGGCTTGATAAGTCTAAACGAAATTGGCAGAAATAATGTCTTGATTAGTAGGGATGGTAATTATATGGAAACCCATATTTTTTCCCGGACTGTGGAGGCCTAAAAGATACGAAAAACATATTTTAGCTTGTTTAAAATCTGATAGGTGGACTTTTATATGCATATTTTGCGATTTATGTCCTTATTTCCTATATTTGTCCATATTTTGGCATTATTTCCATATTTAGCCCAAAAAGCCTCTATTGAACGGCCCCCATCAGCTAAACTGACTTTTTTGACCCTTTAAGACCTGAAAATTAAAAAAAAACCATTTTTTATAAAATTGTAAATGACTCCCATTCTTACCAGTGCTTGTTTTCTCCGGTTCCCGGTTGCCTTACCGGGACCGGGACCTGAGCTTTTCAAAATCCGGGACCTCGGAGGACCGGGAATTCCCGCCCCGGTCCCGTCCTACTCTACTTATTAACAAATATATTTAAAATGTAAATAAATTTTGTGGATGCATTAGCAATTCCCAAATACCATTTAAAGTCAGAGCGAATCCCGCTTACAACCACATAAAAATTTAAAAAAATGTAAATATTTATGTATTTAAAAAATATAATACTTTCCGACTCTAACAAAGTTAAAACGGTCAAACCAATCTCGTACTGCCCCGAACAAACTTGTACTTTTTTTGAATGCAGTTCGTACAATTGGCAGTTCGTACCAGGGCTTAGACTAAGCCTTAAGCATTAGGTTAAGCTTAGCCTAGGCTTGGGCCAAGTTTAGGCTTATTTAATTAATATTTTTTTATTGTACGAACTGCCCAACTCTCCAAAAAATGATCATAATTAACCATTTCGTGGCAATTTTTTTTCGAGTCGTCGTAGCATTACGAGTTGGGCGTCGTCCGCTAAAACTTGGGCCCGCATTTTTGAAAAGCATACCTTTTCCATCCACTCTTTCCATTTGACAACACGAGAATGTAAAAGGATGTGAAGCAGTCGGCAGGACGAGAACACATTTGGAACAGCGCATTTGGGAGAGATGAAAGGCACAATTTCGAACAAAAGTTCGGGCGGCAGGCAATTAGGGGCCATTGTATGGGGAATTTGGGTCTTGGAATAAGAGTAATTAATTAGCTAATTGATTCAAAGTTATGAAAAGAAAGCCACTGCTGCAGGTAATTTGGAATATGCTGAGTTTATCCCAGCAGCAGCAGAAAGAGAAGAAAAAGTGGTCGTTCGCTTTTAATCCATGGAGGATGTCTCTGCTTCCATCCGCTTTCCCTTCAGTGTCTGTCTATGCGATCTCTCGCCTATTCTTTCGTCTCTCACTTATACAGTCTCTCTCTCACTTTGCGCTTCTCTGGCAAGCGCAATGCAAAGCATCTTTTCCCCCTTTTTCCTGATAATGAACTAGAACCCGCACAAGGTCGGGATCCCGACGGTTCCCCGTGATCCCGGCTAAAAAAGGGACGGAGACCATGATCCCGATAATATAGGGGGATTTGGGTCCCGGAGGCCGAAATTCAAAGACCGGCCAAACAGGCATAGTTATACATGAAAATTGCGAAAAAGTCGAAAATTTTGAAGTTTTTTCTTAATAAAAATTTTTCCAGGCTTGAAAATCTTTTCGCTTTTTATAAGGCTAATAGAACATGTGAAGAGCTTTCGAATGATACCAACAAAAAGTAAAAAAGTCTTAGAAACTCATTGAAAAACAATCTTATCCGATTTGGAGTGCCACACACGACATTCGAATTCCTCGAAACCGACGAGTTGAGGCTTAACCCTAGTTGTATTACAAAAAATTTTTTTTGCCACGAACAATTTGTAAGTGATGAAATAATCTATGAGAATGGAAAACTACGTTCAATGCCAAGAAGCACAATGCCGTAATCTGTGAATGTGAAAGTTTGTTAGTCGGATTTGGATAAATGGCAAAAGAGCGATTGGGCATTAAAACTGCCGAACAGTAGAAAATAACTTCATGAACCAATCATTTTGCATATCGTACAGAAAAATATTACCCAATATTTTTAATGCTCGCAATTTTATTTTTAACGCTTTTCAAAAAAACAAATTTCCAAAGGCCAAGACCCTTTTTCTAACTCATTAAATTGCTTAGCATTATTTCTTAAAAGCTTCTCTTTTCATCATAAGAATTTGAATGATACCAAGATTTCCAAGTTGGTGGAAAAATATTCAAAATAATTTTTGAAAATATCCGTTTTTAGTTTTTTGGACAAAAAATGAGTAAAGATAATGATGTGGAGCGGATTCGAACCTCCGCACCTTTCCCTTTACTATCTTACAAAAACAACTTAGCCACATATTTTTGGCACATGAGCTCTTTTCTCGGGCGCGTGTGTAGTTATTAAGCATATTTAGATGCGTAATAATTACTCAATTAAGGAAATAGAAAACAAATTTTAAGTATTCCCATTCACCGATGGGTTCAATTAAGAGCCCGGAATTTTGGAAAATTCGGTATCGTGATTGGATCAGGCAGGGACAGGATTGATGGTGTTGTAATGCCTGTTTGGCCGGTCTTTGAATTTCGGCCTCCGGGACCCAAATCCCCCTATATTATCGGGATCATGGTCTCCGTCCCTTTTTTAGCCGGGATCACGGGGAACCGTCGGGATCCCGACCTTGTGCGGGTTCTAGTTCATTATCAGGAAAAAGGGGGAAAAGATGCTTTGCATTGCGCTTGCCAGAGAAGCGCAAAGTGAGAGAGAGACTGTATAAGTGAGAGACGAAAGAATAGGCGAGAGATCGCATAGACAGACACTGAAGGGAAAGCGGATGGAAGCAGAGACATCCTCCATGGATTAAAAGCGAACGACCACTTTTTCTTCTCTTTCTGCTGCTGCTGGGATAAACTCAGCATATTCCAAATTGCCTGCAGCAGTGGCTTTTTTCATAAAACTTTGAATCAATTAGCTAATTAATTACTCTTATTCCAAGACCCAAATTCCCATGATGGCAATGTTGTGCAGTTCGTTCGAGGGCGGCAAAGGATGTCCATCGAAGAGGCGGCAAATCGAGGGCTTGTAGTTCCGTCACTTTCGATTATTCTTACGACTCCCGGCTTAATCATCCAAGAAAAACCTTTGTCTTTGATCACTGCGGTTGCTAATGTGCGTTTATTTGTACAATCAATTCCTTTTAAAAATAGTGGCATTGGACACGCATCCCGAAATAAGGCGGAGTTGAGATATGATCAGTGATGACTAGGGATAAGCTAAAAACTTGAAGGCTCGAATTCAAAATAGCTTAAAGGACCTATTTTCATAAAGCTGACAAAAACTCAATTTTCTTATACTTTTTTTAAATCTTTGAAAGTCGAGAACTGACTGTGATTTTCTTTTTATTAGTTAAATTCATTTTTTCAATAAATCAATTAAAACGGGTTAGTAAATAAAATTGAGCCCTGAATTTGAGGCAGAAAATTGCCATGAAATGCCAAAAAAAAAATTTTTTTTTTCTCCTTTAAGTCGGTTTTGAACGCGTCAAAAGGCGTTCTTTGGAACAATGGCCGTGAGGTTTCTGTCCGCGAGGCATTTGACCGTGGATGGTTCAAAGATCTGGGCGCTGCGCTTCACCTTGCCGCGCTGCTCGACGTCCATTCGGCACTTTTGACGCCGGCAATTAACCCGTAAAGAATGCGCAAAAATGGCGTCTAATGGATGGACTTTCCGTGGTCGATTTCAATCGGGATGAAATCAATTTGTTGTCTTCTTGTTCAATTCACATTTACAATTCGCATAATTTGTTTTGTTTTATTTCACTCAAAAGCCCTTGATGCCCGTTGAGAAGGGGGGCGCTGCTGTCGTTTGCCGTACTCGAAAAATTCGGAAATTTGAAACAATTAAATAATATTTGAAAATAATTAAAGACTTAAATTAAATTTTTAAAAGTTTTTGTTTAATAATATCTTCGATTTAATTCGAAACAAATGCTTTTAAATCCAAAATACTGCAAATCATTTAATTCGGATGGCATTTTTCCTTTGACTATTTTCGCTACGTTTTACCGGTAATTTCATTTTTACTAATATAACCAAAACAAATCCAAGCTGATCATTCCAACAAAAAGGAATATTTTTAGGAGCAAGTCAATAATTCCATCATTCAAATTGATCAATCCCTTCTTAGTAGAGACCGGACAAGAGGGTCGGTCGAACGGTTTCGGTTAAAAACCGAAAAAAAACCGAAACCGAAAAAAACCGAAAAACTCAAAAAATTCTCGGTCGAACGGTTTCGGTTAAAAAACCGAAAAAAACCGAAATTGAAAAAACCGAAGAAAAATTTTCGGTATACCGTTTCGGTTTCGGTTTTTTTGAATTTTTTTATCTTTTCCCAAAAAAACAATAAACCATTTTTATCAATAGAAAAAGCGAAAGATCACCTCTGAGTAAAATTGTAGAGCTATTGAAACTCTATCAATGGTGTATAAATTGGGAAAATAATTGAAAAAGGCAGCCAAAAAACATGTTTTTGCTCCTTGATTCTAAAAAAACCACAAAGATTAGTTTTAGCGATTTGGTGCCTTTTTTGGCATTTTTTCCCGAAAAATTCCATTAAAAATTCAAAAAAATCGGAAAAATACACCCCTAAGAAATGATCTAAAAAAATTCAGAGAATATACCTTTATGAATTGAACGCCAAAATTCATTTTTTTTTCTTGATAAAAAATTTTAGGTTTAAAAATTTCCTTATTGAAAAACATTATAAAATTGAATTATCAATAAATCAGCAAAATTTAGTTTTTTGGTTAGTTTTTACGTGTTTTGCTCCCTAAAAATCATTAATAAAAAAAATTTAAATGCCTTTTTTCATGCCTTTTCGGGATTTTTGTGCCTTTTTTCAGTGCCATTTTGCGCTTTTTGGTGCCTTAATTGTGAGCTCTAGCCATAACTTTAGGGCCGGCGGTGCTGATAAGCGCCGCCAGGAAATTTTTTTTTGTAATTTTAATGCTATTTGTGAGCAGATTTTGTCTAAAAATACCAAATTTTGAGATTTTGGGCTAATTTTTTAAGAAAAGATAGCTTTTTGGGGGGTCGGCGGTGCCGATAGGCGCCGCCGGAGGAAAATTTTAAGAATTTTTAATGAATTTTGTTAAAAATATGGCCAACTGATTTGTCAAAAAAGTCGGTCGATTGTTTCGTTTTTTAATTATTTCGGTCGAACGGTTTCGGTTAAAAAACCGAAAAAAACCGAAACCGAAAAAAACCGAAAAACTCAAAAATTTCTCGGTCGGTTTTTTTCGGTTAAAAACCGAAACCGAAAATCGAAAAATACCGAAAAAAACCGAAAAAAAAACCGACCGGTCCGATCTCTACTTCTTAGCATTCATTCATTCACTTTTGTGGATCATTTAGGCTGAGCATTGCGTTGAGTAGCCAAAAACAGAAAGCAATAATTTCATTTTTTTAAATAAAAAACATTCATTTACCCGTCACAAATCTCATTCGTAAATTCTAATGCCCATTCGGTCCAAGTGATGATCAATTTGCTAGCCAATCACATCTTATTTCCATTCCGTGATTTTGAGCAAATTAAAAAAAAACCAAATAAGTTTTTCCGGCCGCCAGAGGAAAAATAGAAATTTTATCCATAGTGATAAAAACTTCAATTCCACCGCTTCACACAAATTGATACTCGAAGACCAACGACTAAGCGAGGCAAAAACAAACAAATTTATTAAAATCGAAGCAAATAATAAAAGGAAAAGTCAGTGGCGATGATGAGAAACAAAATTATCAAAACCAAAAATCACAAAAAAACAACCAGTACCACGGACAGACAAAATTTAGAAAAGATCAAAAATAATTAAACAGAACGTCAAAATTATAATTATTTAAATTAATAATGAGGTCACTTATCACATCCCGCCCCTTTATGAGCGGCGTCCTGCCGTCAAAACAGAAAAACCCGAATTCGACTGTCAAAAGGTGGGGCTCGTCTGGGGGTTCTCAGCTTCAGCGTCTCGGCACAAATTCGGAACGGCGTTGGATCGGAGTCGAATGGTGGAAGGGCCCTCCGCGCATGCGCTGATACGGATGGAATTGAGACGACGACTGACCACGAAATGAAGGACCAGGGCGGTGACCTGCACCAACCCGTCCAAAATGACTTTTCTCTCCATAACTTCGCACATTCACAGACCGAACTGAATTTTGGGCATGCTCAGAAGCTGAATCGGATAGAGAAGGGGAAAGGTCACCTGGGCCTCCTCTTTTCCCGTTTTTCTCGGACCAATTGTGGCCAATTTGGGGAGGGTCTGCTGGACCTCCACCCCTCACTTTGGCACCTCTTTCCGGCACAATTATTTGCGACTTAATTGTGTGGATTCCGAGTTCTCGGTCACCCGGAAATCCTGGAACCACCGCCGTGAGCCATGCTTTCATCACCTTCAATCCCTTCTCCGTCATCCATCCATGATGGTTCACAGTTTCATTATTGAAGCTTTTGCCGAATCGGAACACCTCCAATAGGCTTCGCCCTTCTTCATTCACAGCAATCAGCTCAATTTCGTCCTTTTTTCGGAAAATTGACCGCATTCTTCCACAGAACTCTTCGGATTCGTTCTTTTTGGAAAAAATGAACGGCGGCAACAGCCAAAAGGTTTTCACGTGGCCAAATTTTGAGCACAATTGGCGGAGTCTCTTCACTCTTTCCATCACACTGTCAATCGCTTCGCCCGCCAAAATTGAGTCTTTGCCGACCATCACGACCAACCACTTGACTTTTGATGACAGAATCACTTCATCAAAGTTTCTGATCACTTCCGCCACTGAGCCTGCTTCTGTTCCAACAAATTCCGACTTGGGCCAAATCTTCATTAGTTGGAATGCGCCTGAATCGCCCAAAATTACACGCTCTTCCGTAATGAGCCGTTTTCTGTGAATTGAGGCCGCCCGGATTTTCTCCAGCTGAAACCCGGCACTTTCCATCGCCTTTTTCAGCCCTTCTCTTTCGTTTTCCGGCAAAAGGGACAGGCCTTCGGGCACTTCCATTGAAATTGGACCCATGCCGGTCATTTTCAATTCCTCATTCACGATTTGGCAGTGCTCGGCCCACACTTCCAATGTCTTTTCCACGTCCGATTCCGACGGAAATGCGCCACTTTTTACGTCGTCTTCTCTCGAACTGCAGTAAGTGGCTAACTCCCAACTGACTTCTGCCTCCAAAATTTGCAAAATCAGCTTCTTTCCGGCCGATCCTGATTTCACCGCTTCTGACTTGAGCAGGAAATTGGCGAGCAGGGCCTTCAGCGGATTGTCGATTTTGAGAAGCCCCATTCCAGAACGGTCCAAAACAGCATCCAGATCAGCCATTAAAAGGTCCGCGCAGTCTTTGTGCTGATCACCAGTGCAACACGTGCTCCAGGAAATCACTTTTGGCGTTTCGGCTTCATCTTCTCCCAGCACATAAATTGTGTCCTCCTCAATGTTTGCCTTTCCTTTCTGCTGTTCGGTTTCCATTGCTTCGTCCGTACCGCCTAAAAAATCAATTGCCCTCAATTGAAAAACACTTCTCTCAGTCGTTTTTTCGTAATTTCTGATGGGGTTGAATTGTAAGCAAAAACAATGAATGGAAGTCTTTCATCCCACTCCCAGGCAGAATAAGTCGAACGCCTAAGCATTCCCAAAATCGTTTGATTTGCACGTTCTGTAACACCATTAGCCTGAGGGTCGTAACCCGAAGTGGTCGATTTTTCAATTTTAAGAACTTTTGAAATTTCAGTCAGTGTTTCGTTTACAAATTCCTTGCCTTTGTCGCTATGAATCTTTTTTGGCGCCCCTAGCACTAAAATGAAATTTTTTAGAAAATTTTGTGCCACGGTTTCAGCGTTTTTGTTCGGAATGGGATTCGCAACCAAATATTTTGAAAAATGGTCAATCGTAACCAAAATATAATGGTTCGACGAATTTGCTGGCCCAATTGACAAAATGTCAATACATACCAACTCTAACGGTTCTGAAGTCTCAATTGCATTTAAAGGAGGTTCATTTGACCGTGGTTTGCGAGCGTGTGCGCAAACTCGACATCGAAGTGCTGCTCTTATGCAATCTCCGAACATATTTGGCCAAAAGTAAAGCTCGGATAGTTGTCGAAAAATTTTAATTCCGCTGAGGTGTCCAGCACAAGTACCGGAGTGTCTCTCTCTTATCATCTTTTCACGGAATTCTCGTGGTACGAACAATTGTAGTTTCCCCTCCTTGCCACTTCGGAAAAGCAATCCCTCGATTAAGGTATAATTGTGTAGATAAGACATCAATTTTTGGCGGTCACGAATATCATTCGGCAAGACACGTTTATCCAAAAAATCATAAACAAACCCTAATTCACTTTTCTTTGATTTTTGGGCCCAGTCTTTTCTATGCTCATTTTCAATTTCTTTGGCGTGTTCCGCTAACTGTATTTCTCTAATTTGGCCTATAAATGCGATTTTGTCAGACTCTCACAGTTTTCAGCATTCTCCGATTTTAACAGCGTTTTTGACCGAGACAAAAGATCGGCAATTATATTCATTTTGCCTGGTTGGTATTCGACTTGTAGTATAAAACGGGAATTCATTGCTAGCAGCCACTTATCAACTCGGCTATTACCCGTCTCTTTTTTGCTCTTAAACATAGGGACAAGCGCACGGTGATCAGTTATCACTCTTGTTGGTATCATTGTGATAAACTGAGCATATTTTTTGGTACCGAATCGGATTGCTAATGCTTCGAGCTCGGTGGGGCAATAACGAGATTCATGCTGATTGCACTGTCTTGACGCAAAGTAAATTGTTCTTAGCTGACCCAATTCGTCTGATTGGCAAAGAATAGCCGACAAACCAATTTTGCTTGCATCGGTTAGCATAACAAATTGCCGTTTCGGGTCCCCAACCGCCGCTTTAAAATCAGGAAAATACAACACTGCGTGTTCCACTATACTTTTTTTTAGTGTACTAATCGCCCCCAACTCAATGTCTCCCATCTCAAATTTTACGTCTTTTTTCAGAAGCCGAAAAAGCGGTGCAGCTAAGGCTCCAAATCCAAAAATAAACTTTCTGTAATATGTGAAGAAACCAAGAAGGGAATGCAATTCTTTCTTCGTATTTGGAATTGGAAGATCGGTGACTGGCTTAACCTTGTCCATGTCCATTTTTATACCCTCAGGGGTCAAAATATGGCCAAGGAAAGGAATTTCCTTTGCGGCAAATCGACATTTTGTAATTTTTAGCTTCAGCCCCGCTGCTTCTATCCGCTCAAAAACTTTTGAAAGATCCGTCAAGTGATCTTTCCATGTCTCAGAGGCAATCAAAATGTCATCAATGTAAATGAACACTGAATTGTTCACCATTCCATCAAAAAGACGCGTCATAAAACGCTGGAAAGTCGCTACTGCGTTACAAAGGCCAAACGGTAAGACAGTGAATTCGTGCAACCCAAACTCTGTCACAAAGGCTGTCTTTTCAATTGACTCATGTTCCATTCTTATCTGCCAGTATCCGGACATAAAATCAATGACAGAAAAGATTTTCTTTCCTCCAAGAGCAAGTAAGGTATTGTCGATATTTGGTAAGGTAGAACATAAAAGGTAACTCGCCCGGTGGGACTCGAACCCACGACCCCAGCAATCCGTGCCGTGCTCTAACCAACTGAGCTACGGGCGCCTCTTTTAGAGGTTCTCTCAGGTCCTTTATCCCACTTTCTCCCACACTCCGTTCCTTCTGGCATCACATTCCGCCTCCCTCGGAAGACCGGTCCCTCGGGCTCTCCTTGGCCCTTCACCGACGGACTTGGACACTCTCATTGGTCCAGTGGTCCCGGCAGTGTGGAGGGGATCCACCCAGGAGCGCCAAGTGATAAAAACTTCAATTCCACCGCTTCACACAAATTGATACTCGAAGACCAACGATTAAGCGAGGCAAAAACAAACAAATTTATTAAAATCGAAGCAAATAATAAAAGGAAAAGTCGGAGGCGATGATGAGAAACAAAATTATCAAAACCAAAAATCACAAAAAAACAACCAGTACCACGGACAGACAAAATTTAGAAAAGATCAAAAATAATTAAACAGAACGTCAAAATTATAATTATTTAAATTAATAATGAGGTCACTTATCACACCATTTTTAACAGATTTTCACTGAAAATTGGCCATTTTTAAGTCAATTTTGCGCTTTGAAAATCATCATTTCAAAAAGAACAACAATCATCATTGACCCTGTGAAACCACCAAAATGATGATAAATCATTACATCTGGCAGCACTGATTTAAAGCCTGATGGATAAAGATTTTTCACTATAACACTGCCAAATTAAAGTGATCACTCTCAATTGCCAATTCAATAATTAACTATATTCGGCCCCATAAAAGGCTCTCTTGACAGTGTGAAGCAATAATTCCCGCATTTATTCACTCTTAATTACCCCCTCCAATTCCTTCAAATTTCCTTCAAACTGTTGGTATAATTCGAAAGCTTAATGTGTTTAGAAGCTTTTTCTAAGCTATTGCTTCGCGATTAGACAATTACCAAAACTGTCTGCGGCGCAAATGACGCGGCGCAAGTGTCGACTTTGCGGATCGGCGCAAATGTACGTTTTATTCAGGTTCAGTTCCTTGTCATAGCAGTCTTTTTAGAATAATTTTTAAGATTTTTGTTGAAAAATGCCATTTTATCATAATCAAAGCTCAAATTTTTTTAAATGAACCAAATGGCCGCCCTCACTTTATTTATTTTGTATGTTTCCCTCGTCTCCCTTATTATTGCATTTTTTGTTAAGGAATTTCAGAAATCCTGAACATATACGCCGCCATAAATGGCGAAATGGGCAAACATAGGCATTATAAAAGTCATCGTAGACACCTAAAACCAAGCTGAAGTATTTGTGTTTGCGTAAAAATAGGGGAAAATTTATGAATATTAAAAATATGATAAATACAGGTGATGGTGGTGCTTTGACTGTTCTTAAGGACGAAAAAGCAATGACATATTATGGCATTGGAGAAGGCGCAACCGTTTTATTGTTTACTCAATTTGAAATTGCCGTAAAATACAAAAAAGATAATGCAGAGAAAATGTGCACCGTTCGAATGAAAGGCACGGATCTTGTGGCAGAATTGAGAGACAAAATTGTGGAGGAAATGAAAAATGTTTTTCCACTGATTGTTTATAATTCTATAGTAATAAAGGACGACCACCCAAGATCGGATTATGACCAAAATCTTTACGGTTATACAATTGAATTTTTTATTTTTTTTTGTGTTTTTGCTAGCAAAAAAGCGTTAATAAAAAATGTTATATTTGCCTATTTTAATGCCTATTACGAGATTTTTTTTTGTCTAAAAAATCGCAGCCATAAGAAAAAATTGTAAATAATTTTAAAAAATCATAAATTTTTTTTAAGCTGAATTATAGAAATTTGATGGAAAATTGGGAAAATAAATAATTATTTTTATTACTTTTATTGATCAATTGATTTTTAAAAAAGCATTTTCATATATTGCAGAGAAAGAATTTTACATACACTACACATAATACATTTTATGACTAGAAAAATGGTGAATAAAAGTGATCACTTAATTATTAATAGAATTAATTTTTGAGTTGAATTCTGCCCATAAAATAGGTCATCGAACAGTTTTCACATTCATTCATTCCTAATTACCCCTCCAAATCCTACAATTTCCATACAAATTCCTCACCCCCTCCCATCCCATCAAATTGCCAACAGATTTCCCGCATAATTAATCATTTTGGCATTTCTGCTGGGATTCTCATGGCAATGCTTATTATGCTAATGCTGATGCCATCATCTACGGATGGCTTTAAAATTTATGTGTCTTTGCCCGTGGAAGTGGAGGACACCGACACTGTGGCCACATTGAAGCAGAAAATCTCAGAAATCACTAAAATCCCGCCCGAACAACAAACAATCCATGGCGAGGACAATCCAAATGGCCACTGGCTGCTGATGGACGAAAAGGAATTAAAAGATTACAAAATTTTTGAAAATTCGCACGTTTATTTGTGGAGGGAATTTGAAATTTTCGTCAAATGTAATGGCAATTCATACAAGATTTCAATGAAAGGCACAGATACTGTGCAAAATTTGAAGGAAAAGATTAAGCCGAGGATTGCTAAACATTTGGACCATTTTATCGGCGAAATAAAACTGCGCAGACACACAACGGATGGCACAGCGGTTGAACTTCGGGACAATGAAACATTGGACGAATGTGGCATTAATGGAGTCGACGGAATTGACGTGACGTATGTTGAAAAAGCTGGGGGGGGGGAGGACGGGTGTGCTGTTCGAGAATGTCAGTCTGGAGATCTCGACTCTAATTTGACTTTTTGGAATTTTTTTTAACTTTTTTTGCCCTTTTATGACTATTTTCGTGGCAAATTTTCACTTTTTAAGGCAAAACTTGAATTTCGGCAAAGCAAATCCCAAAAACTAAAAGTTCCATCAGTGAAAGGCAATTGGAATCCGGAAGAAATTTTTCGTAACAGCTTTATCAGATCCTTTTTAGGCAATACGTTGAATTTAATCCTCCAATTTCATTCCCATTTTGTAAATGAGTTTTAATATGACAAATTGGAATTATATTTTTTGCAATTATAATCAAAATTTATAGTTTTTTGTTCAATGCTATTCTATAAATTGTTAAAAAAGGGATTTACGTTATCTTTGCCTAATTGTTCAGGACTTTTTTGCATTTCTTTCGTGACTTTTTGGCGGACTTTTTATAGTCGACTTTTTGGAGTGACTTAAATTCCCAGCCATTATAACCAGGAAACGGAAGATATCTAAATAGCTAATGGCTAAAAAGTTGTCAAAAATTGGTTGTACGCCATTAGGATGGAAAATAATAGAGCCCGGAATTATGAAAGTACTGTGACCGGGCCCGGGCTTCGACAATTGACCGGGACCGGGCCGCCCGTTCAAAAAAAACCGTTTTACCGGGCGGCCTGGTCCCGGTTTTTTCCAAAAAACGGGACAGGGCCGCCCGGTAAAAGCCCCCCGGGCCCGTCCGGGCTCTAGAAAATAATAATATAAAAAAATTGCATTTTTCAACTTTCAAAAAAGGTTCGACCCAAATCAGCCCTTTGCTGCTGGACAACTAACAATGCTTTTGGTCCCAACGGATGACATTGAATTTTCAGTGCAATATGGTAGCAAATATTTCCGCGTCGTTGGCAACGAAAAGGATACTGTAGCAACATTGAAGCAAAAAATTGAACATGCGAGTGGCATTCCGCCCGAACGACAAACACTGGCACAGCACACAAATGGCATTGTGTTGCTTGAGGACAGTAATAAAACCATGGAAGATTACGGTATTAAACAAGGCGCCCGCATTATTGCTTCATGGGATGGGTTTGAAATTTTCGTGGAATACGAAGGGGAAAAGCACCCATTTGAGGTTGGTGCATTGCCATTTTCACTATTTTTCGGCAAAATATGGCATAATTTTGCAATAATAGAATTTATTATTTTGCTATTTTGTTCGATAGGCCAGGTTTTTCTCAATTAGCCTGCAAATTTTCAAATAAAACAATCAAATTTAATTTAATTTATGGCAGAAAATGCACTTATTTTCATGCAACTTTTTCGAAAGTTGACCAAATTTTTTGAAATTTTGCAAGTTAATAGAGCAAAATCTGGAATGATACCAAGAAATGCAAAATTTGATTGCTTTTAAGCAAAGTTATGCCATGTTTTGCTGAGAAAAATGCAAAATGGCGTATTTTACAAAACGACCCGCACGATTTGAGGTGAATGCCGTGGACATTGTGCACAATTTGAAGGAGAAAATCCAACAAAGCATTGGCATTATGCCCGAAAAACAAGTGTTGAGTCGTGATCCGGATGGTCATTTTCTACTTTATAATGAACAAACAATTGGCTATTGTGGCTTTGCGAAGGATGGCACCGTTTTCTTGTCATTGGCATTTTATCTTTCCGTGAGGAAATTGGGTGAAGTGGAAGACTTTCGAGTGAATGGCACCGACACAGTGCAAAGTTTGAAGGACCGAATCCGGCAAAGAATGGGAGTGAAATGGCATTGTGAAACCGGAGAAATAAAACTGCGCAAATCCGATGAAAACAGAACTGAACTTGAGGACAATGATGCAACTTTGGACGATTACGGCATTTTGCCAGGAAAATTCCTCTTAATGGAATAGCCCAATATTATTAACTGCAGAAAGTAGACCAACATTTCGGCGGAGCGGGCACGCTTTTTTTTTGAGTCGGGGAATATTTTGGCGAAAAGACATTTCGACACCAGTATTTTATTTGATAAAACATTTTTCAGATTTTCAAAAAGTTCGGTACAGTACTGCGTCGTTTGAATTATTTTTGAGTTTTTGTTGGGCTGATAAATTTTTATTCAAATGATTTTGACTTTTTATATTTATTTTGAGAATTTTTGAATTTGGGGGAACAGAAAAAAGGTATTTATAATTATTAGGGCTGGATTTATGTGCTAAAAATTCTGAAATATGTAATATGTTCTAAAAAATGCTAAAATATGTGCTAAAAACCCCCCCAAAAATGCAAAATATGTGCTAAAAATTGGAAAAACCAATGGTATTTTTGCATAAAAATTCCAAAAAATCTCATTCTTTATCATTTTCGCCCGCACAATTGCAAAACAAATACATTTAAGGTGTTCGAAAGTAAAATTAATCTTTTTTCCGATATTTTTTTTTGTAAATTGAAAGCTCCGGCAGAGAACTTAGAAATTCAATTAAGAATTTGATTTGAATACTCTCGGCATTCGAAATAAATAAAGAAAATTTTGAAAATTCTTTAAGTAATGGTAAGAAAGTTGATTTTTAGGGGGTGCATTTTTCAATTTTTTGTGTTTTTCTTACAAATTTTTCTCAAAAATGCCAAAATATGTGCCAACCTCCGAAATATGTGCGAAAATGTTTTATGTGCCAAAAGGCCAAAATAAGTTCGTTTTTATGTTTTTATAAGTCGCTCTAAATCAAAAATGTTCGGAGAAAATGCTATTTTTGGGCTTCTCTCGCCATAACTAAGCCGCAAAAAAATATATGTAAAAACATAAAAATCCCAGCTCTATTTATAAGAATCAAAGTCCTCGCTAAATGATTGAATTCATAAAAAATGCCCTGAAAACTGAAGCTGACAGATGATTGACGGAAAAGAATTGCTTAAACGTATTTGCCCAAGTATTGATAAATGAATGATCAGCAGAAAAGAAATACTTTGAACAAATTTGGTCAAAAAACGAGGGGAACACCGGAACAAATGATCAAAAATACAAATAAATGATCGGAAATTGGGGTGATTGATGCTTGAGATAAGAAAGATAATATTCAAAAATTAAAAATATTTCATTTTATTTTTTATTACTAGGGCTGCCAAAATATGTACGAAAAAGTGGTCAAACTATTTCTATAAATATGTAAGAAAAATCCAGAATTATGTACAAAAAACTCCAAATATTTAAATAAAATTTTTAAAAAGTTATTTTTTGAAAAAAAACTTCCTCGTAAATGCGGACCAGGACAGTATAGTCTGGCCGTTATAGTCAGGGGGTCGGTGTAGTCTGACAAGATGTTTTCACCCACAAATTAATTACTTTTATAAAATAATAAAATATCGTTTTTTCTCAATCATAACATGCATATACCTAACTTTCAAATGTCTGTTTAGCTACAAATGCAAATGGAAAACTCCAATCAGGAAATAAAGACAAAGCGAAACAAGCAAAAGCTGGAACATGAGGGTGCACTTTATGTTCTTCACCAAGTCAGTGACGATGGACTTCGGGAGTATTGGCGGTGCGAGTCTTTTGGGCCTAATGACAAATGCAAAGGTGTTTGCAAGAATGCAAATAAAGATTATTTTTTAAATTAAGGGCGCCTTCACATGACATTAATGCTAATGTCCTCAAAATTATTGAAAGCCATTCATGCGACATGAGCGCCGCACAAGTTGAGTGTCAACGACGCGTGACCCATCTCAAACGCCGTGCAGTTGAGACGTGCGAGGCGCCGGCTGCAATCCGTGCGCAAGTACTGCAGAACACCGCAACCCCAGTGTTGGCTGCTTTTCCGACCAAAGCTGCGACAAAAAAGGTTAACGTTTGCGAATTTTTATGCAAATTTGATTCATTTCTTCATTTGTTTTAGGTTATAAAACGTGCTCGCGTGACGATGATATACCACCTGCTGCACCATTCAGTTTGGAAAAAGTCAATTGATGCAGACATCGCCCGATGCGTCGCTGGTGAAGTCCCTCCTCCAAAGGCGCTCAAATATCGTGCCGCCGATGCGATAATTCTTCGACTCTTGCAGGGCTACATTGCCATCAACAAAACCAGGCTCACCAAAATGATCACAATT